>CM035412.1:21283409-21848409 GCA_020310875.1 Ceratopteris richardii
TTTAAACACTAAAATTGGATACATATATTGAGAGATATGACTCTTACAAGTAGACTACCCAAAAATGGGTGTGCGGTTGGACATACTCTATGAGAGTAAACTGAACGAAATGAATCAAAACAATTGAAGTAGCTACAAGGGGGCTTCCATGCCTTCTTCCTCTATCCTTGAGTGTCCTCCCTTGCTTCTTTTATAGCCAAGTGACCAAAAACTCTCATGATGAGTTTGAGAGCTCTTCTCCATCATTTCTCCACTACTTTGGACAGCCACTCCTCTTACAATTCAGTTTTTGGATTTGATTCTCTTTTGAATGATTCTCTTCTGGCCTCCACTAGTTGCTAGAGTAAATTCTTCTATTTTTCATTTTTGTATTTTCCTTCTATTTGAAGAAAATCCTTTTTGCAAAAAATATACAAGTTTACTTCTTTATTTTTAACACTCCCCCTCAAGCTCACATGTGAGCTTGCACCTTCAGCCATATCCTGCAAGTTGATCTCGTCCTTGAACCTCTTTAGCTTAGAAGCATCTAGGGACTTTGTAAGCATGTCGACAACCTGGTCATTAGTTGCAATGAACTTTATATCCACATCCTTGCTCAAAACTTTTTCTCGAACATAATGATAATGCACTTCTATGTGCTTGCTTCGTGCATGAAACATTGGATTGTTTGTCAAGTGAATGCTTGACATGTTGTCACCATAAATTGGAATGGTCTCCACCTGCACATCAATATCAGCCAAGAGCTTCTTAATCCACATAGCTTCACAAGTTGCAAAGGCTAAACCTCTATATTCAGCTTCTGTAGATGATAGTGCAACAGTAGGTCACTTCTTTGAGCTCCATGTGATAGGTTTGCTACCTATCATGAACACATAACCTGAAGTGGATCTTCTATCTTCCTTCGAACCAGCCCAATCAGCATCACTGAAGCCCTTTACCTGCAATTCTTCATCATATCTATAAAACAATGCATGATTGACAGTGTGCTTCACATATCTTAGCACTCGTTTGGCTGAATTTAAATGTTCACTTGTTGGAGCTTGCATAAATTGAGAAAGAACTCCAACAATATAACACAAATCTGGTCTTGTGATCGTAGCATAGATCAATGAACCTATAATACTCCTGTATGTAGTTACATCATGTAACTTCTCTCCATCATTTGAACATAGCTTCACATTTATGTCCATAGGTTGAGTGAGTGGTTTGCATTCACTCATTCTAAATCTGAAAAGAACATCCAATAGGTACTTTCTTTGCATCAAGTAAATGCCATCTTTCCCATAGACTATCTCAATGCCTAAAAAGTATTTCAGCTCACCAAGATCTGAAATTTTAAACTCCTTACCGAGTTTCCTTTTGATCTCTTGTATTCCTGTAACATTACTTCCTGTTATGATGAGATCATCAACGTATATGCAAATATATACTTGCTTGCCTTCTTCTTTCTTCATGTAGAGAGAGGGATCTGCATTACTTGGACTATACCCACACCTTGTGAGGTACTCGACCAATCTTTGATTCCAAGCACGTGGTGCTTGCTTCAGCCCATACAAAGCTTTCTTCAATCTACAAACAAAATTTGGATGCTTTTTGTCTTCAAATCCAATCGGTTGACTCATGTATACCTCTTCTTGAAGTTCACCATTGAGAAAAGCATTTTTTGTGTCAAGTTGGTACAATGGCCATCTCCTTGCTGCACTCACTGCAATCAAGGTTCTAATTGTTCCCATCTTTGCAACCGGGCTGAAAGTCTCTTCATAATCGATGCCGTGAGTTTGCTTGAATCCTTTTGCTACTAGTCTAGCTTTATGCCTTGCTAGAGAACCATCAGCATTTCTCTTTATTTTAAACACCCATTTATTTGGAACAATCTTCATACCTTCAGCCTTTGGAACTAGCTCCCATGTGTGATTGTCCTTGAGAGCTTTCATCTCCTCTTGCATAGCTTCTTGCCATTCTTTTTATGTACATGCTTCTTCATATGCATCCGGTTCTTTGTCTTTGACCACCTGTGTCATATATGCAAAATGCTTTGCAATAAAACTATCATAGCTCAGCCTTTCAATTGGATACCTTGCTCTTGAAGACCTCCTTTCATTTCCTTTTGAACATTGCTTCTTCAACCGCTTCAACTTTACCTTTGGTGTGATCACCTCTTCATACTCTTCTTCACTTGCATTTGAATCGCTATTTTGGGCAGTACTTTCAGCTTTAGATCTTTCATAAGCTCATGTTGGTGATGAGGAATGACTCCTTAGCCTCCCTTTCCATGTTGAGCTTTCTCCAAGTGATGTAGAAGCTTCTGGACCTGACATTTGGGTGCTTGTTTGCTGAAATTCTTCTTGGACAGCACCTCCATCATCTTTGCAATCTTCTTCAAGAATCTTCTCTTTCCCTTTGTCTCCAAACCATGGTCTTAGCTCATCAAATACCACATCTCGTGAGACTCGTAGCTCCTTTGTCACCGGATTGTAGCACCTATATCCCTTTTGCTTCGATGAATATCCAATAAAAATACATTTTTCGGACTTTTGCCTCCATCTTTGTCCTTAGTTCTTGAGGGATGTGAACATAACACACACATCCAAAAACTTTGAGATGTGTAAGGTCAGGCTTCTTACCAGAATAAACCTCATCGGGAGTTAGATTATGCACTCCAGCTGTTGTGCACTTGTTCATCAAATAAACGGCCGTACTAGTTGCTTCAGCCCAATAGTTTAGTGGCATCTTCATCTCGTTGAGCATGCATCTTGCAACTTCTGTGATATGTCGATTTTTCCTTTCAGCTATTCCATTTTGTTGAGGTGTGTACCTACATGTAAATTGTCTTTTGATGCCATTTTCATAAAGAAAATCTGAAAATTCTTTGGAGAAATATTCTCCTCCTCCATCGGACCTCAAGGTCTTTATGTAGCATCCTGTTTCCTTTTCTACCTGTGCTTTAAATCTCTCGAACATGGAGAACACATCTGATTTTTGTTTTATGCAAAACATCCATACTTTCCTTGAATGATCATCAATAAAAGTGACAAAATATCTATTACTAGCCACTGATGGTTGTTTTGATGGTCCCCATACATCCGTGTGTATCAAGTTGAGGACATTCCTTCCCACAAAGTTGCTTTTCTTGAATGATTGTCGAGTTTGCTTTCCTAGTTGGCATGCTTCACAAAACTCATGTAGTCCGGCATCATTGAATCTTGGAAGACCTCTTACCACTTCATGGTTGCTCATGTCCTTGAGCTTGGGAATGTTGATATGTCCAAACCTTTTGTGCCACAAATCGATTTCAGCAATCCTCTTGTTTCCAAACTGAATATACATCACCTTTCCATGTGGTTGTTGAATGTCCAAAGAGAACATCCTTCTTTCCTTCCTTGAGCAATGACCTTGAATCCTTCTTTTGGATTCTTTATAAAGCAGCCTTTTTCATTGACGATAACATGATATCCTTTCTCTACCATTTGTCCTATTGAAATCAAATTCTTTGCAATAGTAGGAACATGAAGAACATCAGACAATACCTTCTTGTCTCCAAGCTTGATATCTCCAACATGCTCAATTGCGTGTTGAGTTTCATCGCCGGTCTCCACACATCCTTTTCCACTTGGAGCTTGTAGCTTTGTGAATAAATCTCCTTGGCATGTCATATGGTTGCTGCAACCTGAATCGATGAACCATTTTTGGTCATCACTTCTCGAGTTGTTGTAGTCATGCTTCATGGCAAGCATGGTTTGCTTATCTCCTTCACTTGATGTACTCGCATAGTTATTTTGGCTCCTTTGGTTGCCTCCATTCAGCCTTCCATTCTTTTGCCAACAATCATTTGCATAATGTCCTAGTTTACCACAATGATAACATTTTATACCTTTATGAGGATTGTATGAACCTCGACCTCTTCCTCTATTTCTTCCTCGACCTCTTCCATGTGTGTTGTCATTTGAGTTGTCCTTGTTGTCCTCCGAGTTGTGTTGGCTGAAATTTGTGTTGTTGTAGCTTCTTCCTCTTCCTCTCGAGCCTCCTCTTGATTTCCTTCCTCTACCTCTTCCTGCATATAACATTTGACTATGGCTGTCCTTACCTTTGTTACCTTCTCCTTGTTGAGCTACCTCTTCAGCCACAAGATTTGGTATAATCTCGTCGAATGTTGGTAGATGATCTCTATAAAGACTGTTTGTGATGAGGGGCTTCCACTTTTCTTCACTCCTCAAGCCATTGAGGGCCGTTTGGACGATGTCTTCCTCTTCTATCTTGCATCCAATTGATGCTAGTTGATCTCGAAGCTCCTTGATCCTCAATGTATACTCACTAATGCTTTGGTTTGAGCTTTTCTTCATGTTGTTGAGCTCGTTCTTGAGTTGCATCCTCCGAGACCTTGTTGAGGTAGCATACACCTTCTCCAATGCTTCCCAAACTTCCTTGGCTGTTTCTAAGCTTTGCACATGACCAATCATAGTGTTAGAAATAACTTTTGAGATGAGAAACATCACCCTTCGATTCCTCTCTTCCCAATCAGCAAATTGTCTCCTTTGTGCCAGAGTAATGTTGGGATCTTCAAGGTCCACCGGTTGTGGATCATCTCCACTAACTAGACTCCATAAACCTTCAGCTTTAAGGTAATTTATCATTCTATACCTCCAAGACTGAAAATTTTCTTTGTCTAACTTCTCAACTTGTTGTCCTAAATCAGCCATTGACAACTTCTAAGATTGAAGTTTACCTCAAGTATGTTATGGCACTCTTCCTTGACTTTATGAAGCTCCCCCTTGATTCGTAGCTTCTCCTTTGCTTCACTTCAGTTCTAATGTTTTGCCTCTTCAAGCTCCAATGCTCTGATACCAACTGTTGGAGAATTCCTCTCCTAATCGCAGCGAAAAGTGTAGAAGACCTTCTCAGGATCAAGACTCTTGCCAACAGCAGAACCTTCAAATGAAAACTGGTACCAACTGAAATATACAATGAACATGAAACTTTGGTCACTCAAACTAGACACCTAGAGCTTTCAAATGAGATATCAAACACTCAATTTGGAGTAGATTTGAGTTGGCAAGTGTTTGATTCAAAACAGACTACCTGTCCACTCAGTTACGCTAAAAATTGGACTTCACTAAACCCTGAATAACTCACAGAGCATAAAGAATTTCATAAAACTCTTCTAGAGATAGGAAGTACTCAAGATAAGCTTTCCAATGAATGTTTAAACACTAAAATTGGATACATATATTGAGAGATATGACTCTTACAAGTAGACTACCCAAAAATGGGTGTGCGGCTGGACATACTCTATGAGAGTAAACTGAACGAAATGAATCAAAACAATTGAAGTAGCTACAAGGGGGCTTCCACGCCTTCTTCCTCTATCCTTGAGTGTCCTCCCTTGCTTCTTTTATAGCCAAGTGACCAAAAACTCTCATGATGAGTTTGAGAGCTCTTCTCCATCATTTCTCCACTACTTTGGACAACCACTCCTCTTACAGTTTAGTTTTTGGATTTGATTCTCTTTTAAATGATTCTCTTTTGGCCTCCACTACTTGCTGGAGTAAATGCTTCTATTTTTCATTTTTGTATTTTCCTTCTACTTGAAGAAAATCCTTTTTGCAAAAAATATACGAGCTTACTTCTTTATTTTTAACAATTTAGACAATACTTCAAAGAGGATCTTTGTGGTCTCAGAACATGGTAGGCATGCCTACACTTGGAGGGGTAAATTTATTTTTCCCCAACCAAGATCTAATGTCTCTTATGGTCATCAAGGAGTTGGTACATCCCATGCTCATGGAGATCAAAGGGATTGGAGCAGAGATAGGCCGGAAGTAAGCCTTGCTAACCCATTGGGAAGAGAAACAAGAAGAAAAGAGATGGATAGATTGGAAAACAAAAGACCCAGAGACCCAAGGAATCACAGTAATATAGATGAATTCCCTTTGTTGAGGCCTAGGGAACACACTAGGACCTCGAGCCCTTCACAACTCGTTAAGTCCATGAAGAGTTGCTTCGATGGCACTAGAGACCCATACGATCATGTGGCAGAATTTAGGCAAGTCTTGAGGGTAGAGCAAGTGGATGACCTGTTCATGCATTACAATGCATTTGGTCTGACTCTAAGAACATGGCCCTTACAAGGTTTCAACCACTACATGAGAGGTAGTTCATGAACATAGACCAACTCTTAGAATCTTTCATCACAAAATTTTCTAAGAGTGGCATACGACACAATACTTCCTCACTGATACATAGCTTTAAGCACACACCTCAAGAGATAGTCAAGCTTGCAGGAAGAAGATTTAGAAAATACCTAGAGAGATGCCTTGTTCCTGAGTTACCCACACCAGCCAAACTAGTGGCTTTATTCTTGGAGGCATTGCTAAGTACCAAATTGAGATCATATGTGTACTTGAAGGACCTTAGGGCCATAGAAGAGTGTGTACGCATGTGCATAGACATTGAGGATAATCTAGAGGAAGAATTGGAGCTTTCAAAAATCTACAAAGATTTAGATAGCTCTACTAGCTTCAATTCAAATCCATCCACATCTAGTGAGGAACTGGCAGAGAAAGTAGCTCAAAAACTAGGAGTCTCTAGCAAAACAATACTAAGATTTGCCCCAGTGAAAAGATGTTGTACTTGTGGAGGTGACCATATGGCAAACATATGTCCCATTATGGCTCAATCCCAACACTAGTAGTCAATACTGCACCATAGAACGAAGATACACTAATCACACCGCACAAGATTGCCCATAAAATAAGCAAGCAATTATGCAAACCTATCCACAGCCATACCCTCAATAAGGAAGATATCAGAACTAGTACCCATCATAGCAGTATGCAAGGCCTCATCAACCCTACCCACCACAATATCAGGCCTAGCAAAGACCTCAACAAGTTCTAGCATAGCAACCCCCTCATCCAGCCAATGTAATACCAGTAAAGTATGCAACTACAGAAGAAAACCAGAATAGAGCCTTAGTGCCTCTGACACCATTGCTTTCAGAAAGTGACCCAAGTGATCATAGTTTTGATTCCAATCATATTGATAGCCCACAAGCTTACTACATGCAGTCACTTGAGCATAATGAATCATATTATTATGAAGAACCGAGTGAACCTATCTGGGAGCCATAGTATGCAAATGTCATGTATGCAAACCCCAACTCTAGACCCCAACCTAGGCAGATAAGACCCCCATTTCCTAGAGGACCATGCTACCGATGTCAGGGAGATCACCTCATTCGTGATTGACCTATGCCTACACCTACACAAACCCAATACGTGACAATTCAAGGCTTCTGTCCAGATTGTGTAAAGGAGCACCAGTTACGAGATCGCCCTAAAAACCCCAACAATATGCCAAAAATCACTCCTATCAATGTTATTGGTTAGTGGTAGACTCTACAAGAAGTGTTACTTCCAATGCCCCAGTGCAAGTGGTCACCAGAGCTCACATGTTACAACAAAACCAAGGTTTAGGCCGGGAAAAGAGTTCCGAGGTTAGTGAGACTGAGAGCATAACAAAGAAGAGGACCAGAACTTGGAAGGATAGTTGCAAGAGAATGAGAAGACAATGGTCAAACAAGATGAGCAAACTTGAGGAAAGCTTGAGGGAAACAAAAGCCAAGATAATTGAACTCACATCTCAAACTCACTCTCACACTACTCCACACCCGCCATTCCCATCTCCCTCCAATCCACCACCTTCCAACCCGCCTCCCGCAATCCCACCTTCACCTAGAGTAGGATCAGTCTTAGCAGATCCCACTCCCGAGGACCTAGACATGATGCTTAAGGCATATTAGGCTAGACTCCAAGAAGGGCCAAATATAACGGATCATGAAAAGTGTTACCCTAGAGCTGAATAGAGCTCGAACGAACTAAAATTTGTGCTAAGATGGTGGAATTGGCTCAAACCATGTTTGAAGCCACTCACCTCTTTAACTTCTCTAGTTCAGCTAAGACATAGTTGCATTTTGATGGGCTGCTAGAAAGATTGGAGAGGCTAATTGCAAAATCTGAAAAGGAACCCACCTCTCAAGGTAAGGACAAGCAAGTGAAAGGATAAGCCTTTCAGCCCAGGAAGCATATGTGCCTAATTCCACGAAGCTAGACACCTCTTCCTCTATGAATCAGCATTCACTAGAATTCTAGGAGATTCAAGAAGAGAAATGGGCTAAAGAAAGTGAAACTCCTCCTCCAAATGAACTTGTGGATGAAGTGCACGATCAATTCCAACAAGACATTCCTTCCATTTATGAAGAGCGGAGAGTGCCCAATCTCATGAGAGATTAGACTTCAAGTCTAATTCCTTACATGAACTACCCCATTTCACAGGCCCAAGGGAAGCTAAGTCTACTTGTATGAGAGCACCCACGGTCATGGTGAGAAATGAAGACTCAATCATACCTAGGAATATAGAGGTAGTGACAAACACCAAAGTGTAGTGCAATCTCACTTTAGAAGAGCTACTCAAGGTTAGGCCAGAACTAAGGAAACATGTAGCTAATCAAGTGTCAAGGGTAGCAAAAACCTCATTCCCAGGTAGGATCTCATAGAATAGTGCCAAAAATACCCATGGACAAGATAGGAGACATGACCGAAGGAGAAGAAGGAAATTTCTATCATCCCGTTACCCATCAGGGGTACACAACCAAGGAAATTTTGGAGTCAGTGCAGGAGTTGCAATTGCTACCACTTCCCTATGGAAGCGTTGGGGCAAGCCAGCACTCAAGCCAATGAGAATGAAAATGCATACGGTCGATGGTCACATAGAAAGACCCTTAGGATTGCTGGAAGGAATAACTCTCACTACATGGGGTGTCCAGTTCGAGCATACTTTTGCCATATGTGAATTTAGCAAGAATCAGACCTATGAGATGATTTTGGAAAGACCATTTATGCAGTAGTTGCAAGTGGTACAAGATTGGGGAACCGATTCTTTGTATTTGCAACACTTAGGTATGACAACCAAAGTCAATCTTAAGGATTACTCTCATAGAGACGTAACCCCTATTCAATGGAATCCCATCCATAGAGCTAAAGATGATGCAGAGTCAATGCATTCCATAGGATCAAGATCTCATGGATGCATGAAGACACCCACTTATGGATGTGCAAAGTAGCCGTAGAAGAAGAGAAGAGAGAAAAAGCCAGAGAGGTAGGTGCGAAGGGAACTCATAGAGCACTTCAAGACCCAGCCTATGCACCTGTAGTATGTCCTGACGAAGAATTCGAACCTCATGGTTGGGCAGAAATGTTAGCAACAATGGATGTAGCCATCAATGAAGAACAATGGATACCCCACTATGACGAGGATGGCTATGACATCTAAGTCTTCACAACACAGCCAATCACATATGATTCGGTTATTGAAGAATGTGAACCTAGCACTGATGCATTCAAGGATGCAAATGACTCCGATCTAGAGTCAATCATTATGGACCCACCTTTTGCATCAGATGAGGAATATTTCTATAAAGTAGAAGCTCACCCTCAGAGACACGAAGAACTTACGAATGATGTGAGGTTAACCACACAAGTGACCACCAAGAATGAAGGCAAGAAAAGGTAGAAGAGAGAAGCCACATCAGATGAGGAAGAACCTTTGTTTGAGGTCCCTGAAAACTTCAAGAAGTATGAGATAGACGATAGGAGATTCATGATAAGAATGCCTAAACGTGATGCACAAGCTAGAGAGGCCTACGATAACAAAGAAACCACCAAGAAGGTTGTTGTAACCATAGAAGAAGGAGAAGAAAAATGCATGTACATAGGACATGACCTGCTCTTCCGCTGATAGCCTTGTTACAAGAATACAGAGATGTTTTTGCTTGGACTTATAAGGACTTAAAAGGTGTAGATCCTCACATATGCTCACATACAATTTCCATGACCTCGGATGCCAAACCCTCTAAGAAGAAGCCATACACATATAACGATAACTATGCTACCAAGATAAAGTAAAAGATAGATAGATTGGTAGAAGTTGGATTCATCTATGAAATGTTGAGATATTAAGCTCAACATGTGACGATCCAGGATGACACGTACCAATTTTTCGTTTCTCTGACATGTATAGTGGTCACGTCGGTATATGTCACGGATACTTCATTGAGCTTTATTAGATTTATCTACCTAGAGTGATGACACATTTGTTCCTTGCCAGCTCACTCATTCGCGGATATTAGGTTTTTCCTTATGTACTGATCTTTATATATTGCACTTGTATTCTTGTTTTTTAGAACATTCTTGTACATTCCCTTTTATGTAATAGAAGAAGAAGAAGAAGGCCATTCTTCCTTGCCTCAATCTGTGTGTGTGCTTCTCCTTGAGAGTGAGAGTGTGTGTGTGATCTCTCTTCCTTATCTCCTTCATCGTGACATGGTATTAGAGCCAGCGTGGCTGTAGAGAGCTCGTGGAGAAGGCAACAATGAAGAGTACACAGCAAGGCATGGAGAAAATGCAATTCACAAATGACCTCCGTTTGCTATGAAAATCGGCGTGAAGGTAGAAGACCTCAAAATATTTTCGCAAGTTATCCCTTTAGGGTCACTCCTTTTTGTTAGATCGAGGTTTCAGAGCCACCTCGACCTCTATTTCGAGCCCAAAAGGTGGGGCCCATAGAAAAACCAGGTCAATTTTAGAAACTGTAACTTGCGTTGTGTTCGGCAACACTCATATATTCGAGATCCAGGATTTCAGGCGATTCTGTGTACTGTTGATACACGAAAACTGTGTTTTTTTGAGATCGAACTGTCACGTCATAGTGCAATAATGTTCAAGTAGAAGTGCTGCTTGTAGTGTTTTGCAGTGTTTGCAGAAATGGAAAACGCAGATGGAATGAGTCAGCTTATGAGTGATAAGCTGGACAAGAACAAGTTCCATGCTTAGAGATTCAGAATGACAAATTTCCTGATGGGAAAAGGCTACTAGAAGTATATCAAAGGAGAGAACGAAAATGCCCCACAGTTACCAGAGGGGAATCGGACTGCAGAACAAATAAGAGCATATGAGGAATGGAATCAAGGAGCACGAAAGGTAATGTATTATCTATTTGTTAGCATACAGGATAGCATGATTGGGCACATACAGGATGCCAAGACTCCAAAAGAGGCTTGGAACAGTTTGGTCACATTGTGGGAGACCAATACAAAGGCACGAAAATTGCAACTCAAGAACGAGCTGCATACATTTATAAGAACGATCATGTCGGTAAGTGACTACACTCTAAACATCAAAAACATATGTGAGTCACTTGCATCTATTGGCATGAATGTAGATGATGATGATAAGGTGGAAGTGTGCCTTCATGGTTTAGGAGCTGCATATAAGCAGTTCAGAACTTCTATAAAGACCAGGGAAAATATTCCAAATATTGCCGATTTGGTATCCATGCTGATTATTGAAGAAAAGAATCTTGGTGAGGATTCAAACTCCCAAGAAAAGCCCAGTTTTGAGCAGGTATTCTACTCCAAAAGAGGAAGAGGTAGAAGTAGGGATTTTGGAAATGCAAGAGGAAACAGTAACCAAGGCCAAGGTCAACAACAGAATCATGCACAAGGAAGAGGACAATTTTGAGGCAGGGGGAGCCAAAGAGGTTGCAGAAATTTCCAAAGAAATGATTCAGGTAATGATAGTAAAGGATGATGGAATTGTGGTAAACCTAGACACTTTGAACGTGATTGTAGGTTGAAGAATCAAAATAACAAAAGGCAGCAAAACAACTATGCATCCACAAGTACAGATGATTCTGAGAAGCTGTTCATGGTTCAACATCACATGATGAATATGATGTCTGCTGGTGTTTCAAAATCAAATGATAATGTCTGGTATGTTGATTCTAGTGCTTCAAATCACATGACCAATCATGCGGAATGGTTTAGTACTTTGCAAATATTGCCAGTTCCTAGATATGTTGAAAGAGGTGATGACACATCACATCCTATTGAGCATACAAGAAACATAGCACTATCGATGGAGGATGGAAAGGTAAAACATCTTGCTGATGTGCTACATGTTCCAAATATAACAAAGAATCTAGTTTCTGTTGGAAAAATGGTTGACCAAGGATAACAAGTCAGGTTCAATGCTGATGGATTATATGTAGAAGAGTACAAGCAGGATGGACGATTGATTGCCAAAGGAAACAAAGTGGGTAGGATGTTCACCTTAATTGTGAAGATTCCTTAAATGAATGCAGCCATGTTTACAAAAGGTGCAGGAGTTATTGCAGATATAGAGATGTGGGACAAACAGATTGGACATGCAAACTTGCAAAGGATGAAATTGATGCAATCAAAGGAGATTGTCCATGGACTACCAAATTTCAAAGTTGCAAAAATGCAAAAGGTATGTGCAGCATGTCAATTTGGTAAACAGTCAAGAGCATCATTTCCACATGTCAAGCATGTTGGTGAGAATGTACTAGAAGTAGTACATACAGATGTTTGGGGTCAAGTAAAGACCACATCTATGGGCGATTAGAGGTTTAATGTTACTTTCATTGATGACCATACATGCAAAGTATGGGTATATTTCATGAAAGAGAAGAGTGAGGTGTTCACTCACTTCCAGAATTTTAAAGCTATGGTGGAAAGGTAGACAGGGAAGTACATTCAGACATTAAGATCTGATGGAGGAGGTGAATACATGTCAAATGAGTTCAACAATTTTCTAAAAAATCATGGAATTCCGTGACAGTTTTCATGCAGGTACACACCAGAGCAGAATGGCATTGCTGACCGCAAAAATAGACATATTGTAGAAATAGCAAGAGCCTTGATGGCTGAGAAGAATATGCCTCATTGTTATTGGGCAAAAGCTGTGCATATTGTTGTATACATCATGAATAGAACTCCGACTGCTATTGTACATCAAGTTACACCTGAAGACAAGTTTACAGGTAAAAAGCCAAACTTATCACATCTGAAAGTTTTTGGCTATATTGCATATGTACATGTTCCAGATGAGTTGAGGACAAAGCTTGATCTGAAAGCAGAAAAATCTGTCTTCATTGGATACTCCCTTGAGCAAAAAGGGTACAAATATTATAACCCACTGTTTGTTGTAGACCTTTGGAGTTGTCCTCTCCAATCATTTAGCATAAAGAATCAACAATACATCTTATTTTTGTCAATCCTGGAAGTATACATGAGACCACAGCCCTTTCTAGATGATAGAATCCAAGAAATAAGAGAAAACTGGTTGGATTTCTGAGGATTAATGAAGATGAAGAGGAATTTCTAGGGTTTGGATTATGTTGAGCAATACTTCATCATTTTCAATAATCTTGGTATCTAAAGCATGTTATTTTCTCAGCAGAACATAATCATAAAGTCAAAACTCAAAAATGATACCTGTAACCTTCAGACGAGACAATCGCGATTCTGTGAAATCAGACGATTTTCATCTCCAGCACCATTCTTCATCAATTTCGCACTCAACACATTAGTAATCAACTCTCTTCATACACATTCATCAGAAATACACAATAGAAGCTTGCAAATCTCCATGGATACACATAGAATAGACTCAACAAATCAAAGAAATTACACGAAAAGGAAGAAACACGATTTTCAGCAGGAAACTCTCTCTTTACTAGGATAGCATGTAATACAAATAACCAACCCTCTCATAGTAGAGGAAATTGTCTTTTATACATTTTCAAGTGCCCCTTTCACACTTGAATTTTGTTCCTTTCCTCTTCTGATCTAAAAATATGCTATCTAGGAGTTTCCAAAAATTCTAGAAAAAATACATATGATTCTACTCTCCATAAGGAAGACTCTTCCTTATTTTTACATCATTTGCATAAATATTTTTACAAGTTTTTGGCATTTCATAATTATTTTCCATCAAAAATAGTTCAAAAAATACTTCTTCTAACATTCTTCCCCTCCTAGGCCTTTTGGCTCCTGACAAAAGACATTCTTACTGATAATTCATAAATGCTGCCTTCACTTCTTTTTTCTCTGATACACTTGTGACAGTAGGTCATGGCTTTTTCTTTCTGTAACATTCAAGTTATTCACCATCTCAAATAGTGCTTTTCTCCATTGCACAACAGCCTCAGGTTTATCAATTACATCTTTTTTCAGGTACTCTTTGTACGCAGCTTCATAAGCAGTGAGTTGAGATTTTGTTACAACTGACAAATTTCCAAATATTTTTGATTTTCTTTCAAAAAACCCATAATAAAATGCATCTTCAAAAAACTGGAGATAATGGCTGCCCAAAAATATTATTATGCTATAATAAGCCATCAGACATATCCTGTCAGGTGTTTCACTGAGATAAAAAATTAAAGCATCAGTCAGTGAATTGAAGCCAATGTAATTGAGAACTCTAACATCTGTATCTGTAAAGATCTCTATACATGCTAATATGAGTCTCATTACTCTGATTAGTAAAATACATGCTGGGTCATTAACATCTTTGTATGTGGCTATGACAGATTCAGCTGTGTCCACCATATACTTCTTTGTAGGCCATGTTCCTGCCTTTGGTCCTGCTATCTTTGGAAAATTCAACCATTTGGATGGAATCTGTCCTTCTTTCCTTCTTTCCCAAAAGACTATCCACTCCCTCCTCCTTGCTACTGGGCAGTATGCTGGATTGATCTTCAGCTGAATAGGTGCTTCCTTCCATATTTTTCTGCATTCCTTATTAGCATCCAACCACCTATTCCTGCATTTGGGATTAGCTTTTTCAAATAGCTCCTTTGTCACATTGATATCTTCTTCATATTCTAAATACTTGTTCGGAGGTAATCCTACCCTTGCCAATTGATAGTTTTTAATACTTTCCATGATCATGCACAAGGGTATTCCTAAGCCATCTGCAGCCCAATGGTGTTGATCTGGATTTATTCCTTTATTTAAAGCAAAGTTAAGAATTTGTTCCTCATATTCATCATGCATTTTTCTAATGAATTCCATTCTGGATTCTCTGTCAGTTAGAAGTTTCTGAACAAACTCTTTTGAGTATTCTTCTTTTGGTGCTTTGTTTTCTTGTTCACCACCATGTTGGGTTCTGTCATCATCTCCTACTTCATATTCTCCAGTTTGTGTAGTCTCTACCTGCTCTTGCTCCCCGGTTTGTGGTTTTTCCAATCTTTTCTGTAGTTCTTCTAATGTCAGCATTAAACTTTTATTTTGGGAGGTCCACATCTCTCTTTCTGCTTCCACTCATTTCTTTCCTTTTCTATACTCATCTGCCAATCACTTCTCTCCTTTTCTATATTCATATGTAACTTATTGTACCCCCTCATTGAGGTAGCAGCATGTATACTAGCTTGTTTTTCCAACTCCTTGGCTTCTTTCAGTTCTGTTTGCAATCTCATGATTTCCTTGTGCAAATCTTCCTTCTCCTCTTGTGTCACCTGAACAGTCTTGCTCTCTTCCTTCAGCTGGCCTTCTTCCATTAATAATTTGTTTATTTCCTCATTTGCCTTAGCCATAATTTGATATGAGTTCTGCAAGGTTCTGTATCTCCCTTCAATTTTTCTCAACTCCATCTCCATTTTACTACTATGCTCTGTCTGTTTTGCACACTTCTCTTCAAGATATTGGATTTTATTTTGTTGTTGTACCTCTAATTCCTCCAAAGAAATTATCCTATGTGTTAATTCCTCATTTTTCTCCTTTACAATCCTCAATTGTTCTGCCAATTGTTCTTTTTCTTTCTTGTGCTCCTTAATGATACTACTGCCTTTTTCAAACTCACATTCTGCTACCATACCTGATATAATCATGTTTCTACTTGCTGGTCTGAATTGCTCTAGGTTGCTCATAATGATCTTGCAAGCAGATCTTATATTTTTAGGTATCCTTTCCAACCCCACTTCTATTTCCATTTGTTTGACTTCTATTTGCTTGTTTTCTTTACACTCATTCTCTTCTTCATCTTCTTCCTCATATTCTATAACCTAAGTCTTTTGTTCTTCATGGCTCTTATCTGCTTCCATCTTTTCTTGGTCTACAACATCTTCCTCATATTCCAATATCTGATCATCCTTATTCTCATGTCCTGATATATCTTTGATTGTCTTTGTTCCTTCTTCCTTCTTGTTCTCCACTTCTTGTTGTTCTTCTTCAAAGAGATGTCTTTCCTTTACTTGTACTTCCTCTTCCTGAATTATGGCTGAATCAGTTTCCTTAGTAAGCTTTATCTGATCATTACTTATTTGCTCTTTCTGTCCTTCTTCTTGCTCATCTATATCCATGAGATCCAGGCCTTCTTCTTGTCTTTGATCTTTTGTAGTTGTGAATTCTTCATTATGATTCAAGTCATACAGGATGTCTTCTATGCTTTGGTTGACCTCTTGTTCTATAATTCCTTCTTCTATTTCTTGGGCATTCTTCTTTTCCACTATTTCCTCTTCTGTTTCCTTGATTTGATCTGTATCCTTTTGTTTATTGGTTGGACTACATAACTGAACTCCTTTTGCTACTTCTGCTTTTCCTTCATCCACTTTGAAATTTATTTGTTGTGAAGGTTTTGTCCATATTGACTTTAATCCTGAATCCACTAACCCACACCTGAATTCCTTTCTTACTTCACTCTCCTCTTCTATCATCACTGCTTTTCCTTTTAGTAATCTTCTCTCTTCTTCAGGACTAACCTACTTTGCTGCTTCTTCTTGGACTTGCTTCCCCTGGAGCTTCTCTCGCAAGTCTTCTGGTGTCTTATGTTTTTCAGTGGCCTGTGTTAACACATTAGGTGTACTAGGTACTGAGAAATTCAAACTTTTTGACAAAAAGTTTTCAATATCACTTTCAGAGTCTGAAGAGAATTTTGAAGAGCCTGCTATTCCTGATTTTTCCAGTTTTGACTCTTCTACAGCAGTAGATTCCTTCTGGTTCCTCTCTTTTACTATCACTTCTTCTGTTTCCATCACTGACACAGGTTCTACTACTAATTTTCCTTTACTTTTCTTGGTTAACTTCTTCTTCTGTACAGGTTTCTTCTGAACCTTCTTCTTTACTACAACTGTAGTTCTTGTTTCAGGCAGTCCTTATAGCTCTTTGAAATATGCTAACAGTTCCACTTCCTTTTTGACAAACACTTCCTCTGTCTCAGCTGCCATCATCTGATCATGCAGTTCTTCATAGTATTCTACTTCCTCTTGAATCCAATCTGTTGCTTTGCAAGAGTAATCCTCCAACATCTTTTGATATTGGGCTTCATAGACTGCCCTTTTATTATTACCTTGAGTCAAATAGGTATACAACTGCTCTTTGCTTGTTTGAGGTGGATGAGGGTCTTTTGAAGACTGCACCTGCTTCTGAGCAGCTTCATGCTCCTCCTTAGTTGCTTCTACCTGCTCCAATTCAACTTTTCTTGGATCCAATCTCCTTTTCTTTACAGGAACAACTTCCTCTGAGATTCCCTTTCTTTTCCTCTCTGCTCCCCTCATGCTAGGTTGGCCTTCTAATTCTCTTATAGATATCTTCCTTGAAGGACTTTTGATTCCTACCATCAAATTTCTGAAATATTGGGATGCTGGAGCCAATTGTAATTGATCCTCCATCCCTAGAACATGATATATAATCCTCGTTAAGAATTGAGCTCCATTCATATACTTCGTCTGCTCCCAGTGTTTAGCTGCTTCCTTCAATTGCTCATGTATATATGGTGTTACATCCATCACTCCAAAGGGCTTAGTTCTGTCCTTATTGTTGAACATAATCAGTGTTACTGGTTTGTGTGGCATGGTGTATCTTGGCAGTTTTGGGAAACAGAAATATTGCAAAAACATTCTGATGGCATATTCGTCAATTTCTCTTCCTTTGAAATCAGGAAATTTAGAATATCCTGTATATGTTTCTTTATTCTTCTTAACAAAGCTGTTATCCAACTTAGTTCCCATTGGATAAAACTAAAGGGCTGCCCTGATATGCTCTGCTTTTATAGTGATATTCACCTCTTGGTTTTCTTTGTCCTTGACTTTACACCGGAAATATGCCTCATTGCCCTTCCCAACTTCGAACAAGCTGTTCATTACCTGTGCCACTCTTCCAAAGTCTATGAAAAATATAGGTTCATCCAGTAGCTTGTGTAATCCCACTGCTTTCCACCTTTTGTAATTGACTGCACTTTTCTGGAATTTGTAAAACTCTTGACACAGTATAGTGTACTTGTAACCTCCAACTCCCACTATAAATATGTGCTGGCCAATAATACCTAGAGTTTCCTTGAGTTCCTTGACTATCTTTTCTACTTCTGGAATCTCCTGCTCCTCATCAGATTCTAATTCTACTGTCTCCATTGTTGCTTCATTGTCTAAGAACCAATGTCCTCTAGACAGAGTGACTAAGTCTGCTTTGAACTCATGGATTGGTAGTTCCTTTGAATTCACCATTCTGGAGAAAATGTAATATAACACAAAAAAGAAAAAACTCCACCCACATGAGTCATAAGAAATCAAGAATGATATTTGTTTTGAGATGAAATGAAAGAAAAATGAAAATAAAATCTCAATTAAATCCTGACTTCCTCAAAAAACTCAACTAAGTGATCATTACTTGTGTGGCAAGATGTCTAGTGCCCTCTTCCCTTCTGACAGCTTCTTATAAAGAAAGGAAAGATTTGAAAACTATAAATAGTTGAAATAAATTGAGTTAAATTAAAAAATAGAATATAAAAAAAATAAAAATAATAAGAAAAATAGAAACTTGCTACACTTCTACCTATATCTTGCTTTGTGCTCTATAACTTATAAAAGAAGAAATGAATCATTTTTTCTCTTTTTTCTTTTCTTTCTCTTTTTCTCTTTTTTTTTAATAATTTCTCTCTCTTTTTTTTTAATATTTCTCTTTTTTCTTTTCTTTCTCTTTTTCTCTTTTTTTTTATAATTTCTCTCTCTTTTTTTCTTTTTTTTAATATTTCCTTTCAACTTCCTTTCTTCCCCTCCTATTTCTTTTCTCAGAAAAAAGGATAAGGTAGAACAATTTGTCATTTTTTTCAAAAAATGTCAAAATTTCTTCTATGTGACACTCTGATTTTCTTATCCAAGATCCTAACTGCATCTCGGATACTCATGTCCTTTTCCATTGAATCAGTTCTGATTTTTTTACCCAATAATATTTAATCTTTGCTGACCCTATTCTGGGAATACACCCGTCTTCATTTGATGAGCTGTGGTTGAAATTTTTTGGCTTCCATATCCATTTTGTTCTGGGAATTTGTTTTGATGAGCAGGCCTTGTGTGTACTTTGTTTCCACATCCTTCTTGTTTTGATGTCCTGATACTTCTGATTATACCCTAATTGCCACCTTGCTTCTATCTCTTCACCCTCTTTTGCTTCTTCAATTTGTTGCTGGTTTTGATTAAATGAAGCTTGATCCTTTAGTAATTGTATTGATAATGTCTGTGTGTCTTTTAATGAGAAAGTAAATCCTTCCAGCTCTGAATCATGAAGCTCCTGTTGATCTTACTGTTTTTCAGTACTCCACAAGAATATTAAAAACCTTTTGTCATTTACTATTAATTTGAGCCTCATTTTTTCAAAATCCAGTATTACTCTACCTTGCCTTAACCATGGTTGTCCCAAAATCAATTTTTCAGTCATCAAGTGATCTGGCCATTCTTCACAATCTATTTTCATATATTCTGTATTGAACTTAACTTTAAGAGAAGGTGAAGACATGCTTTGTATCATTTGTCCTTCCAAAGTTTTGATAAAGGTTTTGCTTTTAGTCCTTTTTAGGTTAAATTTATTCAACGAAGCTGAACTAATCAAATTCACTTGTGCACCTGAATCTATTAAAACCCTGATTTTTTCATCCTGACAATCCATAGTTACCATAGGCAAATGTTCTTTTTGTTTTAAAGGTGTTTCACACAGAAGGACTTCTCTAAGGTTTTTGGTTTTTCTTATCCTTTCCTTTGCCTCCTGTTGAGCCTCTTTTCTAATGTTTTCCTCTTCTTTTTTCCTATTTTGAGTTTGGTGTAATCTTCTCCATTCAGAAGCAGTTAATGGAAAGTCATACCTTTTAACTCTGCATCCACTTATGAAGTTTGGCATGATTTCTCCATCTATGTTAGCTAGTTGGATAGATCCACTGTTACTGATCTGATGTATAATATAAGGCCCATGTCCTTTTTCCTGAAATTTCTTCTGATGTTCCTTTATTGTATATGCCAGAACTAATCTCCTTCTTGTAGATCTTTTTCTTTAATATAAACATCATGATAAGCTTTTTGTCTTTTCTTGTCTGCATAGATGTTCATGATTGCTTGGAGTCTAGAAGCTCCTAGTTTTTCCAATTCTATTACTCTCTCAGACAATTCATGTCCGGTCCAATTGTATTGACTACCCACCTTCAGTGTTGGAATAAGGAATTCTAAGGGCAGAACTGCATTTTGTCCATATACCAGATTGAATGGTGTGGTTCCCAATGCAGTTTTGTATGCCACTCTATAGGCCCATAGGACATGATTAAGTTGTAAATCCCAATCATTCCTGTTTGTGCTTACTAATTTTGGCAATACAGTACAAAGTACTTTATTAGTACTTTCTGCTAACCCATTGGCTTGTGGGTGATATGGGGCTGACTTTCTATGACTAATCATGAAATATTCAGTTATGTTTTCTATGATTTGGTTCAAAAAATGAGTCCCCCTATCACTTACCAATTCAATTGGAAGTCCAAATCTGGTGATGATATTTTCATAGAGAAATCTAGCAGTAGTGTGAGCATCATTTCTTTTTGTAGCTTTGGCCTCAGCCCATTTTGTCAGGTAATCTGTAGCTACTAGTATGTATTCAGCATGGGATTGTCTTGATGGAGGATGTATGGGTCCAATGAAATCCAACCCCCATTTACTAAATGCTCTGGCTGAAATTAATGGACCTAATGGCATATTGTCTCTTTTATTTGGTTGACTCACCCTCTGACAAATGTCACATCTTTTCACATATGTTCTGGCATCAAGAAATAGGGTTGGCCACCAAAAGCCAGAATATAATATGAGTTTAGCAGTTCTGTCACTTGAAAAATGTCCTCCTGCCACTCCAGAATGTGCCATTTCCAACATTTCCAGATATCTATTTTCAGGAACACAAATTCTTAAATATCCATCCATCCCTCTCTTATACAATTGTTCTCCTATCAGTTGATATTCTTCAAAGATCATTTGTAGACTTTTTGAGTCTGCACTAGCTCTTACTTGTTTTCCTTTCTTCTTCCTTTTCAATTCCTCAATGATGTTCTCACTCCATTCTGGATTTTTCTGAAACCAATATAAAGTTATAAGTTCTGAGTTTTGCAAGGATTGGCATTCCAAGCAGTTAGCATTATATTTTGTTACATCTTGAATCTTATTAGGCCAATGTACCCCCATCCTATTGAGATTACTTAGGGTGACTACTCTGGAAGCATGAGTACAAGGGTTCCAACAATGAGCTCTTTTCAGATATTCCTGTTGCTCCTCTTCTGGAGTACAATATTCCAATATGCCTGTATGGTTGAGGTGATACAAGTGCCTAGCTAGCAACATAAAGTTCCTGCTTTGTAATACTAAATGTGTGTTGTTTCCAACTGTTTTGCAAGGTCACATGGTTAGCAAAGGTATTAAGGGCATGGCCCACTCAAGAACACTTTCTACTTTGAATAGATATGTATCTGGCAGGTCATCATCTAAAGGTGAACTTGGTTCTTTAGCCTGGATTCTAGACAAATGATCTGCTCTCAAATGTGTTTTTCCTTGTCTTACCACCACTTTAAACTCAAACTCCATCAGTAAAAGAAACCATCTAACTATTCTACCAGTGTGACAAGGTTTGTTTACTAAATAAAGTAAAGCTTGGTGATCCACAAAGAACTTAAACTTGTTGGCCAAAAGGTAATGTCTATATTTTTTCACAGCAAATATCATCCCCAACCCTTCCCTCTCAGTGGTTGTGTAATTTTTTTCTGCTGAATTCAGTTGCCTACTAGCATAAGCAATTGGAAAATCTAATTTGCTCCCTTCTATTGGTTGTGCTAACACACATCCCAAAGCATAATTTGAAGCATCCACATGGACATGAAAAATTTTATCCCACTTGGGTGTTTTCAGAATTGGTGCTATTACCAAACAAGTTTTTAGAGTCTCAAAAGCTTGTTCACACTCTTTGGTCCACTCAAATTTTGTGATTAAGGCATACAAAGGTTTCGAAATGTCAGCAAACTTGTGTACAAATTTTCTATAATATCCGCAATGTCCCATGAAAGTTTGAAGTTCCTTTACATTTGTTGGTCTTGGAAGTTCTACTATGGCCTTTATTTTTTTCTCATCAGTTGAAATTCCATTTTTGGAGATTATGTGACCTAACATTCTTCCTTGTCTTACAAAGAATACACACTTTTCTGGATTTAAACATACTCTGTATGTTCTGCATTTCCTGAATATGTTTTCTAAATCTTTCAAATGATCCTGTCTTTTTAATGAAAAAGTACACAGATCATCTACATAAATTTCCATTACATTCCTCAAGAATTCTTTGAAGATATGACACATCAATCTTTGAAAAGTTGCTGGGGCATTAGTTAACCCAAAGGGCATAACCCTAAAAGCATAAATTCCCCATTCTGTGGAAAAGGCAGTTTTATGTTGGTCCTCTAATGCTATGGATACCTGATTGTATCTGAGAAACCATCCAAAAAACTATATATCTCCTTCCCTGCAACTCTTTCTAGAAGATGGTCTGTTATAGGCAATGGATAGCTATCCCTTATAGTTGCTGCATTCACCTTTTTCAAGTTAATGCATACCCTAAGTTTCCCTTTCTTTTTTGGTACTACAACTATAGGAGATATCGATTCTGTATACTCAATCTCATAGATGAAATTGGCAGCCAGTAGCTGTAAGTGAGTGAAAAATACACTCTAATGCGGAAGCATGAATTGAAAGTGTATGGTAAATATTGACTTCAAGAATTGCACATCCGAAGAAGTATGATCTCATGCAAACTGGATCACGAGCTTCAATGTGTCATGTGCATCCCGAACTTCTAGCTATATCCATGAACTCACTTTGTAAATTAATTTCCTTCAAGTAGTCTGCATAACTACAGCCGAAAGTATATTGACTTTTGTAAGAGAAGAGATGATGTGTATCTTTCATCCAAAATGTTGCGCTTATCATACAACAGCAAAAGTCTTAAGTATATAGAAGTGTAAAAACTATGTGCAATCTTCGTTTAGCAAACTCGGTTTAACAGATGAGATACTTTTGACTTCAACTTCAGAAAAAAACAATCATCACAGTGATTTACAATGCAATGCTAGTGACTGTGATCAATTTTGTATATACATCATGACAGTAACATTTCAACGTGGATTTTGACGACTGCAAGTGAAGCTTCATGACAGCTCTAAAACTATTCTTTATCCGGTTGGACTGCAGGTGCAAGTATGTATGACTTCCAGGAGTTTGACGACTGCAAGTGAAGCTTCATGACAACTCTAAAACTATTCTTTATCTGGTTGGACTGCAGGTGCAAGTATGTATGACTTCCAGCATTAGTCATATGCTGGGGGCCTTTGAGCTGTCGCCATCACCTTCACGAGAATCATTTGTCAGAGAATACATTTATACACTTGATATTCGTACACATGCACTAGCAACATATACACACACGTTGATTGTGTATGTAACCTCCAATCTAATATAATCGTTAAATTATGTATATCTGCACATGAGTATATGAACCTTTTACATATTCATACTGAAGATGCACACACTCATAACTATACATAGTTAGTGCAACTATGTGAGCGTCTTCTTCCGGAGTTTTGAATTCACATATTACATGCAGAATACTAATATGCTGTCATTAAGCTACATCAGCTTATTAACAAGATATTGGCATAGACATAATAAAATGGAACTCCGACTCGTAGTATAGAGGGTATGCGCAAAAATAATCGATTAGGATCAGCATCGTATTAATATCTATGCATACACACATTTCAATGTCATGGGATCACAGTATAGCGATGCGATACTACATCCAACAATGCATTAGAGAGTGCTCACGATGTTTCACTATCAGTTAAGCACTTTCTCAGATTCCATAACAGTGTGTGGGTTGCACACAGACAACGAGTTGCTCTATATGACTATCACAATAACACTCTGGTGCATAAGCGCAACACTATGGAGTAGTGAAGTGTACGCACAGAGGCATAACAGACATATGAGAGAAAGAGATGCGATGGGGCAGATGAACAATCATAGATATAACATAAAGATAGTAACATCGCCCGGTTTTTCATTTGTTTCTACATGCTTATATACAAGTGATTTCCAGCGGCAAGAGTCACCACATGATAGATTCTTTCCATTCGAGTTGTAGGCTTAATCTCCTTGATTAAAGGAGTGACTTTTGCAACTTGCCTCTTTGAAGTAAAATTTCTACGTAACTATTTTTTTTATAGACCATGGGTCATATGGATTCTATATGAAAAACTTTCAAGACTAAAAAAATATTCGTGCGACTAGGGTCATATGAAAAAAATATTTATGAGTTTTTTCTATGAAAAATAAGGAGGGCTATGAGAGGTGAATTTGGAGATTGTTTGTTCCAACAGCTCCCCTTCAATCTTCAAATTCCTTTGATCATGTTTTATGATGTCTCTTCTCTCTCCCTTTTTGCATTGTTTTTCATTCTGCTATCTCCCCTAAGTTTTCAGAATCTTCTCTTCTATATTTGCATCCTTTTTCTTTCTTTGCTCCATTTGTCTTGATGTGTGGTTCTTCATCATGCTCTTCTTGGATATGTAGACTCCTTGATATTGATTGTCGAAGTAATTTTCTTTCCATTAGATTGGTGATCTTCAAGACTTTTGTGTTGACGATGACGTCCTATTTTATGTTGATGGTTTCTGAATGTAGAGAGCTCCTTTTGATTGTTAATAGACTCCTTCGATTCATTGTTGTCTTCCATCTCCCCTTGTTGTAGATGCCCTTTCGATTCGGTGTTGTCCATCGATGTATTCTTCATGTGTTTTTCTTTAGAAGTGTAGTCCTTACTTTGTATGGTTGATCTTTTCTTCAAGAGTGTTGATGTCGTTGAACTTCTCTTTAGGAGTGGAGTCCTTGCTTCATGAAGTTGATCTTTTCTTCAAGTTGGTAGCTTTTGATGTGGTTGATCTTCTCCTTAAATGTATAGTCCTTGCTTGATGTGGTTGACCTGTAGTCTTTTCTTCATGTGGTAGATCTCCAAGAGTAATCTTTGCTTCAAGAGTAACTCCCCTTCAATCTGATAGTTCCTTTGTATGGTAGTTCTTGTACATATAAATATTTCAAATAAAGAAATACACGAGCACGAGCTTCATAGATAAGCTCATAATGATGGTGAATTGGACCAAGGTACATGATGAAGTTTCAAAACAAGTTACAAAGCAACAAAAGGCTTTATCTATGGCTTTTGCCATTTATGTATAACAACTTAACTTTGTCCAAATGCAAAGTTCAGAGGTTGTGGTTTTTCACACTCATCTTGGAGCGAGCAAGGCTCTAGCTTTAGAGTGATTCTATTCCTTCACTTGTTTGATAGCTTTCATAAAAGAATGAAGCTAATCAAGATCCCAGCTTCTTGATTATTCTCCATTTTGTGATTTCACTTCTTTATGTGTGTAGAACAATTCTGCCATAACTATTTATCAAGTGCTCACACCACTTGTATTGTACCCGACTATATATGTTGGTCCTTTACATTGGTTAATGAGAAAGGGAGTTTGATCGACCATGACTACCTTGACTATGCTTTACAAAGAAATGTGATTTGTGTGATAATATGCAGCCCTTGTCAAATCTTTAAATATGACTCTTAATACATGAGAGTGTATCCAAGGTTTTGCTTTTGTAGATGAACATAAGTCAAGGTGAATTATGAAAGCACATATAAAGTGCTTATAAGACTTCAAGTGAAATAAGCTTATTTTACCTTGTATGAGTGCGTTGAATGCACTTTCTTCATCTTCCTATTATGAGGAAGTTCACTTCTTATATTGGATGAATGTCCTTCTTCTTCTTCTTTGATTGAATGCATGTCCTTCTTCTACGCAGAAGTCTTCTTCTTTGATTGAGTGTATTGGATGCACGCCCTTCTTCTTCTTGCTTTGTGGAAGACTTCATTTAGCCAATGGCTTCTTTTACTTCCTCCAATCGATGTGGAGACATAGGCTTTGATGTAGTCCTTTCCATAGGATAAGTAAGCCTTTGAATAGTGGCTTCTATGGTCTTTGCCTTGAACACTTTGAATGATCCCTTTTTAAGCTTCTTGATGATGGAAAGAGTGCTTGAGTAGCACTCGGCTGCAAAGACAATTTTTATTTGTGTGTACAAATCTCAAACAAGAGAGACATAGCTTTGAAAGGCTAATGTGAGATGGACTAGGGCTGTAAAGATTTTCTTTTAAGATATTCTTTTGATACAAGTGTATGTGGTGTATAGTCATTTACAAGGGGCATGATCATATCATAATATGGATTCCTATGAGAAGGCTTAGAAGAGGTTGATGCTAAAGAATGGGTATATCCAAGATAGATCTATGTGATGCATTGATCCTAACCATGGTTTTAAGTGCACAAGGATCATGAAGGATTAAATACTATCAAGAGAGATACCAAGTTGATATACAATACCAAATAAGTGCTTCAATAAAGAATGCCTCCTCGTTGATGAAATGAAGTCTTTATGGATAATGATCTTCAATTGTTCGGAGCTTGTCAATAGAGATTTTTGAATTTACCATCAATTTCGATCCTTTGGCCTTCTTAGTTGTGTAAGCCTTCATGATATCTTCACTTTGAAGTTCATTTGTATTGATCACGAGCCTTGCATCGAGCCTTGATTTCCGAGCCTTCTTTGTCTTCTTTGATGTTGATCTTCTATTGTCAAGTTTTTGAGCTTCCCTTCTTCATCCTATGCTTTCCTCATAGTTTGATGATGCTAGCTTCCTTTGATGCCGGTTCTTCAGGACATTTCCTCACAACCTTTGCTTTTGACTCAATCACTAGCACGTTCATGTAAATCCTTGTAGCTTTATCCCTATCTTTACATAATTGCATTCCATGGACTATATGACAGATGCTCTTCCTTGAATGTCGAATCGAACCTCACACATGCAATGTCTCCATTGCTTGGTGCAAGAGATTCAATGAAAAGATACTTTGAAAGATAATGATTACATAAAAAACTCCAACATAATTAATTTTGGACACATGCTTGGAAAACTACTTCATGGATTGTATCGAAGAAGATAATCTTCATTCTCCTTGATGCTCCAATGTACCAACTTGATCTGCAAGAATAGTTTGAAATTCCTTTGACTTCTTGCATGGTTGAATTTGCAATGAAATGACCTGTATCAAATATTATCTTTGACCCAAATAGCATATTTCTTCTAATATCATGGAACAAAATCAATTGCTTCACACTCCCCTTGATTGACAAGATGGGTGAGTTGTGTTCCTAATATGACAACTATAATGCTTCTTGAATATAAGCTTCTTGTGCCTCAAACATAAAAAATTGTAGTGCGCAATAAAGCAATTGTTTGAGGCCTAAAGTAACCCTTTAGGCTAAACCATGTCATATGATCAAACATCTTTACAAGATTATTTGGGTAGTCATAGAGTCAAGTGATACAAAGCATAATAATATTCAAGCCATGAGTATATCAAAGAGACTTGACTTCTTGAAGTAATCATAAGCATAAGCTTGCACATGAATGTCCTTAATAGAGAACACCAAGATGCATCCACTTGTAGCATTGTTTTGTCCAGCTTGAGTAGACTCCGTGTAGAACATATGTAGTACACAAAATAAGGCGTTGATGTAGCTGAAATCATATCTCCAAACTCATGATTTCATAGATCGACTTGGATGCCTTCCTTCAACAAGTGTTGATCTACCTGCATCATTGAAAATTACCAAATAGGAATTGTTGATGAGGATTTATCAATAACTGTGAGAGTTTTGGAGTGACTTTCGATGGCTCTAGATGGCTCTGATACCACTGTAAGTGAGTGAAAAATACACTCTAATGCGGAAGCATGAATTGAAAGTGTATGGTAAATATTGACTTCAAGAATTGCACATCCGAAGAAGAATGATCTCATGCAAACTAGATCACGAGCTTCAATGTGTCATGTACATCCCGAACTTCTAGCTATATCCATGAACTCACTTTGTAAATTAATTTCCTTCAAGTAGTCTGTGTAACTAGAGCCAAAAGTATATTGACTTTTGTAAGAGAAGAGATGATGTGTATCTTTCATCCAAAATGTTGCGCTTATCATACAACAACAAAAGTCTTAAGTATATAGAAGTGTAAAAACTATGTGCAATCTTCGTTTAGCAAACTCGATTTAACAGATGAGATGCTTTTGACTTCACCTTCAGAAAAAAACAATCATCACAATGATTTACAATGCAATGCTAGTGACTGTGATCAATTTTGCATATACATCATGACAGTAACATTTCAACGTGGATTTTGACGACTGCAAGTGAAGCTTCATGACAGCTCTGAAACTATTCTTTATCCGGTTGGACTGCAGGTGCAAGTATGTATGACTTCCAGGAGTTTGACGACTGCAAGTGAAGCTTCATGACAACTCTGAAACTATTCTTTATCCGGTTGGACTGCAGGTGCAAGTATGTATGACTTCCAGCATTAGTCATATGCTAGGGGCCTTTGAGCTGTCGCCATCACCTTCACGAGAATCATTTGTCAGAGAATACATTTATACACTTGATATTCGTACACATGCACTAGCAACAGATACACGCACGTTGATTGTGTATGTAACCTCCAATCTAATATAATCGTTAAATTATGTATATCTGCACATGAGTATATGAACCATTTACATATTCATACTGAAGATGCACACACTCATAACTATACATAGTTAGCGCAACTATGTGAGCGTCTTCTTCCGGAGTTTTGAATTCACATATTACATGCAGAATACTAATATGCTGTCATTAAGCTACATCAGCTTATTAACAAGATATTGGCATAGACATAATAAAATGGAACTCCGACTCGTAGTATAGAGGGTATGCGCAAAAATAATCGATTAGGATCAGCATTCTATTAATATCTATGCATACACACATTTCAATGTCATGGGATCACAGTATAGTGATGCGGTACTACATCCAACAATGCATTAGAGAGTGCTCACGATGTTTCACTATCAGTTAAGCACTTTCTCATATTCCATAACAGTGTGTGGGTTGCACACAGACAACGAGTTGCTCTATATGACTATCACAATAACACTCTGTTGCATAAGCGCAACACTATGGAGTAGTGAAGTGTACGCACAGAGGCATAACAGACATATGAGAGAAAGAGATGCGATGGGGCAGAGGAACAATCATAGATATAACATAAAGATAGTAATGTCGCCTGGTTTTTCATTTGTTTCTACATGCTTATATACAAGTGATTTCCAACGGCAAGAGTCACCGCATGATAGATTCTTTCCATTCGAGTTGTAGGCTTAATCTCCTTGATTAAAGGAGTGACTTTTGCAACTTGCCTCTTTGAAGTAAACTTTCTACGTAACTATTTTTTTTATAGACCATGGGTCATATGCATTCTATATGAAAAACTTTCAAGACTAAAAAAATATCCGTGCCACTAGGGTCATATGAAAAAAATATTTATGAGTTTTTTCTATGAAAAATAAGGAGGGCTATGAGAGGTGAATTTGGAGATTGTTTGTTCCAACAGTAGCTTGTCAATTTCTTCCTTTATTTTAGTAGAGTATTTATCATTGAATGTGTAATGTCTTTGTTTGCTTGGCTTTGCATCAGGTGTAATAGGAATCTTATGCTCACAGATTTTAGGATCAATTCCTTTCAAATCCTTATAACTGTAAGCAAACACATCCCTATAATTTTTGGCCAAATTTCTTAATGGCTCCTCTTCTTGATTTCTCATGTCATCAGCTATCACAATATGTCTTTCTTCCCCCTCTTCCTGAGTGATCATAACCTTCTTAGTTTGTTCCTCATTATCATATGCCTCTCCTTTTTTCTTTTCTCTCTTTGGTTTCATTTTTAGAAGTAGTCTTTCTTCTACTTCATAAGTCTTGAAATTTGATGGTACATCAAACTGTTGATCTTTGTTTGTCATTTTCTCATTTTTTTAATCCTCTTGGTCTTTTTCAATTTCCTTGTATTTGTTTTTCTTATATTTGCCTGAGATTTTATCTTTTATTGCATCTTCAGCTTTTACTTCTTCCAAATATTGTGTTTTCCCTTTTTTCAATATCATTTCTTTTTCCTGGTCCTCTTCTGTATTTGATACCCTTATCATTTGTATTCCAATGTGAAAAACATCATACCCTTCTTCATTTTGAAATTCCACTCCTACATACTCATCACTGGCTAGATCCATAGTAGCCAAAATCTGGTTCCAACCATAAGGCTCAAATTCTTCATCTTTGAATTTTCGGGGTATATAGCTCTCATCTTGTAATTTTCTCCTTTCTACACAATCTTCTCTTCTTAATCTTCTTTTTCCATTTATAAGGTTTCTTATCACATTGCACATCCATATTGATGGTTCAGTTTCATTCTGATCTTCCAACTCTGATTCTTCACTTAATTCTTGATTTTGATGTATTTTGAACCATTCTTGAGGGGATATGTCACAATAATGACCATTTCTTAGATTCACTCTGGTTATCCTTCCTTTGCTCTGAAGGTATATACAATCATTACCCCAATCTTGCACAATTTGCATTTGTCTCATAAATGGTCTTCCTAGGATAATTTCATATGACGTGGATTGTGGAAATTCAACTATGGCAAAAGTATGCTCTATTTCTATTCCACATATGTCCACAATCACCTTTTCCCATATTCCTAGAGGTTTTTCTATGTGTCCATCCGCCAGTTGCAATCTCATTTTAGTGGGTATCAATTCACTCTTTCCCCATCTTTCCCATGTTTGTTTAGTCATGATAGCCACACCTGATCCACTATCCAATATGGCTTGAGTTTCCTTCTTCTCCTTCACAATATCCTCCTATCTTATCAATAGGAATGTACCATAATTCCTCCAATTCTTGTGGCTGTGAATCAAGATTTTCTGGTATTGCTTCCCATTTTTCCATTTTGTATTGTAAGTGAGGATTCTGTTTTACCAATTCCTCCAATGTGGTGTGGTATAAGATTGGACATTGTTTATCTATATTTACCTGGAACGTAATTTGTGGGTTATCTTCTTGATTAATTGTTTCTCTTATTCTTGTTGCCTTTGACTCCCTAACTGTTGTTTGAGAATTGTCTAATTCCCCCAGTTTGAGTTGTGCTTCTTGTATGATTTGTTTGCATTTTTCCATCCTTTCATGTTCTATATATGGCATAGGATAAGCCATTACATGGTCTGTAGGATTTGGTCCCTCTTGAATTCTTCCCTTGTATGCTTTTATCAAGGTGTCTAGACTTTGTGAATTTCTTATCTCTGACTAGTTTTGTGTCTTTTGAGGAGGACTACTGTTTGACTGTTCCATATTCTCTTCTTCCAAACTTTTACCTATTCTTTTTTTCCTTTCCCATTTCCCTTTTTGTCTATTTTTCTTCACCTTTGAAACTAAAGCTTTATTTTGTTCTTTAGGTGTTTCTTGTTGTTTAGCTTGTGCCCTTGTTATGGCATTTACATTTACTTGGTCACTGTCACTCACTTCTTCTTGCTCCATGATGTTGATTGTTTTCAATGGTATGTTATTAGATGTGTTTTGTTGTTTTTGAGGACTTTTTGGACAATCCTTTATTAAATGATCCCTGCCACAATCCTTGCAATAAGCTCCTTCTATTCTTAATGTAGGAGGTTGTGGACAGTCTCTAATCAAATGTTCTCCCCCACATCTATAACAAGTTATCTTTTGGCTCCCTTTGAACTGAGGTTTCTGATTGGACATATAATGATTGGTTATATACATGAATGTGATTGTATTCATCTCAATTCTCCCATTTCCCAAATCTAGGACTTGTAGTTCTGGTTCTCTCAACTCATATCCTTCCCAATCTTCCTGATATCCTTCATTCCATTGATAATCTTCCTTGTAAGGTGATCTTATTCTTAAGTTTCCCTCCTCTATTGGTGTGTATTTAACTGGTACCACATTTGTTGGTAGTAGAGGTTGTTGCCCAAGTACAGGTCTTGGTTGCTCAATATATCCAGATTCACTTTGGCTTGCATAATCTCTCTCCTTAATGGGTTGTTTATTGTAGAGGCATTCTTCTCTGGTATGATTTGTCCATTTTCTCTCTAGTGTACAGTATTTGAGTGTTTTCCTATGTTGCAAATGTGGTGGTTTTTGATATGGACATTGTTGTACCAAATGATTTTCTCCACAATTATAGCATTTTTTATTTGTACTTATCTTGGTGTTTATCAAATTGGTTTTGGTGCTTACTTCTAGGGCTTTACCAATGGCTTGTGCCAATTCTTCTGCTGGTGGAATTTTATCTTCATTTGTTCTATGTTGATCAAATGCTAGCAGGTCTTGTCCTCTATTGTCTTCCAAATCTATTGCCTCTTTCACACATGCTCCTAGGTCAGGGCATCTCCTATAATACACCAGGGTTCTGAATTGGGCACTTCTTAATCCTTCTATGAATAGGGATACTTGTCTTACCATGGAAGGTACTTCTTCTCTGGGACATATGTCAATGTACTCCTTGAATCTCCTAGCTGCCTCTCTGACATTTTCATCTTTTTGCTGTTTAAAGCTATGTATCAATGTAGTTTTGCTATGTTTTATTCCAGTTTTTGAGAATTCCCCAATAAAGGCTTCTAGGAAGGATTCAATATCTAGATACATTTCCTTTCTCAAGGGAATGAACCAAGATAACACAGGTCCTGTTAGGGTTAGACCAAATGCCTCAAATTGTACTTTGTAATCCTCAACCTCTTCTACTCTAATTAGTTGTCTAAATTCTACAGCATGAGCATGAGGATCAGAATATCCTTCATATTGATTTTTCATACATTTGGCTACTTGATAGGGTCTAAGCATTCTGCCTTGATTTTGCCAATGATGTCTTCTTCTCAAAGGAAAATCATTAAATCCTTTTGTTCCTTTTCAAAAGGATTTGGGGAAGTTTGTGTTCTCCTACCTTGTTGTTGTTCACCATTATTGTGAATTTCATGTGGTCTTGGCAAGTCTGATTGCCCTAGGTTCTGTTCCCAAGGTCTCTTGTCTGCACATTGCCCTAGGTCATTAGAATTTTCTGGGTCTTGTGAGAAGATGTATACACATCCCTGCCTATCCTCATATCTACCATCCTTAAATTGTGCTATTGGTGTTATGTTCAGGGGAACTTCTAAGTTTCTCAATCTAATGAGAAACTTATGCATTCCATCCTGATATAGATAGGTTCCAAACCTATTTGTATACATGTATTTGAGGATGTTTCTATAGTCCCTAGTTTCAGAGGATTCATTTGTTTCATTTAAATTTTCCATGTTGATTTCTTGCCCTAAATCTCTTTCTTGCAATTCCCCTACCACTGGCTCTATTTCCCTCCTTCCTAGTTCTCGCTTGGAATGTGAGTGTAATTTATTACCAGACCTAAGGATCATTCAATTAATTTCACGATTTTGTGGAAAGAATTGTGTTTTTCACGATTCTATGAGAGAATCGTGTTTTTTCCATGATTCTGTGAGAGAATCATGTTTTTCACGATTCTGTGAGGGAGTCGTGTTTTTTTCACGATTCTGTGATGGGAATCATGTTTTTTCATGATTCTGTGAGAGAATCATGTTTTTCACGATTCTGTGATGGAAATCGTGTTTTTTCACGATTTTGTGAGAGAATCATGTTTTTCACGATTCTGTGATGGGAATCGTGTTTTTTCACGATTCTGTGATGGGAATCGTGTTTTTTCACGATTCTGTGAGAGAATCATGTTTTTCATGATTCTGTGATGGGAATCGTGTTTTTTCACGATTTTGTGAGAGAATCGTGTTTTTCACGATTCTGTGAGAGAATCGTGTTTTTTCACGATTTTGTGAGAGAATGGTGTTTTTCATGATTTTGTGATGGTGTTGGGTTGTAGGGCAAGCACACACCCTCAATTGTGTATGAGAACCCTCACTAGACCATGAGAATAACCCTTTTTTGTATATATGTGAGTGTCACATATGAACACTCCTAGAGCACTTTTTAATATTCTTTTATACCATAGTAAAGAGGTCTCTCATATATCTCACCTTTTTGGCCCTTCTAGGACATTCCTACGTAAAAATCCCACGCATGGAGTTTCTTGGGATTTGGTTGTTACAAGACTTGATTTTGGAATATCCTAGAAGATATGTTAGTTAGAGAGAGATCCACTTTTTGACTTTTCAAAGGAGCACATGGGGAATAGAGCTTAGCTTATAAATAGAAGCTCATTTTTGTAAAGAGGGGAGCTTTTGGTCGACGTGCTCTCATGTAAAATCTCTTTTCAATGGAAGATGCTCTCATTTACTCCAAGAAGACCATTTACATTTACATGTATTGTGTCTTGTGAGTGTGTGAGAGTGGTGTGTGTGTGCCATGCATGTCTCTCCTTTGTATGAGTAGGATAATTGCATTTGCTTGTATTTTCCTTATGGACAAGGATCCTTGATCCTCTATTCTCCTTGTTTTCAAGCATGTGGCAAAGCATGGGGCTGTTGCCAATGGCTTGAACATGTGGGAGATAGGAGGGGTTGAGAGGAGAGTCACTCTTGAGCTTTCCTACTTGCTTCCATGCAAGGTGGTGTGGGTTTTGGGCATTCCTTGCTACAACCTCAACACTTTTTGGCGCCGTTGCCGGGGATGGTCGGCTTTTCATCACTTGGAGAGCTCAAGAACATGTGGTAAAGTATTGTGTTGCAATTTTTTTGCTCAATTGCGTAGGATTTGAGTCTTTGCATGGCACTTTCACCCTTCCATTGGGCCACTAGCTCCTCATTTTCTTGCTTTGGTAGGATAGTTTTAGTTCAATTTGAATGTTTCACAAGAACACCCCCTTACCCCTTCTCTCTTCCTCTCTAACATACACACACATTCCTACACACTCATTTTAGCATCACTTTTCAATGCCTTGGATAGGGGGATGGGTAGTCTCCTATTTTGTCCTTCCCTCTCTTCCATTTTCAAGAAAAACCAAAAAGAATTGGAAGACATAAGTGAGTGGAAAATTTACGATTTGAACTACATCTGCATCGGATACTTTTTATTTTAGATAGAGAGTCTTAAATGGGGGGCGAAGTGCGTTGTATCCTTTATAGGTTGTTAGACAAAGATGGCATGGAGAGTCGTTTTCCTCCTTTTCTTTCCCTGTCTTCAAGCACGTGAATGCTAGCACAGTTGTTGAGAAGCGTTGTGTGGATTCCCTATGTTTGGAGTTCGAAATTCATGCCTGGTGCTTCTCCATCTATCGAAGTTAATGCAAAGGGGTGTCGTGACTAGCGTCGTGTATGCTATGACAAGGTATAGTAGATGAAATTCATTAGCTCGCATGAACCAAACGAAGGTGCAGACAAGAAGCTCCATAGCAGTTCAAGTAAAGGTTGTTGAGGTGCTTCCTTGCCCTTCTCACCAACTCATCTGAGTTCAGTCTCCCTCATCATCTGTCCCATATCGATTCTTCACTAGCGACAGGTTGCATATAGTCTCTGTGTGAGAGAACATCTGTGTGAGAGATCATGCGACCTTCAGTTTTCTCTATAGCTGAGGAATGTGCAATAAAGCTTCGGGATGGTGATGAAGCTGGGCATACAAAATGTTAATGAAATATTAATGTTCCCTCCCTACCAGAATTGGGCAGGGCTACAATGACTGTTTTATAATGTAGGCATTCGACAAGCCAACTTTTGACAGAGAAATTCGCATGCTGGAATTCTATTATGGCTGTGAACTTCAGACAATAACTAGTAGCCTACAACCAAGGACATCCTATGCCCGAACTTCGGTTTATTACTCAGAGGCATCATCAGGACACTCGCCAATCAAATTTCCATTGGTGGAGGCAAATCCATCGCAAAAGCCTGCATACAACTACAAGTGTGACATGTTCAGGTCCTAGTGTTGGCTGTGGCCGATGAAGCCACCCCTGGGAATTTTTTGCTGGGCTAGAACAAGCCTTGCTGCGTTGGGAAAGTCATAGCTACTAACCATAAGATCTTTGGCCTCCTGTCAAACGTCCTCTACTCCTACAGGCTCAGCCCTCGAGCTTTATTTTGGGCATCATTTTGGCTACACTGTGAACTCTGTTGTACTCCCTTCCAGCAGGGTCAAGCTCCACGGGTTCTCTCTCATGCCCATCTCCACCACAATTAAGCTCTTCCTCCAAGCATAATAAAGACTAAGCATCTATGCCAAGGAACAAAAAAGAATATTCAGTAAGCCTTTTTGTGCACTTATGCCATGTGGAAACATCTATTGCCACATCAATCTGGATGGATGGAAGCGGCTAACACCTAGTATGGCACCCCTCAATACTACCAAAAAAGAAGCAGGCGAACAAATTCAGAGTTGTACATTGAAGCCATTCCTTCTATGTTGAGCCAAACTCGAACCATGATCCTCAACCCAAACCTGTTCTACTGCAAAACTAGAGTGCTCCTACTGCCATACGCGCTCTTATCATTATTCAGACACAGTGTTTTGAGTTCCCTGTAGATGGCGACCAGGTGTTGTTGATGCTTCCCTTCCACTCTGAAGGGTGGTGTTCATGAAGACGACAGTAGCTGTGATGAGAAACAAGTTTTGTGAAGATGCTCTACCTCTAGATAATACCGGTGATGGATGCTCTCCGCAGAGGATGTGAGCAATATGGAGTACCTTGTGTTTTGGACCAAAGATAGTAGAGCTTGCGTTATTGTCAACACGGGCCAAGTGGGCACAAAAATCTTTGTCAACTGTCATAGTAATGACAGATCCTTCTGAGGATTTCTCCTCATATGCAAAGTAACTTCTAAGTGTAAGAATCCATGACTGTGTAGATAAAGACTCAAACAAATATGGCTCTCCTACAATGGATAAAACTGAGGACTGTTTGAGCATCTATGAAGAATGGCTTGAAGAAGTAAGCCAAAAAGCAATGTCGGAGACAACAAAGAACAAGCTAGGAAAGCTAGAATCTTGGCCAAGAAGCAGACAGAATAAAGGATGGAGCTGCCTCTTTTTATTTTGTTCGACCTTGTTGATATCAGTTCTGGAAAAGGTATTGTGGTGGGTCCTCTGTGCATGATTTGGGCAAGGTTGGATGCACTACATTTTTCAAATCTCAGAGATGTAGGTACTCTTCAGCCACACCTTGGCATTTGTTGACCCAACAGTTGAAGAACTTCAAAGTTGATTCTTTTTGACCCCTCTGGGTATTGCTACTGCACACACCTGCTCTTGAACTATGACATGTATGCTCAAGCAATGAGGTGCAGCCCAGATGATTTAATACTCACCCACAATGCCTGTAGCAGGACTACTTTGGATATGTTTGGAAATTCCTGAACCTCTTCAGCTCTTTGTACCTGTGCTCACCTAAAAAGCACAGCAAAGGAACCACTGAACAATGTGCTGACAAGTCATTCCTGAGTTAAACATGGAGATGTTGCAGTCTCTTAGCATTGGTTGGCTAACATACACAAACTCGAAACCTGTGTCATTGTTCCACAGGATGTCAATACAATTGTTGCTACTCTCAAGATAACCAAAAATCAGTATTTAATATACAGATAAGGCTTCCGCTCACCATAGGGATCTGATGAACAAAGAAGATTGGATGCTGTTAGGTGTCTCATATTGCCACATGGGGGTGGAAGAATTGCTTCATGTTCAGGCTTGTCTCGAAGATGTAGGATTACCATTCTGGTGCTGACAGTCATTAACAGGTTCCAACATGTGCTGAAGATCAAGGAAGAAGTGCTGGTGTCATATTTACTTATAGCATCTGTACGGGGAAGGGTTCATGAGCTCGCAATCATAACCAATAGAATTCTATCAATAAGCAATCAAACTCAAGGATTGACCTGAGTGCCATGGGAATGCTTGGACCTGGACATCAAAACGATGGTTTACATGTTGCTGTAAGGAACAGTCAAGTTGTAACACCCATGTATTCCTATTAGTTAGGGAGTTTGGATGATCAGTTTGGGCAGAACTTCATGGAGGTGTTGATGCATATATGGTCTTGCGGGAAATCTCAAAAGACTCAGAAAGAGCTCTGCAACTGACCTTGATGTTCAACAACCTGCTATGGCCTCATTTATGAGTGCATCGAGGATGAGAGCTGCTCCAAATCAAACATTTTGCTTGGACCTTCAGCTAGTGCTCTACCACCTCTAGTTGATTATCCTGCTCCTGGTGCACCAGAACTACTACAAAAGGCATACAAGTTTCAGGTCTCCACATCTAGTCAAGCAGTGCAAAAAATTGGCTCATGTGGTCCTCTCCAAAAGTATCATGAGATTTTCTAAGGTACTGTGTGTTTCACTAGATATGCAGGTCTTGCTTGGTGGGAGGGCTCACAAAGGGGCAATGAGGTTTTGAAGGCCAAGCATAGGCATAAAGATAGTTCTTTGGTTCATGGATAGTATCTTATTTAGATTATCACAAGCCCTACTGTGAGGATTCTCTTCAGGTTGGTTGCAACTGCTAGAACGGGAGGCTCTGCTATGATGTATTGGACCATGGTTTTGAATAGAATAAAGGTAGCATCCTCTCCCTATCATATGATAGAACTTTACTCTTGGGTGATCATGTTGCAGCAACAAGGTCTGATGGCACCATATGCAGTATTTCTTGTGCATCGATAAAGCTCTACTAAGTGTGGTGATTGTGCAGAATTATCTATGATATAATTTTATCAGCTGGCAACTACTTTGGGTGCCTGAAGCCCTCTCTTACAGGCTAGCAAATGATTCTATGGCATTATACTCTAGGGTAGCCAAACAGGAACAGTTAATCTCTGTTGTCTAGTATGCAATATTACTTCCTCGACACCTGTTGTTTGAAGCCACTTGATGCAGCAACCACTCCAATGCTACCCCTACGGAGAGGCTTTTTCTACCGCTTCATATCACAAATAATTGAGCGTGCTGCTAACCGACCATGGTGATCATCTGCTGCTTATAATGGCAGAAATTGTGCTTCCTGAGCATGGATTGAAGCTATGCTATGTATGGAAATTGTGCTGAATCATTAAGGCCGGTACTTGTCACCATGACAAGATTACTCAGGACCCCTGAAGCATTTTTTCTACAGTATATGTGAAGGATAGAACACTTAACATGCAGGGGGTAATTCGTTTTCTTGTTGGACTGATTGGTGGCATATTGCTTCCTCACATAATACTTCTTTATGGTGGTTATTCTGCATATGTTTAAAGCAGGTTACTTGAATTCTGGTGACTGCCCTTGTCAATGAAGATGTCCACACCTCCTGACACCACAATGCTGCTCTAAATTGGAATCTTTTATGTCCTATTGATTGTTTGTCCTATCAAGGGACATATGAATCATAAAACATTTTGCAAACCTTGTGCTCCCTTGGCAGATGGAGATGTTTCCACAACTCATAGACATTAATGTGGCCCTATCTCTTGATTTCCTCATTTCCAAGTCGTTAGGGGGTGATGTTTTGTTGCAGGAGACCTTGGCTGCTCTGAATACACCACACCTGCCGGGCGTGCTGAAGAGATTGCATGCATCTTCTGGAGCATCTTGCAGCACCACAACTAGGAATCACATTTGTTGTCCTCCTCTTCCGATAAACCTCACTGAGGGGGTGTGCAGTTCGATATTGGGCCTGGGCGTTACAAAACACTTTGTCTTGGATATGTGACTGCCCTAATTTTGGGCTTGTGTCCACTTTCACAGCCATCTGGTGAAATGCTTGGGATAGTTTTGATGCTAGAACTACTATGTGTGCTTCTTTTTTCAAGCTACTATGGATGTTATGAAGTTTAGTTGGTCTTCCGGCTATTATGGCACGACTGTCTAGTTGAGATCACCACTGCTCTGACAGCCCTTTACACATTAAAGGATTGCTTTTGTTCCTTTTAGACATGGCTGCATGAATTCATTGAAGGTTTTAAAGATGCTACAGTGGCAATTGGTTCCTTTCTTGCTCTGTGTTGTTTTTGCATCTGTCCATGGAGATGTTGGACTTACGTTTGTCAGGACTTGATCAAGACTGCTGCATAATTGGCAACAGAGGACGCTATTTCTAGGGTTGGGCTGACTGCCCCCATGGGGATTGTGTCACGCAGCTTTGAAGATAGAAGCATTTCAGATTGAAGAAAAGACTGACGGCTTGAAGATTGGAAGTGCTACAGATTTGAAGATTGAAGACTGATGAGCTGCAGGTTCAAAGATCAATGAAGAAGTATGAAGACCTGAAGACTAGAGACTGCAGAATGGCAGATTTGTAGACCTAGAGCTTCTCAGAAGTCAAGACTCAAGCTTGAACCAGTTCAGTTATGTATGCTCTTCTTTAGCTTTGTCGAGGACGACAAAGTCTAGGGAGGGGAGAGTATTGGGTTGTAGGGTAAACACACATCCTCAATTGTGTATGAGAACCCTCACTAGACCATGAGAATAACCCTTTTTTGTATATATGTGAGTGTCACATATGAACACTCTCCTAGAGAACTTTTTAATATTCTCTTATACAATAGTAAAGAGGTCTCTCATATATCTCACCTTTTTGGCCCTTCTAGGACATTCCTACGTAAAAATCCCATGCATGGAGTTTCTTGGGATTTGGTTGTTACAAGACTTGATTTTGGAACATCCTAGAAGATATGTTAGTTAGAGAGAGATCCACTTTTTGACTTTTCAAAGGAGCACATGGGGAATAGAGCTTAGCTTATAAATAGAAGCTCATTTTTGTAAAGAGGGGAGCTTTTGGTCGACGTTCTCTCATGTAAAATCTCCTTTCAATGGAAGATGCTCTCATTTACTCCAAGAAGACTATTTACATTTACATGTATTGTGTCTTGTGAGTGTGTGAGAGTGGTGTGTGTGTGCCATGCATGTCTCTCCTTTGTATGAGTAGGATAATTGCATTTGCTTGTATTTTCCTTATGGACAAGGATCCTTGACCCTCTATTCTCCTTGTTTTCAAGCATGTGGCAAAGCATGGGGCTGTTGCCAATGGCTTGAACATGTGGGAGATAGGGGTGGATGAGAGGAGAGTCACTCTTGAGCTTTCCTACTTGCTTCCATGCAAGGTGGTGTGGGTTTTGGGCATTCCTTGCTACAACCTCAAGAGATGGGAATCGTGATTTTTCACGATTCTGTGATGGGAATCGTGATTTTTCACGATTCTGTGATGGGAATCGTGTTTTTCACGATTCTATTCCCAGAGGATCGTGATTGCTCACAATCGTTAGAAACACGATTCTCTTAGGAAAATCGTGCTCTGGGAATCGCGATTTTGTGCTTTGTTTCAGAGAATCGCGATTCTGTGTTTGACTACAGAATCGCGGTTCTGTTCAGATTTTGAAAAATTTTTAAGGTATTGATTTTCAAATTTTTGTTTCTTCAATAGAATCGCCTTAGTTATTTTTTAACATGCAATAAAAGAATTTACTTAATATTATTATTTTTTCCACAGAAAACTCAAAAAATTCAAAACATCGCGATTCCGTGTTTTTGGCTATTTTGTGTTTTTTTGTGCTTTGATCATCATGTAAGTTTAAAGAAATACAAAAAAATGTATTGAGAACTCCTTACCTTGCTTGCTTGATCCAGAAATCTCCAAAACTTTATAGTTGCAGCCGATCGGGATCCTGTTCTTGCTCTCACTCCCTCTCTTCCTCACTCAAATGAGTTTTTTCTGAGATTCCAGGGTTTTATAGTGTTCACACAATCGCGATCCTGTGCTATTTCCTCAGAACTTTCACTTTTTACTTGTCCAATTTTATTCTTCAACAATTTTATGGTTTTAATCCTCAATTCCTAACTTTTCATCATTAATCACTTCCCATTATCCCACTGGTGAAAATCACGATTCTATACTTCTTTTCCACTTTTCCCACTTGATACTCAATCCTCACTAATTTTTGGAATTCGACTTCCTTCCCTTACTCAACTTAATGAATTCTCTTACAATTACCTATCTCAAAACCCAAATATGCTTAAAATTCAAAAAAAAATTTCTCTTACAGAAAATCACGATTTTGTGTAGAGAATCGTATTTTTCCTGTACTTCCTGTTTTTTGTAATTTTGGGTCTTCTTTCTTCTTACAACTCTTCCAAATTCCTTCTACTCCAAATCAGCTGTCACCTGCAATTTTTACATCATTAACAAAGAGTTAATCCAGAAAATCGCGATCTTGTGAAGAGAATCGTATTTTTCTGATTTTCCAATTTTTATCAATTTTTAGCTTTCCTTCCACCTGACCTCCTTTACTCTTAACAACAACACTTAAGTCCAACTTTCTAAGGAAAAAAGAAATTTGTTTAAGTGTTTTAATGAATTTTATGAATTTTTTTTAGTATTTTTCCCTAAATCAAGGTAAACACTTCAATTAGGGTTTCTTGTTTAGTGATCTATTCATCCTGTGTTTCTTGATTGGTTATACTCCTTTATGCTTTGCTATCAAAACAGTTCATGAGCAAAACTTCCCAAAGAAAGTGCTAAGAAGTGCACATGTCAAATTTTGCAAAGATAAGCTCAAAACATTTTTCTTTTCAAGATACAAATAGACTTTTTATCAAGATTATTGCTTTGACTTGGTTAAAAAATGGATCTTATCTACTTGCATCTAGCTAATTTACTTGACTTTCCTCAAAGCAATCATGTCATCTTCCCAAGATCAACAATTTTGCTTGGTACTTTGGTCAAAAAAGCACTCTACAAATGCAAGAATAGACACATTTTACCTTATCTTCAGCTTTCTTAATTCAACTTTTCACACACCTGCACTTTACTTTAAAAAAATGATATGAGCAACTATCAATTTGCAATAATTTCAACACTTCTTATTCTCAAAAGATTATCTATTGCTTTCTTTTCCCAAAAGACAAACAACAAAAAAAAACTACCATTTCATGTTTCCATTTCTTGATTAAAGAGTATTACCTTTTCAATGTGTTCAATACCATCATCAATAGAAGATCTAGCAAGGTCCAACTTCAAAGGAAGCTTTTGCTTTACTCCCCGGCAACGGCACCAAAAAATGTTTGTTGTAGACCTTTGGAGTTGTCCGCTCCAATCATTTAGCATAAATAATCAACAATACATCTTATTTTTGTCAATCCTGGAAGTATACATGAGACCATAGCCCCTTCTAGATGATAGAATCCAAGAAATAAGAGAAAACTGGTTGGATTTCTGAGGATTAATGAAGATGAAGAGGAATTTCCAGGGTTTGGATTATCTTGAGCAATACTCCATCGTTTTCAATAATCTTGGTGTCTAAAGCATGTTATTTTCTCAGCAGAACATAATCATAAAGTCAAAACTCAAAAATGATACCTGTAACCTTCAGACGAGACAATCGCGATTCTGTGAAATCAGATGATTTTCATCTCCAGCACCATTCTTCATCAATTTCTCACGCAACACATCAGTAATCAACTCTCTTCATACACATTCATCAAAAATACACAATAGAAGCTTGCAAATCTCCATGGATACACATAGAATAGACTCAACAAATCAAAGAAATCACACAAAAGGAAGAAACATGATTTTCAGCAGGAAACTCTCTCTTTACTAGGATAGCATGTAATACAAATAACCAACCCTCTCATAGTAGAGGAAATTGTCTTTTATACATTTTCAAGTGTCCCTTTTCACACTTGAATTTTGGTCCTTTCCTCTTCTGATCTAAAAAATATGCTATCTAGGAGTTTCCAAAAATTCTAGAAAAAATACATATGATTCTACTCTCCATAAGGAAGACTCTTCCTTATTTTTACATCATTTGCATAAATGTTTTTACAAGTTCTTGGCATTTCACAATTATTTTCCATCAAAAATACTTCAAAAAATACTTCTTCTAACACCCACTCACACAACAGGTGAAGGTGAGCAGAGATGTGGTGTTTGATGAAATATCAAGCTTCTATGTAGTTGCGAAAGAAGGACTGAATTTTGAACCAAATGACAAAGAAAATGTTGGAAAACCAAGTGCAGAATCTCAAGTTTTGAGTGGACCGGATGTATCACCAAGCAATAGTTCCAACTCAAATCCATGGAGTGGAAGATTGCGTGGAAATTTCAATCCAGCAAATTCATCAAATACATCCAAGAAAGGTAAAGAAAAGCTTTTTGTTGGTAGCAAAATATGTGCAGGTTTTGAAGATGTTGATGGAGATTCAACTGGTTCACCAAAAGTCTTGATGAGGAACTTGGATTATGCTCTGTGAAGCCTCTAGGAGTAAGAAGGGCACATGCAAATGATACAAGGAGAAGTGACCCAGGACCAAGAAGATCTGGGAGGATGCATAATTCAATGCAACGATTGACATATGATAGTTACATGGCTCGCCATCGTGCCTACATGACAAAGGTAATACAAGATGTTGAACCTTCTTGTTTTCAAGATGCAATTGGTAATGCAGATTGGGAAAAAGATATGGATGAGGAGATGGCTGCACTTTATGGAAATGATACATGGAAGCTGGTTCCATTGCCACAAGGAAAGAAACCCATAGGTTGCAAATGGCTTTACAAGGTAAAGCATAATGCTGATGGTAGCATAAGGAGGTATAAAGCACGATTGGTAGCTAAAGGATAGCACATACATATGGCATTGATTATGAGGAAACATTCAGCCCTATAGCTAAAATGTCTACTGTCAGAACACTTGTTGCATTAGCTACAACAAAAGGATTGTCTTTGCATCAGATGGATGTGAAGAATGCTTTCCTACATGGTGAGTTACAAGAAGAAGTATATATGGACCAGCCACAAGGATATGAAGATTCAAAGCATCCAAAATATGTTTGTAGGTTGCAAAAGGCTTTTTATGGGCTGAAGCAAGCCCCTCCTGCATAGCATGCAAGGATTGTTGATTACTTAACTAGCATTGGGTTTTCTATGTGTGATGCAGATCACTCACTATATGCAAGGAAGGCTAATGATGACATCACTATTGTGGCTATTTATGGTGATGACCTGATTGTAGGTGCTGATAATGAAGAAAGCATCAAAGAGGTAAAGCAACTTCTTATGCAAGAATTTGACATGAAAGATCTTGGTGTGCTACACTATTTCTTGGGCATTGAGTATATACATACAGAAACAAGTATATGGATGTCGCAAAAGCAATATGACTTGAACATGCTGCAAAAGTATGGTATGTCTGATTGTAAGCCAATTTCTATTTCATTAGATCAGAACTTGAAATTGGATACTACATGAGGTGAAGCATTGGAAAATGCTACTATGTATAGGAAAATTGTGGGAAGTCTTATATATCTCACAATTACAAGACCTGATCTAAGTTATACTGTTGGACTAGAAAGTCAGTTTATGCACGTTCCCAAGAAGCCACATTTGGATACTTTGAGGTGCTCTATTATGTGAGTGCTACTTTGGATTATGCATTGTTTTATGAGGCTGGTGTAGATTTGTAGGTTTATGGATACACCGATGCAGATTGGGCTCGTCGCATTCCAGATAGAAGATCTACTAGTGGTTTTCTATTCTCACTTGGGAGTGCATCTGTTACATGGAGCAGCAAGAAGCAACCCACTGTTGCTTTGTCGAGTACAGAGGCTGAGTATAGAGGTGCTGCAATGGCAGCATGTGAGGCATCATGGCTAGAAATGCTACTTGCAGATTTAGGTATGGAAGTGGGAAAGCTGATCACTATTTATTATGATAATCTTAGCAGCATACAGTTAGCACGGAACCCTGTTTTCCATGCTAGAACAAAGCATATCGAGGTACATTATCACTCATCAGAGAGAAGGTATTAGCAGGTGATATTGATCTTGTTTATGTGAGAACAAATGAGCAGGTTGCTGATATTTTCACCAAAGCACTTGGAGTTGAGAAGTTGAAGAAGTTTTGGAAGATGCTTGGATTATAGGATATGGCGTTGAGCTTGAGGGGGAGTGTTGAGATATCAAGCTCAACATGTGCTGATCTAGGATGACACGTACCAGTTTTTTGTTTCTCTGACATGTATAGTGGTCATGCCGGTACATGTCAGGGATACTTCATTGAGATTTATTAGATTTATCTATCGAGAGTGATGGCACATTTGTTCCTTGCTAGCTCACTCATTCATGGACATTAGGTTTTTCTTTATGTACTGATCTTTATATATTGCACTTGTTGTATTCTTGTTTTTTAGGTCATTCTTGCACATTCCATTTTATGTAATAGAAGAAGAAGAAGAAGTTCATTCTTCCTTGCGTCAATCTGTGTGTGTGCTTCTGCTTGAGAGTGAGAGTGTGTGTGTGAGCTCTCTTCCTTATCTCCTTCGTCGTGACATGAAATTGAGCACACTGAATGGGTATCCCCCATCGTAGTGGTGCCCAAAACAAATGGAAAGCTACATGTATGCATTAACTTGAAGAAAGTTAACGCAACCAATATTAGAGACAGTTATCGACTTCCTATCACTGAACATCTCTTGAAAAGAGTGGCAGGCAAGGAAGTCTACAGCTTCCTTGATGGCTTCTCGGGCTACAATCAAGTGGCCATAGCTCTAAAATATCAACATAAGATAGCTTTTGCCACAGATTGGGGCATATTTGCATTTCAAGTAATGCCATTTGGTCTTACCAATGCGCCGGTCATCTTTCAAAGGCTGATGTGCCACGTGTTTAAAGAATTCTTGAGGAAGAATTTGGAAGTCTATGTTGATGATCTTTGTGCTCATTCCAACATTAGACAAACCCATATCCTTGAGGTGAGAGATATCTTTGACAAATGTAGAGAATATCAAGTCTACTTGAACCCAGAAAAGTGTGTTTTCATGGTTAGGCAAGGCACCATTCTAGGACACATAGTGTTAAAGAATGGCATATCTGCGAGGAAAAAGTTAGAGCTGTTGCAGAGCTATCTAGGCCAAAGAATGTCAAGGAGGTAGAAGCTTTTATGGGGCATTGTGGCTATTATCGCCGATTCATTCATATGTATGCGATCATTGCAAAGCCTCTATACTCCCTTTTGACTAACTTTAAGTGGATGGAAGAATGTGAGAACTCTTTCAATGAGCTTAAATGGCGATTATGTTCAACACCAATCTTGACTATGCTAGATTGGAACAAGCCCTTTCATGTTCATGTGGATGCATCCAATTATGCTATTGGGTGTGTACTTGCACAACCTGCGGGCGAAGGTAATATGGATCTTCCAATTGCCTATGCTAGTAGATAGTTGAATGCAGCTGAATGAAACTATACGACCAACGAATGAAAAGGATTAGGCATGGTATATGTGACTAAAAATTTTAGACACTATTTGCTTGCAAATAAGTTTAATTTTTTTACAGATCATCAAGTATTTCTATATCTCGTGAAAAAGCCATGCAATACAGGTAGATTAGTAAGATGGTTCCTCTTACTAATGGAATATGACTTTGAGGTAGTGGTGAGGAAAGGCAAGAATCACTTGAGAGCACATCATCTCTCGAGGCTCACATCCAGAGAGGCCCCACAAGGAGTATCTGATGATCTTCCTGATGCTTATTTGTTCAATTTGGAAGTTGTATTGTAGTGGGCAAAGACATTAGTGGCAGTATTGACATGTGGGCCTAAACATCCAATATTAAACACTCAAGATAGGGAGGTAGTGAAAGCCCAAAAGTACCATATCATTGCAAGCAGTGTATATAGGCACAGTGATCAAGAAATACTAGCTTGTTGCGTAGAAGAAGATGAGCAATCAAAGTGGTTGCAAATAGCACATGTAGGTGCACTCTAGCAACATTACTCCAAGCATAGAACCCTACAGACCCTAAAACGATTGGGTGTATATTGGCCAACTATGGAAGCGGATGTCCATAGGATGTGCAAAGAATGCCCAATATGCCGCACTAGACCTCCAATGGAATATGCCACTCTTTATTGAGTGTCTCTAGCACCAGATTGGAGCGAACCACTAGTAGCCTTTTTGAGGATGAAAACATTCCCTCAAGAGATGACATTGGCTAGACAAAGGAGCTTAAAATAGGAGGCACTAGACTACTCACTCATTGGGGATAATTTATATAAGCATGGAAAAGATGGTTACCTCAGTCTGTGTATCCATCAGAGTGAATATCTTCAGATCTTGGAAACTGCTCACCAAGGTGTAGCAGGAGGACACTTTGAGCCAGATAGGGTGATCAAGGCAATCCTATTTGCAAGATTGTGGCGGCCAACCCTTCACATGGATTCCCATACCTATGTGAAGTGGTGTGATATTTGTCAGCAAACTCAATATCTCATACGTAAGGATGAGATGCCACTGAAACCTATGATGGGAGGAAGGGCATTCTCTAAGTGGGGAATAGACTTTGTTGGTCCTATTAATCCCCTAGCTAAGGGTTGTCATGCATAATATATTATTGTGGCCACTAATTATCTGACAAAATGGGTAGACGTAAAAGCTACAAAAAAGAATGATGCTCAGACCACAGCCAAGTTCTTGTTTGAAAATGTATTCACTAGATATGGCTTACCCATAGAGCTAGTTAGTGATTGTAGAACACACTTCTTGAATGAAGTTATTGAATATCTACTTCAAGAGTTGTTGATTTTGCACAATAAGTCAGCTCCATATCACCCACAAGCTAATGGACACGTTGAGAGCACAAACAAGATACTATGCACTGTGTTAACTAAGTTAGTAAATAATAAACAGTCTGACTAGGACAAATAGCTACATCATGCTGTTTGGGCATATCGAGTTGCCTATAAAACGTTACTCTAGGCCACCCCCTTTCAGATGGTTTTCGGACAAAACGTAGTGCTGCCATTAGACTTTTTGATCCCTACATTAAAGGTAGCACATGAGCACCAATGGATGGGTCATGAGATCTCTTCAAGAATCTTGGACTTAGAGCAATTAGGAGAGACACGATTGAGAGTTGCTTCAGGAATATATGCCACCAAGAAGAGACAAAAAGCCTACTTTGATGCCCGTGTGAAAGACAAAGGCTTAAAACAAGAGATTTAGTCTTGGTTTATACACTCAAGCAACATGTCAGGAAGCTAGAAAAACGTGGCTATGGACCAATCATAATCAATAGAATATCTACAAGTGGAGAAGTCCAATTGGCCACATTAGAAGGAGCTGTCCTACCCAACTACATTATCGGGTGTAGAGTGAAACTATAACAAGAACCCCTCATCGAGGAGATGCTCACTAGACTTAACACTGTGAAGAAATGAAAGGAAGAAGAGAAATGCATTAGAGAAGAGGTACGGGCTGAAGCTTTAGAATGGATTCAAAAGATGAAGCTTAGGAGGCAAGGAAGAGAAAACTCGAGGGTAGAAGTCGATGACATACCCAAGTATCAAATGGCTATGTGTCAAATCTCTACTGATAGTTCCTCACAAATTAGGGATAGAAGATCGTTTGTCATGATAGAGTTAGGACACGGAGAGGATGCAAGGACTCTCAGAGCCTTAATTGATTTTGGCTTTGCCACGAGTGCTATTAAGTTGTCCTAATGTCAAGATATACAACTGAATGTCAATTTTATTGAGGCATACCTTATAGGATTAGGCGGTGTGGAAACCCCTTGCTTAGGCAAGGTGGAACTTCCCATCTACCTTCAAGAGGTTCTTATGAAAGTAAAGGTACTAGTGTGCCAAGATGAGGATCTCACAGAACCCCTCATCCTCGTACAGATCAAGGAAGTAGGAAAGGCACCAACTCCTGGTCCTTCCAAGAGCACACTCATGGAAAACAAATGCTTTTCTTGTCCAACCCTCTATGATGCAAGAAACCTCCACTCCAGGCGAGGTGGTGCAAGTGGAACTCCCTTCTTGTCCAAAGGAAGTCTCGAACCCAAAACGTGAAGTCCAAGAGACTGGAATGAAGCAAAGAAGCAGCTGTCCGAAACCAAAGATCACCTCTACCAAGGCATCTCAACCATCAAAGTGGATATGGGTACGGAAGGGCGAACTTTCTTGAGCAACTTCCACTGAAGCCTCAACCAAACCCTACTCTAGTGATCATCATAGGACGCCTAATAAAATGTTTCTCCAACAATCATCCACACAAATAATGTCTATCTGGGTACCCAAGAAGTCGATGAAGGCCGACCCACAATCAAGACAAATTTGGGTGTCTAAGGCTTGCTTGCAGACTCAAGTAGCCACGCATAGGCTTCACGAGACAAAGCTCCATTCACACACAATCACACACACATCAATAGGCACTAATAGGATCACTTGTAAATGGTCCCCTAAAAAGCCTCATTTCCAAGTAGATACTCATGTAGAGTCTCCCATAGTCCACAGGCGGTCAACTTGTAAAGCCACACATTATGTTTGGTGACAAAAAGCTTGTAATAAACCCTCCGACCCCCAATTTGTAAATTCATCTCCACCTACTAACTGCATCATCCTCACACTACACGATTACACTTAGCACATAGAACTCTTCATTCACTAACTACACACATGATCACTGAGCACCAACTAACCCACTAACCTTATCACGGTGCCTCATGTTAATGTTGTAATAGGTACAAATGGTCATATCTTGTCCACTACAATGTTAATATGTGCTTCTATATTCTCACAGAATCAGCAAGAAAGGCAGTAGCATGGCAGAAGCAGCAGGAACCAATTCACAGGCACGGTCAAGCACTCAAAGAATTGAGTAAAACACTGAGCAAGTGTCTGAACCAAAATAGGAAGTTTTGTACATTGAATCATATGCCTACCTATCTGTTTTGATTCTATCATTTGTGCATCATCTTCCAAGCATCATATATGATCATTTATGCTTATTAGCTAGCTAAGGAGGCCCACAACATTCTCCAGCCATCAATTATAGTAGGTGTGAAGCAGGTTTTAGCTACAGCAACTCATCTCTTGTGATTATCCACCATCTCCTTCAACAATGGTATCAGAGCAAGCAGAATCAAGATGGGAGATGGTTTTCCATCCTTCATTGACAAATTGGACAGGAACAACTACTCATCATGGTCCCTAAGGATGCAAGCAACCTTCAAGGGAGAAGCTTATTGTTGAGATATCAAGCTCAACATGTGATGATCCAGGATAACACATATCACTTCTTTCATTTCTCTCACATGTATAGTGGTCATGCTCGTATATGTCAGGGACACTTCATTGAGATTTATTAGATTTATCTATCGAGAGTGATGGCACATTTTTTTCTTGCGAGCTCAATCATTTGATGACATTAGGTTTTTCCTCATGTACTGGTCTTTATATATTGCAGTAGTTGTATTCTTGTTTTAGGTCATTCTTGTATATTCCTTTTTATGTAATAGAAGAAGAAGAAGAAGGAGATCATTCTTCCTTGCCTCAATCTATGTGTGTGCTTCTCCTTGAGACTGAGAGTGTGTGTGTGTGAGCTCTCTTTCTTATCTCCTTCCTGGTGACATGGTATCAGAGCCAGCGTGGTTGTAGAGAGCTCGTGGAGAAGGTAACGATGAAGAGTACATGGCAAGGTGCGGAGAAAACGCGATTCACAAACGATCTCCATTTTTTACAAAAATTGGTGTGAAGGTAGAAGAGCTCAAAATATTTTTGAGATTTATCCCTTTAGGGTCACTTGTTTTTGTCAGATCGAAATTCCGGAGCCATCTCAATCTCCATTTCGAGCCCGCAAGGTGGGGCCCACAGAAAACCAAGTTAGTTTCAAAAATCTAACTTGCATTGTGTTCAACAACACTCATATATTCAAGATCTAGAATTTCAAGAAATTCTGTGTACTGTTGATACACGAAAACTGTGTTTTTTTGAGATCAAAGTGTCACATCATAGTGCAACAGTGTTCAAGCAGCAGTGCTGCTTGTAGTGTTTTGCAGTGTTGAGAATTGTTGTAGAAATGGCAAACGCAGATGAAATGAGTCAGCTTATGAGTGATAAGCTAGACAAGAACAACTTCCATGCTTGGAGATTCAGAATCAAGAATTTCCTGATGGGAAAGGGCTACTGGAAGTACATCAAAGGAGAGAACAATAATGCTCTGCAGTTACCAGAAAGGAATTAGACTGTAGAGCAGTTAAGAGCATATGAGGAATGGAATCAAGGAGCATAAAAGGTAATGTATTGGCTATCTGTTAGCATATAGGATAGCATGATTGGACACACATAGGATGCCAAGACTCTGAAAGAGGCTTGGAACAGTTTGGTCACATTGTATGAGACGAATATTGCAACTCAAGAACAAGCTACATACATTCGAGAAGAAGAGCATGCTGGTAAGTGAGTACACCCTGAAAATCAAAAGCATATGTGAGTCACTTGCATCTATTGGCATGAATGTAGATGATGATGATGATAAGGTGAAAGTGTGCCTTCGTGGTTTAGGAGATGCATATAAGCAGTTCAGAACTTTTATATAGACTAGGGAAAATATTTTGAATTTTATTGATCTGGTATCTATGCTGATTATTGAAGAAAATTGGTGAGGATTCAAAATCCCAAGGAAAATCTAGTTCTCAGCACGTATTCTACTTTGGCAGAGGAAGAGGCAGAGGTAGAGGTTTCGAAAGTGGAAGAGGAAACAGTAACCAAGATCAAGGTCAACAACAGAATCATGCAAGAGGAAAAGGATTGTTTCAAGGAAGGGAGAGCCAAAGAGGTCGCAAAAATTTCCAAAGAAATGATTCCAGTAATGACAGTAAAGGATGCTCGAATTGTGGTGAACTTGGACACTTTGAATGTGATTGCAGGTTGAAGAATCAAAACAACAAAAGGCAACAAAACAAGTATGCATCCACAAGTGTAGATGATTCTAAGAAGTTGTTCATGGTTCAACATCACATGATGAATACAATGTCTGTCGGTGTTTCAAAATCGAATGATAATGTTTGGTACGTTGATTGAGGTGCTTCAAATCACATGACCAGCCATGCATAATGGTCTAGTAGTTTGCAAAAATTGGAAGTTCTTGGATATGTTGAAACAGGTGATGATACATCGTATCCTATCAAGCATACAGGAAACATAGCATTGTCTATGGAGGACGGGAAGGTAAAACATCTTGCTAATGTGCTACATGTCCCAAACATAACAAAGAATCTCGTTTCTGTTGGACAAATGGTTGACCAGGGATTACAAGTCAGGTTCAATGTTGATGGGTTATATGTAGAAGAGTACAAACAAGGTGGACAATTGATTGCCAAAGGAAACAAAGTGGGTAGGATGTTCACCTTAAATGTGAAAATTCTTCAAATGAATGCAACCATGTTTGCAAAAGGTGTAGGAGTTATTGCTGATATAGAGATCTAGCACAAAAAAATTGGACATGCAAATCTGCAGGGTCATTAACCAAGGATAGTAGTACAAAGACAGGGTCCAATTCCTTGCACTCTTGCTCTTTAATAGAAGCCACCAAGTAGTAACATCGATAAAAGTCAGGTTTAGCGAGTTTTGCACTGAAGTAATTTGCAAAACCAGCCTACTGCCATATAGGTTTGAGGTCTTCACTATTCTAGAGGTTCTCAAACTCTTTTGAGAAGAATTGATAGTGCCTCCACACATTTGCATCGTAAGTCAAGTTGGTTTCATAGATGAATTCCGCTTCTCCCAGGGGTCCTGCAAGCCCTTGGAACCAATGTGCCTTGCTGCTTACTCTTTCTATCTGTCCTTGAGGAGGGTCAATGGGCATAGGTCCCGTGAAACCTTGGAACTTAGCCCGGATAGCCATAGGCAGGCTCTCAAATGGAAGAGCCGAAAAGTCAACAATAGGTCTCTCGAGCGTTGCACTGGTAGAACCTTCTGCCTGCATGATTGGAAGCTGGTATTGCGAACCTAAGCTAGAGATAAATGGAAAACATATTAGTCATGGAAAATAATTAAGATCCCAAGGAAATGAGATCTCCATTCCTTTCCACCACCAACATGCTTCCTGTGTAGTGTATGTGATTTTAACATTGTGAGGGGTGAATTGTGAGAAGTGTGTGCTTTCACCATGCGTGGGAGTGTGTGAGGTGGATGACATTACAATTGACTTCGAATGAGTATTGCCTACAAAGTTAGTGTATGTTACAAGGATGGTGGAAATATGGATTGGTCGAACTAGGTCAAAGTGTAGTGGTTAATAGGAGTTTGGCTTCACTAAGTCGATGGCCAGGGTGAGTTTGGGTTGAGAGTTATCATGATTAATAAAGGCTTGGGGATCCATTTTCTGTACCACACTAGGGGTTAGAAGAGTGGAATGTACAAAGAAGGGATGTGGGATGTCCTAATAGTCTCAGAAAAGGACTTCTTTGAGTTGACTATGGTTGAAGCATAAGCTACATATTTTTTAGGTACCCAAAGCTAGTGAGACTTGGACTTAGCAGCCACCAATGATTTGGGCACCTAAATCTATTGAATATGTTGCCTCGATTGAAATTGAGAGGGGTGCCGAAGATCTAGAGTGTTTGACTCACTAGGCATGGTCGCCTTGTGTATCCATCTCGATTGTGGAAATGCCTGAGTGGACTATCTAACGAGCCATTCTAACGTGTTGCACCCATGAGTACGTGGATGATGTGGCCATGTTGTTCATCGAGGGTGAGATATCGTTCCCGCATTTTTTTTTTGGAAAAGAAGGGAGATCCACTGCAATCATGTCCGGAATGTTGAGATATCAAGCTCAACATGTGATGATCCAGGATGACACGTACCAGTTTTTCATATCTCTGACATGTATAGTCGTCATGCCCGTATATGTCAGGGATACTTCATTGACCTTTATTAGATTTATCTACCGAGAGTGATGGCACATTTTTTCCCTGCCAGCTCAGTCATTCGTGGACATTAGGTTTTTCCTTATGTACTAATCTTTATATATTGCACTTGTTGTATTTTTGTTTTTAGGTCATTCTTGTACATTCCTTTTTATGTTATAGAAGAAGAAGAAGAAGAAGAAGAAGAAGATCATGCTTCCTTGCCTCCATCTATGTGTGTGCTTCTCCTTGAGACTGAGAGTGTGTGTGCGAGCTCTCTTCCTTATCTCCTTCCTTGTGACACGAAAGTGGTGACTATTTACATGCATCTGAAGACTGAGTCTTGTGCCGCCATACTTTTTGGATTCTTGTCTGCCGACCCAGTTTCCTCTCCTGGATGTGTGGTAAATCATGTGTGTGTTCGGTAGGGTGTGCTTCACAAGGTTGGGGGAGGCCACACACATTAGAGGGGGCGTCTGTCACGTCCAACACCTCCCTCCAATGACTTTCGAGGGGTAATTCATGATAGTGTCCTGCAAGTTCCAGCTGAAGTACACTTTTGCGAAGATTTAAATTCATCGAGTAATGGTATAAGCATTCATGGCCTAGGATCATAGGTTCTATTAGATCATCATCATGATAGACCAATAATTTTACTGTCAAGGTCACGTTTTCTATGGAGATTGGTAGCTCGGCCTCTCCTATGCAAGCGGTTTCTAATCCACTTAGTCCTATAAGATAGGCTTCAAAAGGCTTATTTTCATACTCCCTACACAGAGAGAATCGAATTGCATTTGTTGTTGTGCCAGAGTCGACTAAAGTTTTACATTGCGTGCACATGGGATCTTGTCCTAGAGTGATATTAATGAATGGTCTCCTATCAATAATACTCGGGACATCTCTTCCTCCCAATTGGCACATAGCTACAAGATATTGAGGGGTGTCCAATGATTGAGGTTCTCTACCTAGTCCTCTCCTTTGTAGTCTCATTCGCTTAATACATTCCAATGCTTCTGCTTGTGCTTCAGCTCTGATTCGTTCCTCCTCTTCCTTTCGCTTCTTGGCAAAAGTTAGTCGTTTAAGCATGTCTGCAGTTAAGGGTTCCTGATATAGCTTAATTCGGCATCTACTGATATAGTTAGGCATTACTTCACCTTCAAGAGTAGCTGGTTGGACCACACTACTAGTTGATATCCTATTGATGATCATGGGTCCATAACCTCGTGTCTCTAACTTGCGGGAATGTTGTTTCAAGGTGTAAACTAGCACCAAATCTCCTACTCATAATCCTTTGTCCTTAATATGAGCATCAAAGTAGGCTTTATGTCTCTTCTTAATGGCATAAGTTCCTGTTGTTGCTCGTAGTCTTGTCTCACCCAATCGTTCTAAGTCAAGTATTCTTGAGGAAAGCTCATGACCCATCCATTCACACTCCTGAGCGATTTTGAGTGTGGGTATCAAAAAGTCTAAAGGCAACAGAGCACTCTGACCAAACACCATTTGGAATGGTGTAGCATTAAGTACTGTTTTATAGGCTACGTGATAAGCCCACAAGGCATGGTGTAATTGTTGATCCCAATCTGAACATTGATTGTTCACAATCTTGGTGAGAATGTTGCACAAAACCTTATTAGTACTCTCAACCTCTTTGTTAGCTTGTGGATGGTATGGTGCCAAATTCTTGTGTATAACTTACAAGCTCTATAGGGAGTCCATACCTTGTGACGACATTCTCGAACAAGAACTTAGCAGTGGTACGTGCATTGTTTTTCCTTGTGGCCTTGGCTTCTACCCATTTAGTGAGATAATCAATGGCAACTATGATGTACTCAACATGGGAATTCCTTGTAGGGGGATTAATACGTCCCACAAAATCTATTCCCCACTTTGAGAATGTGTGCCCTTCCATCATGGGTCGTAGGGGCATCTCATCTTGGCATATGGGATACTAAGTCCTTTGACATATGTCACATCGTTTTACATAGGTGTGGGCATCCATATGCAAAGTGGACCACCATAGTCTTGAAAATAATATGGCCTTGATAATGCGATCGGGTCCAAAATGTCCTCTTGCTGCACCCTGATGTGCAGCTTCCAATAGGTTAAGATATTCGCTTTCGTGCACACATATCCTCAGATAACCATCTCATCCTCACTTGTATAAATTATCACCAATGAGTTTGTATTCTAAGGCCTCTTGTTCTATGTTGCGTCTACGTGCTACCTGTGAAGAGATGGATAGGTATGTGTTTGAAGATGAAGAGGTGTTGCAAAATCCTTGATCTACACCAACCAATTGAACTCCAGGAGTATATGGTGGGACCTTTTAGCTTGCCAATGGATGTATTAGACACCCTATGTACCTTGGAAGGTCACTCTCAAAAAGATAGATCAAAACAGATAAGTTGGAGTTAGCTCAGAGGTAAAAAACTTGCTATTTTGGTTCATACACCTGTCCACTATTTTGCATAATTCTCTGAGCACAACAACAATTAGCTTAATTCCTCTTGGTTAAGTCTATATAACTTAAAGAGCTAACTTTCAAGAGTAATCTCATAAAAAATAATAAACCACACACTGAGAATGAGTTTTAACAAGTGATGACATCATCCCGATTTTCACGCGCTGCTACAGTTTGCGACCAGTGAGCAGAAAAATGAACCTAACTCAAAATGTAGGAATCCAATGATTATAAAACATTGTATGGTCATACTAGACAGTAAGTTGAATCCAACAAGCTTTAAATCATTGAATTTGGATAAGTAACCACTGCGAAATGGCTCTCACAAGGTGAGTGAAAAAGTCGGGTACCTGACAGAGAAGTGAAGATGAACAGACACTGTTGACTTCAACTGAACATAACTGAAGATTGCAACATCCAAATGACATAAAAATTTGTGAGCATATAGTAGACGTATAGAGCTAACTTTGCCAAGTTAAATCACTGAAAAGGATGCACCAAGCTCAGAGAAACCATCTCTGCAATCTGACTGAGAAAACTGAGAGTAATGGCAGTGAGTAGTACACTTCACAAGAACATGGACATATGGACTAAAATAATCATGAAGATGAAAGTATATTGCTTGTACAATACAATGACTTACTGATACATATGTGTGCCTTGTAATCACACCTTGATATGGCATAAAGCTCAGCTCTTGGAGGTCTTCACATAGGTCTCTCTAACCACGACTAAAATTGCCATCTATTTATAGTTGAGTTTGGGAGCCTAACTTCCCTCAATCACTCTCCAATCAATCAATGATTGATTTGATTCTCTACCTACCACAAATCACGAATTCGTGGCTCCTCTTTCCCTTTTTGATCAAGTGGACTCAACCACTTAAGATTCTTTCACTTGTACATTCAGTAAACTCTTCAAAAGTTACAAGAGGTAGTTCACAAGTGAACTTTACATAGTCTTCATTTTGAAGCTTCTTTTATGACTTTGTGGGACTCAAGCCAATACTTAGGCTTGTCATAGACTTGCTCCAACAGCTCCCCCTCAATCCAAGTATGCTTGATGTAAGGGATTGAACTCACAACCTCTTGGTTAGGAATGTGATGGGCTAACCACTTGCCCCAAAAGCCATGGTTGAGGATTACTTCCTAATCCTCTCTCTTAGGGTGTAGTTCAACCATCTCCTACTAGGATTATGTTACATTCTTCCCCCCTTGAACTCCCTCGGGAATGTACCCTGACCAGCTATGGGACTGGTAGGATGTACCCTGGATGTACCCTGGCAGGATGTACCCTGACCAGCTATGGGACTGGCAGGATGTACTCAATCAAGTTCCATCCAAGGATTCCCAAGGAATTCACACATTGCAAGCTAGCTCATTGGAAAGTTCGTTCCGAGAGCTTTCCAACGGTATATTACACGCCTCAATCCGACCTACGGATTGGGAGATACACCCCAATCATTGTAAGGTCCATCATTGAAATTGACGCGCGCCTTCCACAATTCCTACCCTTTCACATGGAGGATGCCCAAGCGCCTTTTTTAGAGGCCATTGGGTCATTCCACTTTGCCCAAGCCTACTTCCTAGGCTCTGATACCAATGTAAGGGATTGAACTCACAACCTCTTGGTTAGGAATGTGATGGGCTAACCACTTGCCCCAAAAGCCATGGTTGAGGATTATTTCCTAATCCTCTCTCTTAGGGTGTAGTTCAACCATCTCCTACTAGGATTATGTTACACTTGAGGTCTTCAATCTTCCAGATGAGTGGACACATATGATATTTGTATCTCTTTGCTTAGAACCTTCTCTTGTACATAGTGATAATGAACTTCAATGTGTTTAGTCCTTGCACGAAAAATAGGATTAGCAGCCAAGTGAATAGAACTCATATTGTCACCAAAAATAGTTGGAGTTCCAATCTCCAATCCAAGATCTTTGAATAATGTCTTCATCCACATAGCTTCCTGAGTAGCTATGGCAAGACCTCTGTATTCAGCTTCAGTAGAAGAGAGAGCAACTGTGGGTTGCTTCTTGGATGACCATGAAATAAGCTTTGAACCTGCAAAGGTAAGATAACCTGAAGTGCTCCTTCTATCTTCTTTGGAGCCAACCCAATCTGCATCAGAAAATAACTTCAAACCTAAATCAGATACATAAGGATAATAAAGTCCTTCATTTATGGTTGCTTTGAGATACTTGAGAATCCTTTTGTCAGCATCCATATGTGGTTTCCTTGGTGTGTGCATAAATTGACTTAGCACACTCACACTGTAACATATATCTACTGTTGTCAATGTGGCATAGTTGAGACTACCCACTAGATTTTGATATGATGTGATGTCCTCTATGAGTTCACCTTCATGTGAGCTCAATTTGTGATTGACCTCCATTGGAGTACCTGCAATCTTACAATCTTGCATCTTGAATTTTGCCAACATGTCCTTAATGTACCTTCTTTGAGTGAGAAACAAACCATGATCTTTGTAGACAACTTCCAAACCTAGGAAGTAGGTAAGTGAACCCAAATCACTTATCTTGAACTCTTCTCTCATCTGATCTTTGATCTTCTTCATACCATCTGCATCATTTCCTATCAATATAATATCATCTACATATACACATAAGTAGATGACCTCAGAGTTACTCTTTTTGATAAAGAGTGAGGGATCTGCCTTGCTTGGTTGAAAGCCTTTTTCTTGCAAGAATGAAACAAGCCTGAAATTCCAAGCTCTTGGAGCTTGCTTGAGACCATACAATGCTTTGTTAAGTTTACACACATAATGAGGATAAACTTGATTCTTAAAACCAGGTGTTGTGCCATATATACCTCTTCTGTTATCCAACCATTCAAGAATGCATTCTTTACATCTAGTTGAAGTATCTTCCAATTCTTGGAAGAGGCAATACTAAGCAAAACCCTAATAGTAGGCACCTTTGCCACAGGAGAGAAAGTCTCCTCATAATCAATTCCCTGAGTTTGTGCAAAGCCTTTTGCTACAAGCCTTGCCTTATACCTATTAATCGAACCATCAGAATTCTTCTTGAGTTTATAGACCCATCTTGAGCCTATTACCTTCATGGATGAAGTCTTGGGCATCAAATCCCAAGTGTTGTTTTCCTCAAGTGCTTCAATCTCTTCCTTCATTGCATGCTTCCATTCTGTTTTTGCTTTGGCCTCTTCAAATGATGATGGCTCCTCTTGGTTTATGTCATGTGCTATGTACATAGAATGTTTAGTTACTAATGAGGTGTCAAACCCATACCTTTCTGGTTTTTTCTTTTCCCTCAAGGATCTTCTTAGGCCATGATGTGATGATTCTGCCTCATGTCCAAGTTCTAGCAATTTTGCATTACCTTTAGACTTCCATGCTTTGATCTTTTCTATCTGAGATTCTTCATCATCCTCCGAGGTGTCTTGTTCTTCAATCTTTGATTGTTCTCTACCAAGATTTGGAAAATCTTCTTCAAGATTGTATGGTAAATTGACCTTCCTGCATGAATCTTCATACCATGAATTGTTTTCATCAAAAACTACATCTCTGCTTACCAAGAATCCTTTGTTGGTAGGGTTGTATAACCTGTAGCCCTTTTGATTGTTGTCATATCCAATAAATACACACCTTTCTGCCTTTGGATCCATCTTGCCTCTAACCTGTGAAGGAACATGAGCAAAAGCAATACATCCAAGAATTTTACAATGATCTAAGCTTGGTCTTCTTCCATTCCAAGCCTCATATGGAGTCATCCCATCAAGGGATTTTGAAGGCAACCTATTAATCAAGTAAGTGGCTGTAGATACAGCCTCAACCCATAAGTAGTTAGGTAAATGCTTTTCATTTAACATAGACCTTGCAGCTTCAACAATTGTCCTATTCCTCTTTCTTGAAGAAAAGAATCAAACTCATGGGAGAAGTATTCTCCCCCTCCATCTGACCTTAGCCTTTTTAGTGATTCACCTGTTTGATTCTCCACAAGAGCCAAATATCTTTTGAAACATGAAAAAACTTCATCTTTGTGTTTCATAAAGAATAGGATAGTCCATTTGCTGCAATCATCAATAAAGGAGACATAATACCTTGATCCCGATATTGAAGCTTCCTTGCTAGGTCCCCATACATCTGTATGAACCAAATCCAAGAGATCTCCATGCATATAACCTTTCTTCATGAATGGTAACCTGTGAGACTTTCCAAATTGACATGCACTACATTTATAAATCATATGTTGTTTTGACAAATTAGGGAGTCCAAGTACACTTTGGTCCCTGGAAATTTGCTTTAATGACCTTTCACCAATATGTGCTAACCTTTTGTGCCATACTTCCAAATTTGTGAGTGTCTGACGACCATAATTAAAGAGAGCAATGTTTCTGGTGTCTTGTAATTCAAATGTGAACAATCTACCTGTCTTTTCACCTTTTGCAATTTTTCTGAATCCTTGACTTGGATCTTGAACAAATGCTCCTGCTTTTGTGAACTTGACTTGCAACCCTTTCTCTACTATCTGCCCAACACTTATCAAATTCTTTGTAATGGTAGGGACATAGAGTACCTTACTGACTAGGTTGATGTTTCCATCAGGTGCTTTGATATTGCCTATTTTCTCCATAGGATGTTTTGTATCATCTCCTGTTTGTACCTCATGCTTATTCCTTGGATCTTCTAAATCTGATAGGAGTGCCATATTTCCTGCCACATGATTTGAACAACCTGAATCTATGTAGAAAACATGCTCATCAGATTTACCTTGTGGCATAGCCATGTTCATGATCAATAATGAATCCTCTTTGTTTGAGTCTTCTATGTAGTTATTGTAGTCTCTCCTTCCTTTGTAGCCTCCTTGATAGTTTGAATGATTGTAGTTGTTGTAGCTGCCATGATAATTGTTGAACCTTCCTCTTGAGTAGCCATAACTTCCTCTATTGTATCCTCTTCCTCTTTGATTCCTGGAATTCCTAAAGCAATTTTCAGTTGTATGATTAGTTAATCCACAAATAGAACATGAGTTGGAGACTTGGGATCTCCCCCTGCCTTGTCTACCTCCTCTTCCTCTACCTCTGCCATGTCTTCCTCTACCTGCATAGTTAGCTTGATATGTACCTGCTTCATCATCCACTTTCTTTGCCTTTCCTTTGTTATCTTTGTACTTGCTTTTATCAGTGTATAAAGCTGAAGATTGATTACCTTTAGAGCTTTCTCCATTTTTGATAAGCTTTGCCTCTTAAGTAAGTAGTTGTCCAATGAGTGTATTGAAATCAGGTACATGCATGTCCATGTACAAATCCATAGCTGTGGTGAATGCTTCCCACTTGTCATCTGCCTTCAAGCCATTGATGACCTGCCTTACAATTTTGCTCTTCATCTATTACCTCTCCAATGCTTCCCAACTGATCCGCTATGTCCTTGAGCTTTGCGACAAAATCAGTCACATTTTGTTTGGGAGCCTTCTTGAGAGTTGTGAAATCCAGCCATAGTTGATGCTTCCTAGCTTTGGTACTTGAAGAAAAGAAAGCTTCAAGTGCATCCCACACTTCCTGAGATGTCTTACAACTTCTAATGTGAGGCAAAAAAAAATCTGAGATAGAGTTGAGGAGATAAGACCTTGCAAGTGCATCCTTCGAGCACCATATGCTCAATCTTTCTTGCTCTTCTTGTGTTGGTTGACTTTTGTTCCTGAAACTTGGCATAACTTTATCTGCAGCCACATAACCATATGAACTTCTACCTTGGAGATAAGCTTCCATTCTTAATGACCAAGCTGAGTAGTTACCTCTGTCCAATTTGTCAATTGAGGAAGGAAATCCATCTGCCATGTTTTCCAACCTTGCTCTCATACCACTGTGAAGAGATGGATAGGTATGTGCTTGAAGATGAAGAGGTGTTGCAAAATCTTTGATCTACACCAGCCAATTGAACTCCAGGAGTATATGGTGGGCCCTTTTAGCTTGCCAATTGATGTATTAGACACCCTATGTACCTTGGAAGATCACTCTCAAAAAGATATATCAAAACAGATAAGTTGGAGTTAGCTCAGAGGTAAAAAACTTGCTATTTTGGTTCATACACCTGTCCACTGTTTTGCATAATTCTCTGAGCACAATAGCAATTAGATTAACTCCTCTTGAGGAAGTCTAAATTACTTAGAGAGCTAGCTTTCAAGAGTAATCTCATCAAAAATAATAAACCACACACTGAGAATGAGTTTTAACAAGTGATGACATCATCCCGATTTTCATGGGCTGCTACAGTTTGAGACTAGTGAGCAGCAAAATGAGCATAACGCAAAATGTAGGAATCCAATGGTTATAAAAACATTTATGGTTATACTAGACAGCACGATGAATCCAACAAGCTTTAAATCATGGAATTTGGATAAGTAACCACTGAGCAATGGCTTTGACAAGGTCAGTGAAAAAGTCGGGTACCTGACAGAGAAGTGAAGATGAACAGACACTGTTGACTTCAACTGAACATAACTGAAGATTGCAACATCCAAATGAAATGAGAATTTGTGAGCATATAGTAGACTTATAGAGCTAAGTGTACCAAGTTAAATCACTGAAAATGATGCACCAAGCTCAGAGAAACCATCTCTGCAATCTGACTGATAAAACTAAGAGTAATGGCAGTGAGTAGTACACTTCACAAGAACATGGACATATGAACTAAAATAATCATGAAGATGAAAGTATATTGCTTGTACAATACAATGACTTACTGGTACATATGTGTGCTTTGTAATCACACCTTGATATGGCATAAAGCTCAGCTCTTGGAGGTCTTCACATAGGTCTCTCTAACCACGACTGAAACTGCCATCTATTTATAGTTGAGTTTGGGAGGCTAACTTCCCTCAATCACTCTCCAATCAATCAATGATTGATTGGATTCTCTACCTACCACAAATCACAAATTCGTGGCTCCCCTTTCCCTTTTTGATCAAGTGGACTCAACCACTTAAGATTCTTTCACTTTTACATTAAGTAAACTCTTCAAAAGTTACAAGAGGTAGTTCACAAGTGAACTTTACATAGTCTTCATTTTGAAGCTTCTTTTATGACTTTGTGGGACTCAAGCCAATACTTAGGCTTGTCATAGACTTGCTCCAACACTACCATCATCTCCTCTAGAAAATTCTTTGTCCTTAGGTAAGTAACTAAAGGTTCACTCTAGTCTGGCACCAAGAGCACCTGGTATAAAGTGGCATATTCTATTGGGGGTCAATCACAACACTTTCGACATTCATCACATAGTCGTCGGACATATTTTCCCATTGACAGCCAATACACACCTAACCTCTTCAAGTTCAATGGTGTTGCTTGTCTCGAATGGTGTTGCTCTAGTGCACCTACATGTGCTAATTGCAACCAATTGTTATACTCTTGTTCTTCCACACAACATGCGAGGATATTTTGATGATCTTGCATATAGATACTTCCTGCGAGAAGTTGGTATCTCTATGCTCTTACTACTTCTTTCTCTTGGGTTCTCACTTGAGGGTTCTTAGGTCCGTATGTCACTACTGGAACTAATGACTTGGCCCATTCAAGGACAATCTTGACATTGAAGAAATATGCATCTGGTAGCTCATCTGCTACTCTAGTAAGTGCTTCTCCCAAAGTAATCCTAGAGAGGTGGTCTACTCTCAAATGTGTTTCCCCCTTTTTTACTACAACTTCAAGATCATACTCCATGAATAGTAAAAACCAACATATTAATCTACCTTTGTGGCATGGTTGTTTACCAAATACAAAAGAGCCTGGTGGTCAGTAAAAAATTTAAACTTATTTTCCAATAAATAATGGCGAAACTGCTTCACTGCATAGACCATTCCTAGTCCCTCTTGCTCAGTAGTGGTGTAGTTTCTCTCTGTACCATTCAACTGCCTACTAGCATATGTGATTGGCAAATCTATATTTCCTTCCTCTATGGGTTGTGCCAAAACACATGCTATGGCATGATTAGAAGCATCTACATGTACATGAAAAGGCTTATTCCAATCAGGCATGGCTAGAATAGGTGTAGAACATAATCCTCGTTTAAGCTCACTAAAGGAACTCTGGCATTCTTCTATCCACTCAAAGTTTGTTAGCAGGTTGTAGAGTGGTTTAGTGATGATTGCATACATATGTATGAACCATCGGTAATAACCGCAATGGCCCATAAATGCTTGTACTTATTTTATATTTTTTGGCCTAGGTAATTTATTGATTACACGTACCTTATCTTCATCCATGGAGATTCCATTTTTTGAGACTATGTGACCAAGTATCTTGCCATGTCTGACCATAAAAACACACTTCTTTCGGTTTAGACAGACTTGATATTCCCTAAACTTGTCAAGATGCAATCAAGCTCGGGGATATGCTGTGTTCTACGCACTGAGTGAGCACACAGGTCATCCACATACACTTCTAGATTTTTCCTTAAAAACTCTTTGAACACATGGCACATCAACCTTTGGAAAGTTGCAGGTGCATTTGTCAGCCCAAAAGGCATTACTCAAAATGCAAAGATACCCCATTCGGTGGCAAATGCCATCTTATGTTGGTCCTCTAGGGCAATGGAAACTTGATTATAGCATGAGAATCTGTCAAGGAAACTATACACCTCCTTGCCTGCAACTCTTTCCAACAGGTGTTTTTTTATGGGTAAAGGGTAACTATCCCTAATGGTAGCAGCATTCACCTTCTTTACGTTAATTCGCACTCTTGTTGGAAACAATGTCCCATTCGTCCATCTTGCTCAGTAACTATAGCATATGTAGTTGTTGATTTAGTAGTTTGTACAGCACAACAGTGTGGGAATCTTGGATAAAGTATATACCTCTCAAACTAGCGACGTGGGTTCAAAACCCATCGGTTGCAGCTGAGAAATGTGAAGAGTATTTTATCATGTTTTTTGGAAAAACGCAAACAGCGGACAGGGATGAGAGGCGACAGATGCGAAAGAAGTTTTTTTTTTGTTTTTTGTTGTTCGTAGATCACTACGATGGAGATCGTTGTTTTATTGCTTTTGATAGGTGCTTTTCAAGGATACATACAAAGCTATATAAGAAGAGTCATGGGCTCATTATATTCATCCTTCACCTAGTTTCAACACCAAGCTTTGGAGAGCTTTGGTACCTCAATAGAGGTGATGTTCTTAGCACATGGGGCATCCATGGTGCTATCTTGGAGCATGTTGAGGAGTCGCTATGGAGTTCTTCTTGGAGGAGAAGAGTGTGCTCACACTCTTGCTCATGGAGAAGACTTGGTCATTAGCAGCTTGGTGGTGAGGATCAGTCATCTACATGATGTATTTGAAGATTGTCTTCTACATGAAGATTTTGGGTTACTTCAAAGACAGTGGATGGTGGTTGACATAAGATTTGCATCTTATGTTAAGAATTCAAGTACATATTCTCTTTATGCACATAGGTACTACTTGAAGCTTATGGAGGCAGTGGCATCCATATCAAGAGGAGTCCTATTTGTTGAAAATCAAGTTCGCATGCGGAAGAGTGTGAGCCCATACCTGAAGGTGTATGGATCTTGTTTTTCACTTCAAAAATTATCACTTAATTTATTTGTACCTGTAGATCCTTGGCTACAGATGACTACAAACTTATTTCCTCATGAGTCATACATGGTTCATATGGGCAATATATTGATTAACCACAATAGCATTACATTAACACCTCAAAAATACATAGTACACTTTTACTCACTCATCATAAGAAAACTTCTTTCACATATGTTCACCATCATGAAATCACTTCAATAGATGGTTCAACGTATGAACTTATTCAGCCTTGATGTAGATAAAAATGCATATATATGGTTGTGCAGCAACAAGTACTCTTCTGCATTCTTTATCAATCATAATTTATGAGAACCTACACATATCAAAGTAGTCTTCTGCATTCATTATCAATCATAATTTATGAGAACCTGCACATATCATAACTCTGCATATGCTTATACATTTGATGTTTATCACAACAATCAATGCTCCTTTCTAGTCTGCAATAAAACCATTTCTCACCATAACATATACACTGTGTATTCACTGTAAGACAATAGTTATGCAATATAACACAGGAGCAATAGCAGAGAAGATAACAGATATAGGAGAATCTCAACAATTTTCTACTAGCAGCAAGTACAAAGATGATGGCGTTGTCCACCCGTGCGCTCTCAAGGTAGAGCTTAAATGGTGATCTAGACAACTCTAGATAGGGAGATACAAGGTAGAGGTATGCTGGCTCAACTCAATGTCTTAGGTAGTGCAAAAGTCATGTATATATAGGATCATGGGTGGCCTGCCATGGACGGCTATACATGGGCGGTAGAGCGTGGGCGGCCACCGCCCGCGTAATTGCCATACGCGGCTTAGACTGGTTGAACCGACCTAACAAATATAAATGATTTCTGACTCCGACAGGGAATATTCCATGGAATATTCCCTTTACCGTCGCACCGGGGGCGCTGCCCCCGGACCCCCACCAGGGGGCCCGCTGGCCCCCTGGGACCCCCCAGCCAGGGGGCCCGCTGGCCCCCTTGGACCCCCCAGCCGGGGCTGCTCACCGCTGCCCCGGACCCCACAATTGGGGACCCTGGTAACTCCCTTTCCTTATAATATCTTACATGGTCCAATATGACCTTCATCCAACATTCAAGTTGGGATTCCCATCAATTGGGTAATGCACGCTTGGCTTCTCCTCATAAAGGGGGCCTTACAAAATGTGCATACAATCATGAGGGGTAGACATTGATCATACTCTAACACCCCCCCTCAATGTTTACCGATGATAAATCAAGTAGGTCTCGGTCCTATGCCCATCTGTTGAAGATGCTTGTTGAGCTGCTCTCTTCCAAGTGCTTTAGTGAATATGTCAACACAATTTGCCTCTGTTGGGCAATATTCTAGCTCCATAATTTCATCTTCAATTAGCTCACGAATGTAATGGTACTGTACTTCTATGTGCTTGGTGCGAGCATGAAATACTGGGTTCTTTGCAATAGCCATACAACTTTGATTATCACACTTGAGTACAATTGGCATATTTGATGGAAAGCCTATATCTGCAAGAATTCTCCTTAACCAGACTGCCTCACAAGAAGCAAAACAAGCTGCTTTGTACTCTGCTTCAGTGGAGGAGAGTGCGAGAGTTGGTTGCTTCCTACTTACCCAAGAAAATATTCCTGAACCAAGTGAGAAACAATATCCAGAAACTGATTTTCTAGAATCACAATCTCCAGCCCAATCTGAATCACAATGTCCTTGGAGTGTATCACCTGTGGTATACAAAATACCAAAATCCAAGGTTCCTGCAATGTACCTTAGAATTCGCATTCCAGCATTCCAGTGACTCTCCTTAGGTTTGTTGGAAAACCTGCTTAACACTCCAACAGCATAGCAAATGTCTGGTCTAGTGTTGCACAGAAAAATAAGACTTCCAACGAGCTTCCTATACTTCTTAGCATCTACATCAGGCATGTTATCATCCATAGATAGCTTATGATTTACCTCCATAGGTGTGCTAGTTGGTTTGCAGTCCATCATTCCAAATGCCTTGAGAATTTCTTTGGAATATTTTTGTTGTGAGATGAAAATGCCATCCTTCCTTTGCCATACTTCAATTCCCAGACAAAAATGGAGTAGACCTAAGTCTGTCATTTCAAACTCAGTTCCCAAGCTGATCCGAGTTTGATTGATGAGTTCCTGATGATCTCCTGTAATGATCAAATCATCTACATATACAATGACAACAACTAGCTTGCTATCCCTTTTCGTTACATACAAGTTAGCATCAGAAGTACTTCTTTCAAAACCCATATTTTTGAAAAAATGATCAATTCGTTGGTACCAAGCCCGTGGAGCTTGCTTAAGTCCATACAAAGCTTTCTTCAACCTGCAAACTTTATTTTCTGAATCGGGCACCTCAAAACCTGGTGGTTGAGATACATATACCTCCTCCTTGAGGTGACCATTCAAAAATGCAGATTTGACATCCATCTGGAAAATAGGCCAAGACTTTTGTGCAGCTACTGCAAGTACCGTCCGAATAGTTGTCATGTGTGCTGTTGGTGCAAAAGTTTCTTGAACATCAAATCCTTCAATCTGTGAAAAACCCTGTGCAACTAATCGTGCCTTATACTTTTCTAATGTTCCATCAGCTTTATACTTAGCTTTCCAAATCCATTTAGTACCTATTACCTTCTTCTTTGGCGGCAAGTCGACTAGATCCCATGTATCATTTTTGAGTATACTATCATACTCAGACTGCATTGCCGCTCTCCAATCTGGATCATCAATGGCTTCTTCAATGGTGGTAGGTTTCTTTATCGAACCCATGATATCTGCCATTAGAGCCATGTTAACAATGTGTTCTGAGGCTCTTCTTTGCTCCTCTATTCTCTTTGATCTTCGTAATCCATCCGATGATGATTCTGGTGCATCTACATGTGGATTGTGATCATCAAAGAGCTGTTGTGCCCACTTCGGTAGTGGCTTACGCTGTGCAGCTACAATTGGTTGGCTTTTTATTGAGGAAATTTCTCCATCAGATGTTTCCTCCTCCTCAACTTTAACCTGTCTTTTGATAGGCACAAGGTGAGATATTTCTCCGTTTGATGAGATAGTAGATTTACCTTTATCTTCTACTAAGTGTGGTCGTTCATCAAACACCACATCTCGGCTGACAAAAATCTTCCTTGCCTCAGGATCCCATAACCTGTATGCTTTAGACTCTTCACTATATCCTAGGAAGACACACTTTTTGCTTTTTGAATCCAACTTTGATCTTGTTGAATCAGGAATATGTGCATAACAGAAACAACCAAAAATTCTGAAATGCAAAATTGAAGGCTTTTTACCAGAATATGCTTCTTGAGGAGTCATCCCCTTCAGAGCTTTTGTGTAGCTTCGATTGAGGATGTAGACTGCTGTATTGACTGCTTCTGCCCAGAATGAATCAGGCATGTCTTGAGCCTTTAACATACAACAAGCCATTTCAACTACTGTCCTGTTCCTGCGCTCAACAACGCCATTTTGTTGACGTGTATGAGCTGTGGTAAGTTGCCTTTTCACACCATGCTCCTTACAGTAATTGTAGAATTCTGTTGACAAGAATTCACCTCCTCTATCTGTTCTAAATTTCTTCAGTTTCCTTCCTGATTCACTTTCTACATACTTATGCCACGCTTTAAATTTTTCAAAAGCATCAGCCTTCTCTCGAATGAAATAAACCCACATCTTTCTACTATAATCGTCGACTAACAGCAAGAAGTAGAAAGATCCTCCTAAAGCAGGTGTAGACATTTTACCGCAGAGATCAGCATGTACCAACTCTAGAGGAGCTTGAGATCGATTGCTGGTCTCTCTTGGAAATGCCTTTCGTTGTTGCTTGCCCATCATACAAGCTTCACAAGGTTCCTGCAACTCTGAAAATGCAGGCAAATGAGCAACCATCCCTGTTCGTTGCATCTCCTTCAAAACTGCAAATCCGAGATGCCCAAATCGTTGGTGCCATAACCTGCTTACATCTTTATCTTCTGTAGCAGTTAAAGCACTTAACTCATACAAGTTATCCCGTCGTGTGCCTTTACCTACAACATTACTTGATGAATCCATGATTTCCGCACCACTCTTATTGAAGTGAACTTCGAGTCCACGATCTGTTATTGCAGAAACTGACAACAAATTTCTTTTGAGTGTAGGTACATAGAGAACATCGGATAACTTTTTCTCAACACCTGGAGAAGTGATAAAAGAGATGGTTCCAGTTCCTTCAGCTGGACACTTGGAGTCGTTTCCCACCACTACATTGATGGATTCCCGCAGAGGCACTAGGGAACTATACCAATCCTTTTTACTAGTCATATGGCGAGAAGCTCCACTATCTAAAATCCATGGCTCATCAACACGAGCTTGAGCAGATGAACATACCTCTTCAATAGCTACCCAAAGTCCCAGCTCTGTGTTGTTTGCAGACTCTTTGTTCTTCCATGATGATTTTACAGTCCCATTCCGTTCATCAGCTTGCTTCTTTCTGCAATCCTTGATGGCATGGCCTTTCTTTTCACAATAGAAGCAACTTCCTGTGAACTTTTTCTTCTTTGGCTTCTTCTTTGATCCCTCTGAAGAGCCTTTACCTTTTGCATTTGCTGAGAATGCAGCATCAGTTGTACTTTGCCGATTCTTCAGCCGCATCTCTTCTTCTAAAAGCATGGCACAAAACTCTTCAAATGTAAGAGGAGTTGGCCTTACCTGAGTGTTAAGGGCTGTTACTAATCCATCATACTTTGCTGGAAGAACATGTACAGATCTTCGAGCTAGCTCTTCTGGTGTTATAACAACACCAACTGCAGCCAATTGATCTTGAAGATGCTTTATCCGTTTGATAAAATCTTCAGCCTTTTCAGAATCAGAATGCTTTTCATTTGCCAACTGATTTTCTAAATTCTGTATCCTAGTGTGGTTCTTGGTCTCATATTGTCGAGCCAATATGCCCCAAGCCTCATGTGCTTTAGTAGTATGTTGAACTAAAGTAAGCACAGAATCACTTACACTAGTGACAATCGCACATAATGCATCAGCATTCCGCCTCTTCCAAGCTCGTAGAAGATCTGGATCTGGCTGAATCATCAATCTTGAATTTGCTGGATCTTCAATTGGTATAGGCTCTGGATCCAATCCCATCGGTCCCATGACAGTGTCAAGTAATTCATAGGAGTCCAAAATTGCAGAAATTTTGAACTTCCAGAGTGTATAGTTGGTTCCATCCAGCTTCCCTTCAGTGAATGCAGGTGGACGAATTCGAATAGGTGCAGCATTAACATTAGGTGAAGCACCAAGACTAGTGTTCGACGATGAAGCCATCATGTAATCACTCGAATAATCTACTGATATTCTAGTCTGCTAGTAGGCTAAAATAATGATACTTCTCAAGCTATTCGAACCTTACAGCTCTGATACCATGTAAGACAATAGTTACGCAATATAACATAGGAGCAATAGCAGAGAAGATAACAGATATAGGAGAATCTCAACAATTTTCTACTAGCAGCAAGTACAAAGATGATGGCGTTGTCCACCCGTGCGCTCTCAAGGTAGAGCTTAAATGGTGATCTAGACAACTCTAGATAGGGAGATACAAGGTAGAGGTATGCTGGCTCAACTCAATGTCTTAGGTAGTGCAGAAGTCATGTATATATAGGATCATGGGTGGCCTGCCATGGACGGCTATACATGGGCGGTAGAGCGTGGGCGGCCACCGCCCGCGTAATTGCCATACGCGGCTTAGACTGGTTGAACCGACCTAACAAATATAAACGATTTCTGACTCCGACAAGGAATATTCCATGGAATATTCCCTTTACCGTCGCGCCGGGGGCGCTGCCCCCGGCCCCCTGGGACCCCCCAGCCAGGGGGCCCGCTGGCCCCCTTGGACCCCCCAGCCGGGGCTGCTCACCGCTACCCCGGACCCCACAATTGGGGACCCTGGTAACTCCCTTTCCTTATAATATCTTACATGGTCCAATATGACCTTCATCCAACATTCAAGTTGGGATTCCCATCAATTGGGTAATGCACGCTTGGCTTCTCCTCATAAAGGGGGCCTTACAAAATGTGCATACAATCATGAGGGGTAGACATTGATCATACTCTAACATTCACTAATTTTTCCACAATAGTGTACTTCAATAAGTCACATCATCAACACAATAGAAATAAAAACGTGTCCAGATCCTGCAAATAATCACCTGCAAATTTTGGGAGGATTATCACATATACTTATTATGTTCATAACAACATCATAGCATCTTGATTCCATGAGGCACTCCAATACTCTGAGTGCATAGCTTTGAATGCATGAACTATAATATGACGAAGAACTTTCTCTGCATATGAATACTTCCATGTGCACATTCTCTCAAGTATGATTAATATTCAGCTCATACATTTATAATGCATTATCCATATTTCCTGTGTGACATACGTATCAAGTGTACATATCAATACACAACTCTCATGCATAGAGTCACCTATAATCTTATGCACATAATATATTCAAACTATTTGTACCTGTGTGAATAGACCTTCACATCATCCTTACATATGATCTTCAGGAAGGAGTCATATGACAAACGTTTCCTCTATTCTGAGAGATGATTTCCATATCATTTTTATGGCACAAGGAATGAGCTTATTTCTTGTAACGACAGATATAAGATTTGCATCACCTGCACTTTGTAACCTTGACTTTCATGCAACTGTACTTAGTTCAGAATTACTTCATAAAGTGAAACGTTAGTTTATCATGTGCGCTCATAGAAAATAACAACTTGTCATCGACCTGTCATAATAACAGAATCATGAATCTATCATATATGAGAATTATACCTTTGTGACGTCCACTTTTCTGCAGGCATATATAGTCCGAAATGCTTTCACATAGAACTCTGTGTTCAATCTTTGATACAAGCGATCCTGTGACTCAGAGAGAGAGAGAGAGAATAAAGAACGCATGAAATATATTTCAATCAACTAAGAGTTTACATAGAGAAGAGCATCGGCAAATTTGACATGACATGCCGCAGTATTATGTCCATGTGTGTTGCTAACAAATCCTACAAGAGAACACTATGGAGAGCCGCACCGCTATCATGCTCACACACTTCTTTATATAGAAGTTTGAAGACTCGTAAGTGTTCCCTTAGATTTAGGAGGAGTTAAATGCGCATATGCATACTGCCTTAAGTCAAGGAGAAAATCAAGGGTAGAAGGAGTTAAATGCCTATATGCAATTTCTTGAGTCATTCCTTAACTCAAGGAGGAATCAAAGGGCAAGTGGATTCCTACTTAGTTTTCTATGGTTCACACAAGGGTTTATTCATATGTGTTATGAAAAGAAACTAAGATAGTGTTCATATGAGAAAAACCAAAAATACTACGGGCACACTTTATTAGAACATTCCAATGAAAGGAAGCAAAACTAAAAATATGAGAGGGTCCTCTAAGTTCTAATGTTTTAAAGCTTCATTGAAGCTTGCCATTTTTTTCAACACTCCCCCTCAAGCTTCAATGTGTAGTCCACGGGATGTGCCAAATAAAGTTCTCCTCGAAGCTTGCAACAATAGCTAGCAATGCTTGAGGAAATTTCCATGGTGGCCTTCGCATCCGAATTTGTCGATGGAGTGCTTGCTTTCTCCCTTTGAAGAAGTTTGGTTTCCATTGGCTTGATATCTTCATCAATCTTCTTCTCTTACGAGTTCTTCGAAGATCTTTTGAAGGATCTTCAACAAAAGCTAGTTGAAGAGCAACCGAAGTTTCTCTCCAAGCGTTCATGTGATCGAAATAGAGAAATCGATGGCTTTTTGCCATTTCAAGGTCTTCTTCTACTTCACTTCCTTGATTGTAGCTTTTTATGACTTCATTTAGACCTTTCCTTTGCTTCATTCTTTGATATGAGAGCTCTGCATGCTCTCCTTTTGATGTCATAGTGTCTTCATCTTCAAAACCTGTTTGAAATACAAGTAAACCATTATTTTCATGATGCATAAGATCTCTTACCATATCTTTTCTTCCCATTGTATTCTTTTGTATTTTCTCTTCCTCTCTCTCTTGCTCCTCTCTCCCTTTCTTCTTATCTTCCATGGCGGCTTCCTTTGTTTGAGTGTCCTCCTTTAGACTCAAATCATTCCACCTCACTGTGAAGCTTCTTTCCTTGCTCTCATTGGTGGCTTCCTTCTTCTTGAGACTCCTTGCACTTTCTCCTTTGGTTGGACTATCCTTCAAAGTGGCTTCATCAACTTCTTCATAGGCTGGTTTTTGTCTTGAAATGGTTGTTCTTTGGCCTTCCTTCTCTTCATCTTCAACTTCCATATTCTTTTCCTCTTTGTCTTTGATAGAATATGCTGCTATGAGCTCTCCTAGCTCATCTTCTTCTTTCACGTGATCTCTCCCTTGCTCTTTGCCTCCTTCTATGTCTCCCCCTTGGTCCTCAGCCCCTTCATGTGGTTGAAAATATCCATGAGAGTCTTCACACGACTCTTCCATATGCACTCCTTCAATAGGGTGCTCAAGGAACTCTTTGATAGTTCCTTCTTTCTCTTCATACCTACACTTCCAAGCCTTCTTGGTGGAAATCTGAAAACAACATAAACAAGAAGATTTTACCTCCCATTTTGAAGCATTCCTTTGAGTAGTGACCTCCTTGGTGCTCCAAAATTTTAGTGCTCTAACTCTCCATCGATTGAGCTTCTTCAACCTTGCTGAAATCTTCATACCTTGGATTTCCCTTTGGCTTCAACTTTGTTGAGTAAGCCTTCTTGCTCAAACTCCTCTTGAGTGAGCGGTTCAAATACTCAAGCTCCTTTGATCAAGCTTTAGCACACGCTACCTCCAATACTAGCTTGTCTTTGACCAGGGTGACTTTGGTGATGCCTCCTCGCTCACCTTCCTTCTTGAGTCCTTGACTCTTCCAAAGTGCTCATTAGCACTCTTCACTTTGAAGTGAACCTCTCGTCCACTTGTCTTGGTCGAGGCCTTCAACAAAACAATAGAGCAATAAGGAATGGGAGATATACCTTAGGCCTCTTCGGAGCCTTCCTTTCTTTTGAGATTTTCTTCTTAGCCTCCCCTTTGTGAAGCTTTTCCAAGCTTCCTTCTTGCAGCCTTCAAAACTTCTCCCTTGAGGCTTTCTTTACTTGTGAAGCTTTCAAAACTTCTTTCCTACAACCCTTCTTATTTGTGAAGCTTCCTTCTTGCAGCCTTCAAAACTTCTCCCTTGAGGCTTTCTTTACTTGTGAAGCTTTCAAAACTTCTTTCCTGCAGCCCTTCTTATTTATGAAGCTTCCTTCTTGCAGCGTTCTTTATTTTGAAGCTTCCTTCTTGTAGTCTTCTTCCTGTTGGCTTCTTTTTGATAGATAGTCTTTCCTTTGAACCTCTAATTGCTTGCAATGAACCTTCATCAATAATTGTATCTCCAAGTTTGTTGTGTACCGATCGCTTGTTCATGTGCATCACTGTGTCATATTAGCTATCATGTACAACATCTATGGCAACTCAATATTCGAGGTAATATGCGACTTCGAGAGAGATCAAAGCAACACATTAAAATATCTTAATCAATCACCGTTACAGAGAGAGAAATAAAGTCTTGGCAGAAGAGTGTGCAGGTGATGCAAATCTTATATATGTTGTTACAAGAAATAAGCTCATTCCTTGTGCCATAAAAATGATATGGAAATCATCTCTCAAAATAGAGGAAACATTTGTCATATGACTCCTCCTCGAAGATCATATGTAAGGATGATGTGAAGGTCTATTCACACAGGTACAAATAGTTTGAATATATTATGCGCATAAGATTATAGGTGACTCTATGCATGAGAGTTGTGTATTGATGTGTACACTTGATACGTATGTCGCACAGGAAATATGGATAATGCATTATAAATGTATGAGCTGAATATTAATCATACTTGAGAGAATGTGCACATGGAAGTGATTCATATGCAGAGAAAGTTCTTCGTCATATTATAGTTCATGCATTCAAAGCTATGCACTCAGAGTATTGGAGTGCCTCATGGAATCAAGATGCTATGATGTTGTTATGAACATAATAAGTATATGTGATAATCCTCCCAAAATTTGCAGGTGATTATTTGTAGGATCTGGACACGTTTTTATTTCTATTGTGTTGATGATGTGACTTATTGAAGTACACTATTGTGGAAAAATTAGTGAATACACAGTGTATATGTTATGGTGAGAAATGGTTTTATTGCAGACTAGAAAGGAGCATTAATTGTTGTGATAAACATCAAATGTATAAGCATATGCAGAGTTATGATATGTGCAGGTTCTCATAAATTATGATTGATAATGAATGCAGAAGACTACTTTGATATGTGCAGGTTCTCATAAATTATGATTGATAAAGAATGCAGAAGAGTACTTGTTGCTGCAGAACCATATATATGCATTTTTATCTACATCAAGGCTGAATAAGTTCATACGTTGACCCATCTATTGAAGTGATTTCATGATGGTGAACATATGTGAAAGAAGTTTTCTTATGATGAGTGAGTAAAAGTGTACTATGTATTTTTGAGGTGATAATGTAATGCTATTATGGTTAATCAATATATTGCCCATATAAACCATGTATGACTCATGAGGAAATAAGTTTGTAGTCATCTGCAGCCAAGGATCTACAGGTACAAATAAATTAAGTGATAATTTTTGAAGTGAAAAACAAGATCCATACACCTTCAGGTATGGGCTCACACTCTTCCGCATGCGAACTTGATTTTCAACATGGTATCAGAGCCAACCTTGGTTGCGTACAAGCTTATGTAAAGCTATCAAGGCTACTGGAGGTTTGTCAAAACCCATCGGAGCTTGAAGTGCTCAAGGTCACATATGTATTGAGATACTCTAGTAAGGGTAACTAACCATTTGAGCTATTGTTTGAAGCAAAACTAAAAATATGAGAGGGTCCTCTAAGTTCTAATGTTTTAAAGCTTCATTGAAGCTTGCCATTTTTTTCAACACTATTCAGCATAGGTACAAGAGAATCAGTACGTATATGCTTTATGCATATTTGGATGAGGTGGTCGAGAAGGTATGGTCATATGAGTTTGAGGATTTTTGGTAGCAAACTTGTTAGCATTCTTTGCTACTTTTGTAAGTATGTGATCTTTCACACACGTATCTGACTTAGGGTTTTCCATAGCCTAAGTTCATATGAGGGTTTGTTGATTATCAATTTTAGACTGATCCTTGCTCTTTCTATCACTCATATTCACTTTTCTACAACCTATTAGGTCACACATCTCATATATATTCAGATTTCTGTTCATACATTTGAATATGTTTGTTACATTTGTATATTCAGTCATCCATCTATTTCTGTTCACATAGAGTGGTTGAGAGTTTTGCTCCCACATTGTAATCTGGCATTTGTATATATGATAGTGTGAGTAAGCAGTGGCTTACGTAACACTTTACACATGTTGTCTAATATTTCTCTATCTTTGTCTCATCATTTGTATTATTAAATGTGGTATGTTCATATTTTGTCAATATTGGAAGACTGCTGGAATTTATGTTGTATATGCTGGACCTATGGAACTTGGACCTCTAGTATTAGTTATGGGCCTACTAAATTTCCAACATTTGGTATCAAAGCTTTAGGGCTTTGGCATCAGTGCATTAAGGCTCATTCAAATTCCCAGGTTTACAACATATGATTTAAGAACATCTTCTAACATTTGACATTTGACATATACACTTAATCTAGATGAGTAGAGATTTGAGAATTAGACAAGATTCACATGTGTATTCATCAGTGTGGAGTATGAAGTTAATGATTTGCAGATTGAATAAGGATGAAGACATGATGACATCATAGAAAATTTTTATGAGACTCATGAGTTGAGTTGAGTTGAGTTGAGTTGAGTTGAGTTGAGTTGAGTTGACTTAAGTACATTCAAATAGGAACCAACAGTGTTCATAATACAATAAGTTATGAGTTGTCAGTCACAAGTCCTAGGATTCACTTCTTGATTTTGTTTAGTGTATTTTACATGACACAACAGAAGTATGTTGAGAAACCTTTTTTAATGTAAATGAAAATATATGGATCCTAGTGTATATTTACAGGTTTGAGAAGACAGGAGATAACAGTTCAGAGTCAGTTCATGCTATATATGTTGTCAAGTAATGATTGCTTGATGTATACACTATTGGATATCTAGTTTGCATATTTTCTCAGGTATTATGGCTCATATTCAGCAAGTTCAGTTGTTTGAAGTTTGAAGGAAAGTAAAATTCAATTTTGAAGAAGACTTTTGAAGTAAAGGTTTGAAGCTTATGAAGTTTGCAGATCCAATCCAGGTTGTACCAATATGACATTGCAGGGGGGATTGTTGGAAACAATGTCCCATTGGTCCATCTTACTCAGTAACTATAGCATATGTAGCTGTTGATTTAGTAGTTTGTACAACATAATAGTGTGGGCATCTTGGGTAAAGTATATACCTCTCAAACCAACGATGTGGGTTCAAAACCAGTCACCCACAGTTGAGAAACGCGAAGAGTATTTTGTCATGTTTTCTGGAAAAATGCGAACGGCAGACAGGGATGAGAGGCAACGGGCGCGGAATAAGTGCATTCTTTGCTACTTTTGTAAATATGTGATCTTTCACACACGTATCTGACTTAGGCTCTTCCATATCCTAAGTTCATATGAGGGTTTGCTAATTATCAGTTTTAGACTCATCCTTCCTCTTTCTATCACTCATATTCACTCTTCTACAACCTATTAGGTCACACATCTCATATACATTTAGATTTCTATTCATACATCTGAATATGTTTGTTACATTTTTATATTCACTCATCCATCTATTTCAATTCACATAGAGTGGTTGAGAGTTTTGCTCCCACATTGTAATCTGACATTTGTATATATGATAGTGTGAGTAAGCAGTGGCTTACATAACACTTTACACCTGTTGTATAATCTTTCTCTATCTTTGTCTCATCATTTGTATGATTAAATGTGGTATGTTCATATTTTGTCAATATTGGAAGATTGTTGGAATTTATGTTGTATATGTTGGACCTATGGAACTTCGACCTGTGGTATTAGTTATGGGCCTACTAAATTTCCAACAAGTCTCAACTTACTGTTCTTCTTAGGCACTACTACGATGGATGATACCCATTCGGTGTGTTCTATTTTGAAGATAAATCTGGCTTCGATGAGTCTGTCTATTTCTTCCTTGATTTTAATGTGTAATTGTCATTATACATATAGGGCTTCTGCTTAGTGGGTCTTGCCTCGGTAGTCATGGGTATCCTATGGGAACATATGTCAGGATCTACCCCTTCCAAATCTTTGTAACTCCATGCATACACATCCCTATACCTCTTCAATAGAGCAATCAAACTTTCTTCCTCTTCGCCGGTCAAATCATGTCCTATGTACATGCATCGTTCTTCTCCTTCTTCAATTGCCACTACAACTTTCTTTGTGGTTTCGTTATTGTCATAAGCTTCTCCTGAGCTTTTGTCTCTTTTTGGCATTCTGATCATGATTTTTTGGTCTTCCACCATATATTTCCTAAAGTTTTTTGGCACTTTCATCACTGGTTCTTCTTCCTTAGTTTTCATGTTATTTTCCTCCCTCATCTTTTGATTTAGTTGATTGGAGCTTGAATTCTCCTTTTCTTTCTCAGGGGTGGTGAGGTCTAGGAACATGGCTTCTAGCCAGCCTAGAATTTTCCGAATCTACTTCCCATTCCTCATCGTTCACTTGATTACTCCGTTCCAAAATTTCTTCTTTAAGATTATCCTCTTATGTTTCTTCCTTTACTAGGTTTACAGCAAAGATGGATATATTATAACCATCTTTGTCACAGTGGGGGGGGGGTCCATTGTTCTTCGTTACGTGCAATATCCATAGTCATTAGAAACTCTACCCAACCATAGGGTTCGAATTCCTCGTCTAGAAATACTACAGGAGCATATACTGGGTCTAGAGGTGTGACCTACTCTTAACTTTCGGGCGTTCACACGTTCCTCCTCCTTGGCTGCAATTTTACACATCCAAAGGTTTGTATCCTCATGCAACCATGATGGATCTGATGTTAAGGAATGTACCGATTCCTTCTCCTTTTTGTTCCTATGTAACGTGTTCCATTGCAAAGGTGGTACATCTCGATGTGAATAGTCTTTGAGGTTCACTTTCGTGGTGGCTCCTAGGTGTTGTAAGTACAAAGAGTTGGTTCCCCAATCTTGTAATACTTGCAATTGTTGCATAAAAAGTCTATGTAAGAGCATCTCATATGCTTGATTCTTTCCAAAATCACATATTGCAAAGGTGTGATGAAATTCTACTCCGCAAGTGGATAGGGTAATTCCTTCCAACAATCCTAAGGGTCTTTCTTTATGTCTGTCTACCATCTGCAACTTCATCCTAGTAGGTCTAAGGGCTAGTTTTCCTCAACATTTCCAAAGAGAAGTGGTCGCAATAGCTACTCCTACACCTGTATCTAGGATGGCTTTGGTAGGGCAACCACAAAGGCTACATTCACGGCAACTTATTGGACTTAGTACATACATATGTATGGGGACCAAATCAAGAACCTTCATTGGTAGGATCAAGGTATTATGTCTCATTTATTGATAAGCATAGTAGATGGACTATATAATGAAGTGTCTGATTGCTTAAAAAAGTATCTAGAACATATGGAGAATCATGATCACTCAAGAAGCTCAGCTCTGATGGAGGGGGAGAATATTTCTCCAAAGAGTTTGATGAGTTCTTGCAGGATAAAGGTATCAAAAGGGAAGTGACTATGAAGTACTCTTCTCAACTGAATGGAATAGTGGAGAGGAGAAACAAGACATTGGTTGGATCAGCCAAAACAATGCTTGAAGAGAAAAGTTTGCCACATCATCTATGGGCAGAGGCTATTTTAACTATTGTGTACCTTGTCAATAGACTACCATGCAAATCACTTCAAGGTGTGAGTCTTTATGAAGCATGGCATGGAAGAAAACCTAGTCTTGGACATTGCAAGGTGTTTGGTTTTTTAGCTTATGTTCATGTACCAGCAGAAATAAAAGGTAAGCTAGATGAAAGGGCAACAAAGGCTGTGTTTATTGGGTATGACTCAACTCAGATGGCTTACAGGTTCTATAATCCTTCAACTAAGCAATTCACTATGAGTAGAGATGTTGTGTTTGAAGAACACAGGTCTTAGTATAATGAAGACAAACAAAAGGTAACTCTAGCATATGATCTTGATTCTGATTCTCATCAATTTGGAAGCAAGCATGACACACAGGTCTAGGATCCAAGAAATGATATAGATGATGACCAAGATGAAAGGGAAAAGGACTACAAACTATGGAAGTCAAGAGGCAAAGAAAAAATGTAGGAGTGTGGAGAATGCTCTAAGCAAGCTCTTAGAAGATCAACAAGAGAGAAGAAACAACTAGAAAGGTATGGATATGATTCCACATTTGTTACAAAGCATAAAGGCCTCAATTGAAGAGTGAAGGATTTTGGATGGCGATGCACCACAGTGTGCTCTCCTTCTCGAGAGCTTCACGACGACACGCTTGGAGTAGAAAACCGAGCTCCTAAGTCCACACACAGTACTCTGCACAGAGGTTGCAGAATACACAGAAAACACAGTACACAGGGAGCACGAAGATAGACTTCTTAGGTCTTACAAATGCGGCAAAGAAAAAATGTAGGAGTGTGGAGAATGCTCTAAGCAAGCTCTTAGAAGATCAACAAGAGAGAAGAAACAACTAGAAAGGTATGGATATGATTCCACATTTGTTACAAAGCATAAAGGCCTCAATTGAAGAGTGAAGGATTTTGGATGGCGATGCACCACAGTGTGCTCTCCTTCTCGAGAGCTTCACGACGACACGCTTGGAGTAGAAAACCGAGCTCCTAAGTCCACACACAGTACTCTGCACAGAGGTTGCAGAATACACAGAAAACACAGTACACAGGGAGCACGAAGATAGACTTCTTAGGTCTTACAAATGCAGTCGAACTTACAACCTGTGACTGACTAGGCCACTATATGTGTTATTAAAGAACATATACAAAGAAGTGTCCAGTGGCCATTTGGCCTTTTACATGGACACCAACAGTAACAATTTCCCACTAAAGGCCAACATGGCCAAAGTAACTATGGGAGAAAAAGAAAGAATGATAAAGAATACCTGAGTGTAAGTATACAAACTATACCTCCCACCTGATGGGCATGTTACATAGTATACAAGTGACTATGTAAGATCAAGAATGAAGTAACCCCCATCAAGTGACAACAGTGTCAAAAGCTATCCTGTGGTAGAGCTTTAGTCAAAGCATCTGCAGCATTATCTCGAGTGTGAACCTTCTAAGGAATAATGCGCTCAGTGGCTAAGCAATCTCAAATGAAGTGATACATCACCTCAATGTGCTTGGTCTTTGCATGATAGACCGGAGTCTTAGCCAAAGCAATGGCACTCTGACTATCACTAAGCAAGCGAGGTACATGCTAAGGTAAACCCATATCACAAGCAAGACGAGAAAGCCACAATGCTTCCTTACATGCCTCACTTGCTGCAACATACTCTGCTTCTATGGTGGAAATAGCTATACATTCTTGAAGTCGAGATCTCCAAGAGATAGCACCTCCAACAAAATGAAAAATGTACCCTGATGTAGACTTATGATTGTCTACACAACCAGTATAGTCAGAATCTGTGTAACCAATAATGGATGCTTTCCCTCTACCTAAGCATAGTCACTTGTCCTTAGTGCCACTCAGATATCTCAAAATCATCTTGCCAGGATTAGAGATATATCTGCTCACAACTCCCACTACAAATGCAATGTCTGGTCTCGTAGCTACCATAGCGTACATGAGACTACCAACAGCAGACTAACAGGGAATTTTGGTCATGAATTCCTTTTCCTCATCTGATTTGGGGCAATCATCCTTGCTCAATTTCACATATGTGGGTAAAGGTGTACTCAATGCCTTTCCGCCCTGCATATTGAACCTGTGAAGTACGTTCAATATGTACTCACTTTGAGACAAGTATATGCATCTTTTACTCCTATCACGAGTAATGCGCATGCCAAGAATATGTTTGCTATCCCCCAAATCCTTCATATCAAATGCCTAACTCAACTTCTTTTTGAGAATTAACAAGTCATAAGAGGACTTCCCAGCAATCAACATATCATCGACATAAAGGATCAAACATATCAAGCTTCCATCTAAACATCTCTTTGTGTATAGACAATGATCCTCATTGCTTCGAGAATAGCCTTGAGACTTCATAAAATCATCAAACTTTTGGTACCATTTTCTAGGGGATTATTTAAGTCCATACAAGATCTTCTTGAGCTTACAAACTAGACTTTCCTTGTCAGGAACTACATAACCGTCTGGTTGTTCCATATAGATCTCATCTGTAAGATCTCCATGCAAGAAAGCAATTTTCACATCCATTTGGACTAACTCTAAGTCCTCCATTGCAACGAATCCAAGCAACATGCGCAGGGTAGTCATCTTGACCACTAGAGAGAAGATTTCCTCGAAATCAACACCATGTTGTTGCTAAAAACCCTTTGCAACAAGTCCTGCTTTATACTTTGGAGAAGCACTATTTGATGTGAATTTCAGCTTATATACCCATTTACATGGTAAAGCTTTGCTGCCATTTGGCAAAGGTACTAAATCCCAAGTACCATTCTTGTGAAAAGAATCCAACTCATTCTTCATGGCACGCTCCCACTTTGACATGCTCCTCTGTCTGCATGGCCTCTTTGTAGCAAGAAGGCTCACCGGCATCTGTTAGCATAACAAAATCTAAACCTGGAACATATCTATCAGGTGAATGTGAGACACGTGCAGAATGTATCAATTATTGCTGAACAGGAACATGTGCAGACTGATCTGAATGGACATTCTCTTGAACATCCCTATGTGCAGCATTTTTATGCATGCTAACCAGAGGACTAGTTCCTCAAACACCACTCTTCTCCTTATGTACTGATCTATATATATTGCACTTGTATTCTTGTTTTTAGGTCATTCTTGTACATTCCTTTTTATGTTATAGAAGAAGAAGAAGAGGATCATGCTTCCTTGCCTCAATCTATGTGTGTGCTTCTCCTTGAGAGTGAGAGTGTGTGTGCGAGCTCTCTTCCTTATCTCCTTCCTTGTGACACGAAAGTGGTGAATATTTACATGCATCTGAAGACTGAGCCTTGTGCTGCCATACTTTTTGGATTCTTGTCTGTCGACCCAGTTTCCTCTCTTGGATGTGTGGTAATTCATGTGTGTGTTTGGTAGGGTGTGGTGACTCTCACAAGGTTGGGGGGAGGCCACACACATTAGGGGGAGCGTCTATCACATCCAACACCTCCCTGCATTGACTTTTGAGGGGTAGTTCATGATAGTGTCCTGCAAGTTCCAACTGAAGTACACTTTTGCGAAGATTTGAATTCATCGAGTAATGGTATAAGCATTCCTGGCCTAGGATCATAGGTTCTATTAGATCATCATCATGACAGACCAATCATTTTACTGTCAAGGTCACGTTTTCTATGGAGATAGGTAGCTCAACCTCGCCTATGCAAGGGGTTTCTAATCCACCTAGTCCTATAAGATAGGCTTCAAAAGGCTTATTTTCATGCTCCCTACACAGAGAGAATTGAATTGCATTTGTTGTTGTGCCAGAGTCGACTAAAGTTTTACATTGTGTGCACATGGGATCTTGTCCTAGAGTGATATTAATGAATGGTCTCCTATCAATAATACTCGGGACATCTCTTCCTCCTCGTTGGCACATAGCTACAAGATATTGAGGGGCGACCAATGATTGAGGTTCTCTACCTAGTCCTCTCCTTTGTAGTCTCATTCGCTTAATACATTCCAACACTTCTCCTTGTGCTTCAGCTCTGATTCATTCCTCCTCTTCCTTTTGCTTCTTGGCAAAAGTTAATCGTTTAAGCATGTTTGCAATTAAGGGTTCCTGTTTGTTGGAGAAACACTCACTAATTGGACATATATTTGAAGGTCAAATCTTAGGAAGAAAACCCCATGCCTATGTGAAGGGACAAATTCACAAATGTATTATACTTGTAAAGTTAGTTCACTTTAGTTCTAGAAGTTTTTTCAAAAGTTACGGGAATGAGAAAGTCTATATAAGTTAGGTAGTATTAACTGACGCGAAGAGAAGAAGAAGGAGGAAGACAACGAGAGAAAGTGAGAAGAACTCATTTTTGTATGACTGAGTATAGTCGAGCTTCTCTGAGTGAGAAAGCATCTGTAAAACTTCTGAGTTTTCATAGCTGTGAGAAAGAACTGAGTAAAGTTCTGTGTATGAGTCTCTCTCCATCATCTCCATGTTTGCCTACTGTGTGATGAATTCAAAAGTTCAAGTTTTCTGAGCAATTCGATGCCTGGCATCGAATCTTGGCTGATAAGTCATTTTTTCATTCTCTGTGTGTTAACTATTGTTGAATCTTCTAAAAATATGAAGTTTGTGGAGCAACTCGATGCCTGGCATCGAGTTCCAACATAAAATGGATGCCCGGCATCGACTTCTATCATATAAGTCATCTTCTTCATGTGTGTGTAAAATAGAGTGTTTCTGGTGCAGAAAAATAGCCAAAAAAAGCCCAAAGTCGATGCCTGGCATCGACTTGGACTGAAATTCGATGCTAGGCATCGAATTTTTTATTTTTGGACATCAGGAATACTAAAACAGGCAAGATTTCTAGTTTTGGAAGGTCATACAGGGTCATCTTGCGAGGGCCATAACTTGAGTTCTAGAGCTTCGTTTGATGCATATGATAGCTTGTTGGAAAGCTCTACTCTTCTAGTTTCAGCCTATAAAGTTTCATGGAGAAAGCATACTTGAGCTAGGAGAAATTAGCAAAATACTGAAGGTATGTCATTTCGGTGACTAGGAATTTCTGTAGAAGCAAAGTTCTCACTTTAAGCTATCATTTCTCAAAGTTTGGAGTGGCAATGAGTTAATGGTGACCATAGAGGTGTTCTAGTGTCACATTAATTCATTTCTTGTGGTGTTTTATACATCGACAAGTGGTATCAGAGCAGAAAGATTCTCGAGAGCAGAAGACGACAAAGGTACGAGAAGTTTTGTAAAGTTTTCCATTAAAGTTTGAAAGGTGAAGCATTTGAAGACACAAGGCATCAAAAGATTACTTTCGAAGTATCCTCATACACAAAGAACTTCAAAAGGTATTATCCTTTATCCTTTAAGCTCACAGGTTGTAGCAGAAGGAAAGAACTATGGCAGATCATATCTCCATTGACAAACTGGACAGAGATAATTACCCCGCATGGGTAATGAGAATGGAAGCCTTACTTATGAGTAAGGATCTCATGGTATATGTTACAGGTGAAGAAGAGAAGCCAGTATTCGAAGATGAAAGCCGACCAAAGAAAGAAGAACTAGATGCTTTAAAGCATTGGCAGAAGAAGGATGCAAGTGCAAAAGCCTACATCTACAATACAATCTCAGATCATTTGCTACCACACATCAGAGGATTGGAATCATCAGAAGATATATGGAATGCATTGGAATATCATTTCCAAAGCACTACTAAAGCACGGAAAGCAAGTCTATGGTCAGAGTTTACAACATTCAAGAAGAAGCCAAGTCAAACCATTAGTGATTATGTCACTAAGATGAAGGATCTAGCAGATAGTCTTGGATCCATAGATGAAGATGTTGAAGATCACAGATTGATTGCTCAACTACTTGCAGGCTTGAGAGGGGATGAAAGGTGGAAACCTTTTGTCTTATCAACAGAACTTTCATTAAATCATTATGTTCCATATTTGAACCAGTTGCTTGGTTTGATGCTCACATATGAGCAAGACTTGAAGGGAGATGGAGATAAAGGTCAAAGTTCTGCAATGTACATGAAGAATAAGAAGAAAGGAGATAAAGGTAAAGCAAAGGATGAAGAGGAGTCTAATTCTCAAGCTTATTATGCAAGAGGTAAAGGCACTGGCAGAGGAAGAGCAAGAGGTTTTGGAAGAGGAAGAGGTAATCAAAATAACAACAAAAAGGCTTGCTGGATCTGTGGATTGAGTAATCATTTGGCTCATGACTGTTGGCACAACCAACAAGGATCAAACCAGAATCAAAACAACAATAGCAGAGGTCGAGGTGGAAGATATCAAAGTAATTTTCAAAGAGGTAGACAAAGTCAAAGAGGAGGCTATGGTAGAGGTGGAGGAAGAAGTTGGGGACAGAATCAATCCTACAACACCACCTACTACAACTATGCAAATGACACACAGAATGAAAGTCATACATCATTGATGATGAATTCAATCAGCACATCAGATAAAGAAGATCTAAAGGTATTTTACATTGACTCTGGATGTTCTAATCATTTGTCAGGAAACATAGAATTGATGTCAGAATTGGAAAAAGGCATTTCTAGTCACACAGTTCAAACTGGTGATAATACAAGACATAGTGTACATTCAATTGGAAAAGTGAAATGCAAGAGTGGAGCAGATTTGCTAACCAATGTTTTGTATGTTCCTACAATACCTAAAAACTTGATTAGTGTGGGACAGATAGTTGAAAAAGGTTTTCAAGTTAGGTTTACAAATGAAGGAGTATTTGTGGAAGATCCAGAGAATGGATATAAACAGATTGTCTCTGGTAAGAAAGAAGGTAGACTCTTTACTTTAAGAGTGCAAGGAAACATTGGTCAAGCTTTGCTCACACATGGTGAAGCAGTGATTACAGAACTTGATCTCTGGCATAAGAGATTAGGTCATTTCAATGAAAGAGGAATTAAAGCTATGGTTGCTAATCAGTCTGTACTAGGATTACCAAATGTGCAAAGTCAACATATGGTTTATAAATGTGAAGCATGTCAAATGGGTAAAGCACACAGGTTACCATTTCAAAAGAAAGGATTCAAACATGATGGAGTACTTGAGCTCATTCATACAGATGTATGGGGACCAACAAAAGAAGGATCTATCAGTGGCTCAAGGTACTATGTTCTTTTCATTGATGATGCTACAAGATGGATAACATTATATGTTTTGAAGGAAAGATCAGAAGTGTTTGGAGCTTTCAAGCATTTTCATGCATATGCAGAGAGAGTCACAGGTCAAAAGCTTAAGAGACTGAGGTCTGATGGAGGGGGAGAATATTTCTCCCAAGAGTTCAATGATTATCTTTGGAATGCAGGTATTAAGAGAGAAATAACTTGCAGGTATACACCACAACAAAATGGTGTAGCAGAAAGAAGGAACAGGACTTTGGTTGAGTTTGCTAGAGCTATGCTAAAGGAGAAGAACTGTCCAAATTATCTTTGGGCTGAGGCTGTAAATACAGCTACATATCTTGTGAATAGATTACCATGTGCAGCTCTGAATGGAATGACTCCATATGAAGCTTGGTGGGGTAAGAAACCAACACTAGATCATTGTAGAGTGTTTGGATCAATTGCATATGCTTATGTGCCATCACAACTTAGGCATAAACTTGAAACAAAGGCAGAAAAATATGTGTTCATTGGTTATGATGAAAAGCAGATGGGTTACAGATTGTGGAATCCTCTAACCAAACAATTTATTGTTTCTAGAGATGTTACATTTGATGAACAGAAAAGTTGGTATGTAGATCAAAGTCATACAGCTGAAGAATTTGAAGAAGAGGTAAGAAGATGTGACAAAGGAAAATCAATTGTGCAGGTGAATAGAGATGAAGACTATATGCAAGCAAGTACATCCAGAAGTGGATTAACAAGAATGAATGAAGAAGCTCCTATATTTGATGAAGAGGTGTATCCAGAAACTTATGAAGAATGTGAACCAAGAAGGTCAAGCAGGACAAGGAGACAACCAGAAAGGTATTCTTATGATACTTCTTACATAACTCAGAAGAACTATGCATATATGGTCAAAGATGATGAAGAACCTCAGAACTATGATGAAGCTAAAGGTAAAAAGCAATGGGAAGAAGCAATGAAGGAAGAGTTCAATGCACTGGAGGAGAACAAGACATGGGAACTTGTTCCTAAACCAAATGGTAAGAAAGTAATTGGAAATAAATGGGTTTATAAAGTGAAGAAGCTTGCAGATGGAAGTATAGCCAGATACAAAGCTAGATTGGTGGTGAAAGGCTATGCCCAGACCTATGGCATAGATTATGATGAGAAATTCAGTCCTGTAGCTAAGATGTCAACTATAAGGACAATCATTGCTATTACAGCTTCAAAAGGATGGACTCTAAGTCAATTGGATATAAAAAATGCATTCTTGAATGGATACATATCAGATGAGGTATACATGGAACAACCTCAAGGGTTTATAGATTCCAGGTATCCAAATTTTGTTTGCAGGTTGAGAAGAGCATTGTATGGATTGAAGCAAGCTCCAAGAGCTTGGAACTATAGACTGGTGAAGTATCTCAATGATCTTGGATATCAAAGTTCAAAAGCAGATTCAAGTCTACTTATCAAAAGAACAGAGGGAGGTACAATCTACATTTGTATTTATGTAGATGACATTATAATCACAGGTACTTCAGATGAAGGAATCAAGGAGGTAAAGAGATTGCTTGAAAAAGAGTTTAAGATCAGTGACCTAGGAAAGTTGTCATACTTTCTTGGAATGGAAGTTACTTATACAGATCATGGCATATATGTATCACAAGAAAGGTATCTTCTGAACTTGTTGAAGAAGTTTGATATGGAAAATTGCAGAGAAGCTTCAACTCCACTTGAAGTTAATCACAAGCTCAGTAAATATGATGGTGCAGACTACAAAGATATGAGGAAGTATCAATCTCTTGTGGGTAGTTTGATTTATGCTACACTAACAAGACCTGATCTTAGTTATGCAGTGGGAGTTTTGTCACAATTCATGCATTGTCCAAAGGACCCACATTGGATTGCAGGTCAAAGAGTTCTCAGATATATCAAAGGAACTATAAAGGAAGGATTATATTATCCTTTTACATCAGATTTGAAGTTGAGAGCCTATAGTGACTCAGACTGGGCAGGTAACCAAGATGACAGAAGATCAACTCATGGTTACATGATATATATTGGTGATAAGCTTGTAAGTTGGTGTTCAAAGAAACAACATACAGTAGCATTATCATCAACTGAAGCAGAGTACAAAGGACTTGTGGAAGCAGCTAAGGAAGTCATATGGATGGAGACATTGTTCAAGAGCTTAGGCATTGATCAAGGTACACCTACAATACATGGAGATAATATGAGTTCACTTTATCTTGCAGCAAATCCAGTATTTCATGCAAGGACAAAGCACATAGAGATACAATATCATTTTCTCAGAGAAAAGGTAATGGAGAAGGAGATTGAAGTGGAGTACATTTCTACTAAAGATCAGTTAGTAGACATAATGACAAAGAGCTTGGATGGTGTGAAGACCAGCAGATTCAAAAGCATGGCAGGAGTAAAAGAAAAGAAGATGATATGAAGAAACAGGGAATGTCAATTAGTGATTGAGGGGGAGCTGTTGGAGAAACACTCACTAATTGGACATATATTTGAAGGTCAAATCTTAGGAAGAAAACCCCATGCCTATGTGAAGGGACAAATTCACAAATGTATTATACTTGTAAAGTTAGTTCACTTTAGTTCTAGAAGTTTTTTCAAAAGTTACGGGAATGAGAAAGTCTATATAAGTTAGGTAGTATTAACTGACGCGAAGAGAAGAAGAAGGAGGAAGACAACGAGAGAAAGTGAGAAGAACTCATTTTTGTATGACTGAGTATAGTCGAGCTTCTCTGAGTGAGAAAGCATCTGTAAAACTTCTGAGTTTTCATAGCTGTGAGAAAGAACTAAGTAAAGTTCTGTGTATGAGTCTCTCTCCATCATCTCCATGTTTGCCTACTGTGTGATGAATTCAAAAGTTCAAGTTTTCTGAGCAATTCGATGCCTGGCATCGAATCTTGGCTGATAAGTCATTTTTTCATTCTCTGTGTGTTAACTATTGTTGAATCTTCTAAAAATATGAAGTTTGTGGAGCAACTCGATGCCTGGCATCGAGTTCCAACATAAAATGGATGCCCGGCATCGACTTCTATCATATAAGTCATCTTCTTCATGTGTGTGTAAAATAGAGTGTTTCTGGTGCAGAAAAATAGCCAAAAAAAGCCCAAAGTCGATGCCTGGCATCGACTTGGACTGAAATTCGATGCTAGGCATCGAATTTTTTATTTTTGGACATCAGGAATACTAAAACAGGCAAGATTTCTAGTTTTGGAAGGTCATACAGGGTCATCTTGTGAGGGCCATAACTTGAGTTCTAGAGCTCCGTTTGATGCATATGATAGCTTGTTGGAAAGCTCTACTCTTCTAGTTTCAGCCTATAAAGTTTCATGGAGAAAGCGTACTTGAGCTAGGAGAAATTAGCAAAATACTGAAGGTATGTCATTTCGGTGACTAGGAATTTCTGTAGAAGCAAAGTTCTCACTTTAAGCTATCATTTCTCAAAGTTTGGAGTGGCAATGAGTTAATGGTGACCATAGAGGTGTTCTACTGTCACATTAATTCATTTCTTGTGGTGTTTTATACATCGACACTGTTGGTGCAGGGCAATCAACAATTGAAGTTTTGATGGAGGTTTGGAAGTCAAGGTCTGAAGAAAAGATCAAGTTATGAAGCATGGAGAAAGTATATATATTCAGAGGATGAAGATGTGTATACATATGTACATTAATTTAGAGTCAATTTATCTTTACTTTTGTAAGGTCATGAGCTTGTAAATATTTGCCTATATATACAAAGAAAATGTTGGGACAAATATGAGAGAATGTGTAAGAACAAGATTTCAAGAGAATTAGATGTCATTAGACACTTTATAAGTGAGTAGGATCTCTCTCATCACTGAGATGTAAAAATTTTCCAGGAATGAAGAAATGTTACGTCCGATCTTTCTCAGTATTCTCCTTCTGTGTTGAATCTTTTGTGAAATGCTTTTTTACAAGTCTAAGTCTATAGTTCATTAACCTCTGTACAAATTTTCAGCTTCTAATTGTGATCAGGCTGAGAGAATTGATTATAGGAACATTTACATGTGTAAATGGAAAGAAGAGAAGTTGCAGGAGGCGCAAAATTCGATGCTAATGTTTTGGTCAGTTCTCCTTCCACAGTGTAAAGTTTTGAGCAAGCAAGCACTCATTCTTTAAGTTGGAAGGTAAGCTACCTATGGCTAAAAGCAATTGCATAAACAAGTTCTAGATTGAGATAACCAAGTGTTAGAAGTTACACGTGTCTGAATCGATTTTTCAGAAGAACAGTTTTAGACATAGGTGACTTGTTGAGATCATTTCTCAAGATTTACTAAGTCTTTTGAGATGATTTGACTTGGAGAAGGTGCGCAAACTTTACATGACATGTTGTGCAAAGCTTTATCAAAATATTTACACATTTGATAAGTCAATGAGCGAGTTATGTGCAGTAGACTTTCTGTGTAGTCATCTTCTTCACAGTTTGCTCAAAATTTTGATAATTGAGTATTGATCCTCCAAATTGGGGAAGGTTTTGAGTTACTCTTGATATAGAGGTGCTCTAACTTCAAGAGTAGCTTGTTCTTTTGGAGATTAACACTCTCCATCAGTGGTATCAGAGTAGGACGCATCAAAATTGAAGAAAGGAGGACCTCGACTGCTGTAGTTATAAAGAATTCAACATTTGAAGATTCAAAAGGTGAAAGCTTGAAAGCAAAGCTTGAGAAGGAGGCCAGAAGATATCAAGGAAGACAAAAGGAACTTCATTCGAGGCAAAGGTAATCTTATTACTCACAAAGCTTGAAGGATTTAATACACAGGTGAAGAAAGGATGGGAGATTCTCTTCAGATAGAGAAATTGGATAGAGAGAACTATCCAGCATGGTTAATGAGTATGGAAGCTCATCTTATGGGCAAAGACTTGATAGTTTATATTACAGGCTAAGAAGAAAAGCCTCAGTTCAGAGATCCTAGTGTTCCAACTAGGGAAGAATTATCAAATTTGAAGACTTGGATGAAGAAAGATGCTCAAGCTAGGAGCATTATCTACATGGCAGTCAATGACTACTTGCTACCTCACATTAGAGGTCTTGAAAGTGCAAGTGATATATGGAATGCTTTGGAGGAGCATTTCCAAAACACCACAAAGTCAAGTAAGGCATCCTTGTGGGAAGAGTTTACCACATTCAATAAGAAGGCCTCTCAATCCATCTCAGATTATGTAACAAGGATGAAGAACATTGCAGATGCATTAGGAGCAGTTGATGAAGATATTGATGAGGATAAATTGGTAAGGCAAATCCTCAAAGGTTTGAGAGGTGATGATAAATGGAGGCCATTCATTTTGTCTACTGAATTATCACTTGATCATTTCACTCCTAATTTAAATCAGTTGCTAGGACACATGTTAACCTTTGAGCAGGATGTCAAAGGTGAAAGTGATAAGAGTGCAGGTCAAGCAATGTATTCAAAGGATAAGAAGAAGAATATCAAAGGGAAGCAACAAGAAAATGAAGATGAAGGTACAACTAGCCAAGCTAACTTCCGAAGAGGAAGAGGAGGTCGCAAAGGTAGAGGAAGAGGTAGGAGTAATAAAGATGGAGTCAAAGCTTGTTGGATTTGTGGTAAGACAAATCACTTAGCTAATGATTGTTGGCATAATACTCAGAATAATGGTGGATATAATCAGAATTTTAATTCAAGAGGAAGAGGTGGCAGAAATCAAAGAGGTAATTTCAGAGGTAGAGGTAGTAGAGGTTACTTTGGAAGAAATGCAGGTAGAGGATTCCAAAGTCAACAATACAACAATACCTACTACAATTATGCTTCAGTTGAGAAGGAGGATTCAACATTGATAATGAATGCAACTTGTGAAAGGCAAAGTGAAGACCAATGAGTCTTCCACATTGACTCACGGTGTAGCAATCACTTGAGTGGTAACATAGCTTTGATGACTGATTTGGAGAATGAGGTGACTAATCATGTAGTTCAAACAGGTGAAAATACAAAGCACAATGTGAAGTCAATTGGATCAGTGAAGGCCAAGGATGGTAGTAGTCTCTTGAGTAAGGTTTTGTATGTTCCTACAATTCCTAAGAATTTGATAAGTGTAGGACAAATTGTTGAAAAAGGTTATGAATTTAGGTTCACTAATGAAGGAGTGTTTGTGGAAGACCCTAGCAATGGGTATAAACAAATTGTTTCAAGGAAGAAAGAAGGAAGACTCTTCACATTGAAGATTTAAGGTAATGTTGGTCATGCCTTGTTCACTTATGGAGGACATAAGATCTCTGAGTTAGTTCTTTGGCACAAAAGTCTTGGACATTTCAATGAAAGAGGTATTAAAGATATGGTTAACAATGGTTCAATGCTTGGATTGCCTAATGTTGCAGGTCAACATATGATATACATATGTGAGGCATGTCAGTTAGGTAAGGCTCATAAGCAATCATATAATAAGCATGGTTTTATGTATTCAGAGAAGCTTGAGTTGGTACACACAGATGTGTGGGGACCATCAAAGGATTTCAGCATCAATGGTTCAAGGTATTATGTGATTTATGTTGATGATGCTACCAAGTGGATCACAATTTATGTGATCAAAGACAAATCAGAATTGTTTAATACATTTAAACACTATCATGCATATGCAGAGAGAATTACAGGTCATAAGTTGAAGAGACTAAGGTCAGATGGAGGGGGAGAGTATTTCTCTAATGATTTCAGTGATTATTTGTGGAATGCAGGTATAAAAAGAGAAATTACTTGCAAATACTCTCCTCAACAAAATGGTGTAGAAGAAAGGAGAAATAGAACTCTTCTTGAGTTTGCAAGATCCATGATGAAGGAGAAAAAATGCCCCAATTATTTGTGGGCGGAGGCTGTAAATACAGCCACATATTTGGTCAATAGGTTACCATGTAAAGCTTTGTAGGGTATGGCACCATATGAGGCATGGTGGGGTAAGAGACCTACTCTAGATCATTGTAAAGTATTTGGATGTTTTGCATATGCATATGTGCCATCTCAATTAATGCACAAATTGGAACCTGAAGCTAAAAAGTATGTGTTCATTGGATATGATGACAAGCAGATGGGATATAGGTTGTGGAGTCCATCCACAAAACAATTCCTAGTATCAAAGGATGTTACATTTGATGAGCAAGGTACTTTGTATGTAGGTACAATCAATATTTATGCAGGTGATGAAGAAGTTGTGAATCAAAAGAAATGTAAATCAAAGGTTCAGATATTTGATGAAGAAGAGAACAATGAAGTACATGTTTTAGTTGAAGAAGTGCCAAGGTTTGATCCAAAATGTGATGAACCAGAAACCTCAAGAAGTGGAGAACTCAGAAGGTCATCAAGACACAAATGGCAACCTACAAGGTATAGCTATGATACTTCTTTTTTGGCCACCAAAGATTATGCTTATATGATAAAAGCAGATGAAGACCCTTCTACATATGAAGAGGCAAAAGGTAAGGAAAATTGGGACAAAGCTATGCAGGAAGAGTATGATGCATTGATGGAGAATCAGACATGGGATTTGGTTCATAAACCAAATAGTCAGAAGATCATTGGATGCAAATGGGTCTACAAGACAAAGAGGTTTGTAGATGGAAGTGTGTCTAGGTATAAAGCTAGACTTGTTGTGAAAGGTTTTGCTCAGACATATGGTATAGATTATGATGAGACCTATAGTCCTGTGGCAAAGATGACAACCATCAGGACACTCATAGCTATTGCTGCATGTAAAGGTTGGAAACTATGTCAACTAGATGTGAAGAATGCTTTTCTAAATGGTTATATTTCAGATGATGTTTTCATGGAGCAACCACAAGGATTCAGAGATGAAAGGTATCCAGATCATGTATGTAAGCTCAAGAGAGCTTTGTATGGCTTGAAGCAGGCCCGAAGGGCATAGAATTATAGACTTGTGAAGTTCTTGAAAGAACTTGGTTTCCAAGTATCTAAAGCAGATAGTAGCTTGCTTGTTAAAGCAAGTGATGATGGGTTCATTTACATGTGCATATATGTTGATGATATAATTCTTACACGTACAGATGAGAAAGGCATTCAAAGTCTAAAGAAGCAAATGGAGAAAGAGTGTCATGCATTTCCAAAGTATGCATTAATATAGGGCCACATTACACGGCCATGCATAGACACAATTGAGAGTCCCATGCACGAGAGCACATTGACATATGTCAACTCGTTTGACTGATACTAATGTTTTTCTTAATTTGTGACATTGTTCCTCAAAAAAAAAAAGAGAGGAAGAACTTGTTCCCAGGTTTGGCTCATGAAACATGAATGAGCCATGCTGAGTAGTAGGTGGAACTGTTGCTTACTATGAATTTATCAATTTGGATAGAAGTGTGTCTCGGCTAGCAGATGATATAATTGCTACCTTATCTGATAGATGTCAAGAACTTGGCATGAACATGGCATCCACGACTATGGTTTCCTCTTACCAAGGTAGCAGTGAAGAGCTTGAAGGTCCGCAACTTGAGTGATGTGAAACTACTGCATATATGAGAGCATCCAGGGAGATATCTGCAAGAGGTAGTTCTGGTACCCTTCAAATCTTTGTATGTATACTAGATGAGAAGACTCCTACGTATGGTGAGCTAAAGAGAATATGTGAAACTAAGCTTGGTGTAGTTACCCAATGATGTTTGCCAAGGAATATAAAGAAATTCAATTCTCAGTATTTGGCAAATGTTGCGTTGAAAAGAGGAGACAGGACCAGGACCTCAAAAAATTTCATCAATGGACCATCAACCCAGACATTCATCGACAATGCTCCATCACAAATGCCGGGTGTACAACACGAAGAGATAAACATCGGTCGAACCTTCACCATGGTAAGTATCTTTACTTTGGCAACACCATAACCATGATAGATTAGGAAACCTCTTCGTCGGCATACCCTTGAGCACTTAGCTCAAGGCCCCCAATTTTTGCACCATACTTCTTCCCATGCATTTTCCAAGTAAGCATGCATAGGGATACATTACAAGGCCATGCACAAGGCACATATTTTCCTCAACCCATGCACGAACACACTTACCCATCATTCATTATGGGTTATGAGTACTTGGCATGATTGCTCTGAACATCATCTTTGGAAGAACTAGAGTACATCATCGGGACAACATCAATACCTAGACAACAACACATACAAAGGCTGGACACTACCTCTCTACATGGAACAACCCTTACAACAAGGTTATGTCAGGGATGACAGACTCGAGAGGGGGGGAGTGTTGAAGCTCAAGGTCAAGGACAAAGCATGGAAGCACATCAAAGAAGTGGACACACAAGAAAAGAGAGCAAGTAGGGAGCTCCAAGAAGTGTATGTCAAATTTTCAGAAGAAATCCCTACAAAAATAGTGATTTTCATCACCAAAAACCTTTGTAAATACCATTTCATATTTTTATAACTCCATTTTGTTCAAGCCGAGGAGTCTCAAGCTTGAGGAGTATTAGAAGTATCATCCTACCAATTTTCACAATTTTTAGACTTCATTTGAGCCCTCAAATAAGCCCTAGAACCTAATTTTTAACTAGGCCAGACACTAGGTCTAGACAGGGCCAAAACTAGTCAAAAACTATAAAAAGATCTAGAGAGCTCATTTTTGAGGTTAGCTTGTTAGAGAATAGAGCTTTTGTAAGAGAACTCTTTTGCAATCGAAGCTTTCCATTGTTCCTCTCTTTGATCTTACCCTGTGCGCGTGTGTGTGTATGTGTGTGCATGTTTGTGTGCTTTCACTCACACACTTGTGCCTTCACTTGCTCGTGGTCTTCATACCGGTCCTCACGTCTTCGCGGATTGACAAGTAAAGGAGATGGTGCTTACGCTTGAGCTACACCTGTGATCCTGGGTTCTGGGATCTTTTGAATCATCTCTAGTTGAGTTTGTCTATACCTATCAGTCTCGAGTTGTGGGAATACTTGTATTAGTTATTTATTCTTGTATTATTTCCCTATGTGGGTGATCTTGTAATAAAAAATATAATTCTGAAATCTTGTCCAGTCTAGTGAGAGAGCACAATCTAGTGCTCCCCTATAGACAATGTCTACCAAACACTCTTCCTACAAGGGGTACGAGCTTTGTAGCTCTTGGTATGACCTCCTCTCTAGTTAGATAGGTCTTGGAACTCCTTGGGATTGCTCCACAGGTTGTTCCCTTCACTTCACATTCTTGAATGGAATCGTTTGAACCTTCACCATGAGAATATAACTATAAAGACCTTCTTGTAACCTTTTACCTACCCTTATGTGACCCTTGGCTCTTTATCTAGCCTTGGATTGTCTTTTGGATTTTCATTTGAAATGAATGGAATGATTCATGTTTTTCTATCCATTGAAGTCTCCTTTAGCTTTGGAAACACCCTTCCTTGGCTCTAAGGTTGATGATCTTGCCCAATTCATAATTTCAATACTCCTCCTCAAACTCATGGTGGTAGTGCCCATCTCCAAGAGACTCATGGCGTTCTTGAATTTGTTTAACTTTATACCATCCAATCCTTTGGTGAAAATATCAGCAACTTGCTCCTTTCTAGCTATGAAATGCACAAAAACATCTTTACTTAGAAGCCTTTCCCTTACATAATAGTAATGTACCTCTATATGTTTTCTCCTTTCATGGTAAATGGGATTCTTGGCTAGATGTATGATAGACATGTTGTCTCCATAGACGGGGATTGTGATAACATGCATACCCAAATCATTTAGTAGCTTCTTTAATCACATAGCCTCACATGTAGTGAGTGCTAATGCCCTGTAGCCAATCGCAATTGATGAGAATGACACTATAGAAATTCTTACTAACATATGAGATGGATTTTGTTCCTAGCATGAACACATAGCAAGATGTAGACCTCCTATCATCAACACTGCACACCCAAATTGAATTACTCCATGCTTTGATTTGTAGATCCTCTCTTCATTTAGGTGCACATCTATGGCTACATGCATGTATTATGAGAGTACTCCTACCACAAATTTCAAACCAAGTCTTGTGAGAGTTGCATAATCAATGATCCTCCCAATCTCCTATAGAAGGTCAAGTCATCAAGCTTTTCACTATCATCCTTGTTGATATTCATGTTTGTATCCATGGGTTGAGCACTTGGCTTGAAATCTATCATGCCATATTTTTATAGCATATCTAGGAGGTACTTCCTTTGGCATAGGTAAATACCTTCACCTCCATGCATGAATTCAATTCTGAATAAATAATTTAGCTCACCCAATTTATATATCTTGAATTCTCTTCGAAGCCTCCTCTCTATGTATTTGACACCTGCATAATCATTCCCTAGAATAATGAGATCATCTACACAAATGCATATGACTACCAATCTATCTTGAACCTTCTTTAGGTATAGGGATGTAATTAAATGGCTTGGAGAGCACCCACACTTGGTCAAGTAATCCATGTGAAGAGGTGATGGGAAATAGATAGAGATGATTGGGTGTTTGCAAAAACCTGCTCAATACTAGACAAGGTAGCTTTTGGAATGTCTAATATACTTCCTTATGAGACGTTGTCTGAAAACTCTTTACAACTGTGTCGAAGTATTAACATGAGAAGAAGTTTGATGACTTTTTCTCCTACATGAAACTCGAGCAAAGTTGGCATCCTCACAAGAAACCATGATGAAAGCCAAGGGGTCATTCAACAAGGCAAAACATGCTAGCCACAACTCTAGCAACACACTATAGAAAGATAGATAGATAGATGGATAGATAGATAGATAGATAGATAGATAGATGGATAGGTAGATGGATAGATAGATAAATAGATAGATAGATAGATAGATAGATAGATAGATAGATAGATAGATAGATAGATAGATAGATAAATAGATAGATAGATAGATAGATAGATAGATAGATAGATAGATGGATAGATAGATAGATAGATAGATAGATAGATAGATAGATAGATAGATAGATAGATAGATAGATAGATAGATAGATAGATAGATAGATAGATAGATAGATAGATAGGTAGATAGATAGATAGATATATAGATAAATAGATAGATGGATATATATATATATATATATATATATATATATATATATATATATATATATATATATATATATATATATATATATATATATATATATATATATATATATATATATATATATATATATATATCAATCAATAGATAGATACTCGGAAAACCTTTTGTAGCTCAAGTGTAAGCATCACCTCCTTTACTTGTCAATCCAGGAAGACATGAGGATGATATGAAGACCTCGAGCAAGTGATGCACAAGTGGTGGAAGAGAAGCACATCACATGCACTCACACACACACACACACACACACACACACACATGCACACATGTAGAACAAAGAGTGGCACAATGGAAGCTTTGATTACTCAAAAAATATTACAATTGCTTTAGATTTAGTCGATTCTTTAACTTGTTCCCCCCAAAAATGAGCCTTCTAGTCCTTTTTATAGTTTTTCACTAGCTTTGGCCCTATTTAGACCTAGTGTCTGGCCTTGTTAAAAATTAGGTTTTAGGGCCTATTTGAGGGCTCAAACAGAGTCTAAAAAACATGCAAATTGATAGGTAGATAGTTCTAATGCTCCTCAAGCCCAAGGATGCCTTGACTTGCACAAAATGGAGCTATAAAAATAGGAAATGTATTTACAATGAGTGTTAGTGATGAAAATCACTATTTTAAAGGTTTCTCCTAAGAATTTTGACATACGTTTCCATCTGTCCTTTCTTTGTTGGCTCCTTTGTAGACTTGTGCTTCCTGTCCCTTCACCTTGGCACGTACTTTCTTGACAAGTTAGCCCTTGAATTCCAACACTCGCCCCTCTCTTGCATTTGTCATCCCTGACAGACCCTTGTGGAGGGTGTTTCTTGATATAGAATTCAACGACATTCGAGGTGAGGTGGTGTTCTTCAATCCTTAATCCTTTTGCACGATCTGTAAGGAGTGTATCCCAATCCACTAGACCTAGGACTTCCGGATGTGGCAGACATAACTGATCAGAATGTAAGGTCCTCTCCACAACGAATAGTTGTAGGAGATGTGAGGGTCTGGGAATGAATATTTCTAAATGGTACTCTCAGAACCCTGTAATGAACATCTCCTCAAAGGTTGTTTGTAACGGGCTAGGAGGCAACAAGCATTGGTGTGATCAAGAGTCCAGGAGTTCCAGAGAAGAGCATCAACTGCAGACCCACCATCAAAGAAAATTAGGGGAACCGTTCAGATACCCTGTGCACAAGCAAGGGGTGCCACTCTCACACCAGAGGTGACACCACCTCAACATAGACGTGTTCGCCCATTCATTATTCAATTACCCAAGCAGAGTATAGAGGGACAAAACCTCGTCTTCCCTCCTATTCCTTCTGAATTGGAATTCCCATAGGGCTATACTTTGGATGCCTTAATCGATGAAGAAATTTCCAGAATGATCAATGAAGCGAATCTCAAGATTGAGGAAGACCAGAATAGAGTACAACTCACGACTAGGGAGACTCCAGCCCCTACCCGACCCAAAGTAGTAGAAGTGGACAAAGACGAAGAAGAGACCAACAAAGAAGAGACCAACGAAGAAGAATCAGATGATGAGCATGAACAGGAGCAAGAGGTAACTCCAGGACTTGTGGAGCATCAGCCTACACGGCACAAATCAGGAGACTATACGAGACCATGAAGAGATTTCAGGAGCATCACCAATTATCATTAGAGACAGTGAAATTACTGATGAGCCAAATGTTATGAGAAGAAGGGGTAGATGAACAATTCATCAACTCTCTGAACCTTCAAGCTGACGCACTTGGGCTTAATGAAGCCATTCACTCAGCCATCGCTCACGCTCGTCACTTTGAACAACGAGTACCTACATACCCCGCTCGATACCTTCAGACACTCACCTCCAAACCCACCCCCTTCACCTAACACTGCACAACAAACTCCTTCTCACGACACCACCACCATAATCACCACCACCACTGAACATATTGTCACAACCCTCTTGTCGTCATTATCACATCTGGAAACCACTGAAGTTGTAAACATGACTATGGGCTATCATCTTATTTCTCATGTTATAGGATTTCTCCTTCCCTCTAGCACCCAACTAGGATGGGCTGCCACACCCATGTTCACAACACTTCTCACAAACATCACGTCCACCACACCTACCATCCCTACATGCATGGTGTGTACTTGAGTCGAGACGACTCAAGGACTTGTGCCAATGAGACTATACCTCAATTGCCACACAAGTGCATATAGTTGGTACTTTAACACACATTTAAATGTCAATCCTAAGGAGCGACTTACCAAGTGTATGAAGACGTGTGCACACGTGATGGAAAATGAAGTGGTTTAGCTAGCATGCATGAGAAAAGACTACTACCTCTTACACTCACTGAAATACTGAAAGTGTTTGCCGCAAGCCTCTTACAACAGTTTTAGTATTTTGAGGTTTCCTCCCAGCCCAGAACTCTTAACATAGGCAATAGGGTACTCGTTTCGAAGCTCTCAACGAGACGCATCCAATGGTGGTGGTTTCACTCAATTCTGACAACTCTGCTTAAAGTTATGGCAAAAACAGTGAATAACGAGAATCACAAATACCCGTGCCACAGCTTCTCCTAGCTTACGCACGCACTACAGCAGTTCAAAACCAAGGGGGAGGGGTAGACAACAGTCCTACACATGCATTTCAAGCATAACACACACATACAAGAGCGAAATGAAGATCAAAATCAGCAAGAAAGAGGCAAACTCGAAAATTCTGAAGAGCTTCTTCTTTACAATGGCAAGAGTCTTTACAAAGAGTCACAAAGTGACTTATATACATGAGCCCTAAGTTTGGTCCTTTCACACAAGAGACCGGTACTTTATTCACTAAAAGACTAATTTCCTACTATTTTACATGGGTAGATCTCTACTCTTCTGTGGGGATGCATCTAGAGGACTCCTCTAGTGCATTTACAATGGAAATATATTACAAGAATGAATATGATACAAAAGTTTGATGTCCATATCGGAAAAAATTTGGGGCCCGTCTTTTTCTCCGCTTTGTGAGCTCTTTAGCTCTGCAACACTCTCCCCCTCTTCGTCTCTGTCGTCCCTTGACAGGCTGTAGCTGTTCGTCGGCTGTTTACTTCTTTTCTCCGCACGCATCCCTTGGTCAGTGTTGTCTGTAGTTAAACAGACATGCAGATTTGATGGCCTTCTTGATTCAAGCTCTACTACTCGAGAGCCTGTTGCACTTGTCTTGCCTGTTGACTTGGGTTGCCACGCACGCCACCAGTGACTAGGAATGTGCTGTTCTTAGTCACCCTCTTAAACTTTTCAGCCTCTACCCCTTTCTAACTTTTGGTCCTCTGATTTGTCCTGGTTGCACACATCTGACCCTGTTGTATTGCTTTGAGGCTGTTTGCTTTTTTCCACCGTGCATGACCTGGATGTTTTGCCTTTTTGCCTGATGCGTGCCCCTGTGGGGCTCTGTGCAGAGATGGGTGTTGCGCCCCTGCGGGGCTTCTTGCAGAGATATATCTTCAGATATTGCTTTTTAGTGAAGCTGCTTCTTTCGTTGTCTTCTTCTTTTCTTCTTCTTACTCGATTCTCCCTCAACACTGCCCCCCTCCTGGACTCTGTCGTCCCCGACAGGCTTTGATAAGCGACGGGCATATGTTTGATAAACTCTTTGCTCTGTATCGTTTAGCAGATTTGCTTCACGTATCATGAGTTGTTTCCATTGTTCTGCTTTCACACCGTCATTAGGTGGCTGTCTGTGATCTGCGAAGAAGCTCAGTTCATATGCCACTAATCTGGCATTTAGATTAGATGACATCTTCAAAAAGATTTCGGAATCTATTTCAAAAAACCCTGTGAAGAAAGCTTCTTCGAAAGTCTGCATATATACACTTGGCAAGAACATAATTCTAGAATAATAAGCCATTATTGTTGGGCGGCTAGGCATAACTGAGAGATCAAAAATGAGGATCTCCGTGCCCTGATTAATACCGATGAAGTTCAAAAAGGTGTAAGCCGCGTGCTTTAATACTTTCAAAACTGTGAGGATCATGCTAAGTATTTTGTTTGTCATTTTTACAGCTAAATCAGGTACTGTCGCGTAATTCTGTAGCCAAAATTCTATGGTTTTGACCATATAATCCTCTGTTGGTAAATAGTTATGTGGCGGGCTCGGAAGCATAGGATAATTGAGCCACTGCTTATTGATAGTGCCGCTTCTTTGCAAGTCCAAAAATTCCCTGGTATCCCTTCTGCATGGTAGTGGACAAAATGAAGGGTTTACCTGGAATGCATATGGCGCTGCTTGCCAATGCACTCGTAGTGTGGGATGCTTCTCCAAAAATTTCCGTCGCCACACTGGTTGTGCAGCTTCAAACTCTGCTTGTGTGTATTCGAATGACTTCCCATTGATCGATTAATTTCTCTTTTAAATGTGGTTTTACCTTTAACAGTTCTTCAAATGTTAGGGTACATGGGATTTTTACCTCTCTAAGGCGTTGTATGATCTCCGATGTTTGGACTGATGGGTTAGTTTCTCGTTTCCTCATTGAGGGAATGCGATACAATTCTGAATTGTGCTCGTACTCCCCGGTGTAGTTGGGCAGTTCCTTTACATCTTCCTCTCCTTTGTCACTTGCATCCATTGGAAAAATCTCTTCTGAATTTAGTTCAGGTATTGAACCCTCTATTTCATTTTCTGCTTCTAATTCTTCAAAGGGTGGTTCGATTCCTTCCACCTTCTTCCATTTGTCCTCTTGGACTCGTGCCCATAGATCCTTAGTCCATTCTCCTTCTACTTCAGGGACTATGGATCCTTCCCTTCTCTCAACACCACATTCGTCATTCTGTGGTCTATTTACTTCAGGCTTTTCATGAGTGTTTACACACTCTTTGAATTCTCCTTCAGAAATCCGGGTGTTGGGTAAAGGCGATGCGGGTTTTTCTAAGGTTTGCTGTGCAACTTCTATCAATTTCTTGCAGATTTCTAGTCTTTCTTTTTCTAAGTCGCCTCTTGGATATTCTCTCTCGTGTTGCTCTATGGTAGGTCCTGCTCTTATTCTTGCCTTGTATGCCTGAATCCACATGGCTAATTCTTCAGGCATTGGGTCTGCTAAAACTGATCCTACCTCCTCTTTCTTACACTTCTCATTTGTGTTTCCTTCTTCCTTCTTCGGTTCTTCTTTTGGTTTTTGTTCGTTACTTTCATTTTCCTTTTTCTGCCGTAATTTCTTTTCTTTTAGTCTCTCTCCTCGGTGCTTCCATCTCTGGGACCTTTTACTTACAATACTTTTCTCTGGTTCTTCTGAGTCTTCAACTCTTTGAGGGATGGGTGTGTCCCTCTCCTTGTCACTTTGATTGTTCTCATCCGTTTTATCAAGGGTCTCTCTGGCTTTGGCTCTCGTCATTGCTTTCAGTGGTACTGTGTACTCTTTATCACTCCCTGATGATTCAATTACTTCTATTACGTTGATTTGTACATTAGATGTAACCTTGTTGGGATTCTTGGGGCAGTCTCTGAAAAGATGTTCCTTTCCACAATCATTACAATAGCCTTCCCAGACTCGTTGTGGTGGTGGGGGGTTTGGCAATGTGCATTCTCTGATATAATGATCACCTCCACACCTGTAACATGGTCCTCTGGGTACAGGCGGTCTGTTCATGGGTCGGGGTGGTATGGTTGCTCTAGGTGTTGTGTACATTAATGACACATAATCCTGCTCATAACCGTATGAACTATCTGGTGCTTCCATGCCATAGGCATATGGTTCATACAGTTGTCCATATTCCGTCATTGAGCTTTCATAATTAGGGTATGTTCCTTGACTAGGATCATAAAATGAGTCATATGGTTCATTACTAGTCAAAGGTGTGGCTGGCACTATAGCTCTCTCGAGGTTTTCTTCCGGTTGGGCAATCTTGACTGGGACAACGTTCTGAGGATGGGGCGGTTGTTGTCCTAGTACTGGCTGTGGTTGTGTGTATCCCTGATAAGCATATGGTCGCGGTGCTGGGGCCTGTGGCTGATAAGAGGGATACCTAAAAGCTTCACCTCCCTGATGATTCTGAGGATATCCGTACGGTTTCATGTATTGCTGTGCAGGTCTTGTTTGCCTATTGTAGGGGCAATTTTCCGTGCTGTGATTTGTGTATTTTTGTTCCACACTGCAATATTGTAGAGGTCCTGGGGCAGTGGGTCTATTATAACCATAAGCTGGTGGTGGAACTACTCCCCTAGTACACAAGTGAGAAGGATGATCACCTCCGCAATGCATACACCTTCTAAGCATGGGTACTCTCATTGGGTTATTGGGGTAGTTCCTCTGTCCTTGAACATTCAATTTTTTCGCTAACAATTCGGCTATTTCCTCTACGTTATTTTTAGGTATGGATGCGTTACTGTTCGAATCTTCGGTTTTAGAGCTTCCTTGAGGTATTTTCAGATCCTCTGCAAGGTTATCTTCTAAATCTATGCATTCCTTCATGCATTCTTGCAAGGTCTGAACCCTTTTTACATACACCAATGATCTCAAGGATCCGTTCAATAGTCCTTCCAAAAATAATGACACCATTTTATTTTGTGTTGGCCTCTCCTCCACTGGGCATCTGTCTACATATTGCTTGAATCTTCTGGCAGCCAATCTCACTGACTCGGTAGGGACTTGTTTGAAGCTATGGATTAATGATGAAGAATTGTTTTTAATTCCTGATTTAGTAAATTCCTCAATCATTTCTTGGTATACTTGCTCCATGTTCTGAAAGGTATTAGGGTCCAATGGCTGAAACCATGCTAGCGCAGTGTCTGACAATGTAAGGCCAAAGGACTCATATTGAATCAAAAAGTCTTCTACCTGTTCGGCTCTGATTACTTGTTTAAATTCCGCTATATGGTTGTAAGGTTCACTAGAGCCATCATAGTGATTTCTCATACATTTGGCAACTTGGATTGGCCTTAGTCGTCTTCCTGCTTCGGGTTGTCTAGGCATCACTGGGAAAATAGGTCTTCCTATAGGTATGCCTGGTCCTCTTACTACCGGCGGTCTGACTGGAGCATGAACTCCATGTCTTGGGTCAATAGTTGGTTGAGGTCGGTAGTTAGGGTTGTTTACAGGTATTGCGAACTGTACAGGAGGTCTGACTGGGATTTGAGCTTGTTGTGTCTGTTGTGTTTGTTGTGTTTGTTGTGTTTGTTGTGTTTGTTGTGTTTGGCCCGACTGTTGACATGAATCATTATGGGACGTTCCCAGTGGGTTTCTTGAAGTAGTGGCTTGGTCTCTAGGGGGGAACACTGGGATATTCTGATATTTCAAATCAGCTCTTTCAGCTTCTGTCATGGGCCAATATCTTCTCTGATTTTTATCCAGATATGTGATAATGGTGGAAAAATCAGGATCCTGCAACTCATAAATGGTGACTGGATTAGGAGCAGCTTCCCAAATTGAGGAATGTGCTCTAAGGAGATGCTCCATCCCGTTGATCAAATATACATCCATTAAGGTGTCATCTTGGGGGATTAGGTCTCCTCTCCAAATCCTTGCAACTGAAGATCTTCCTCTAGGCGTGGTTACTTGCTCTTCATTCCCTCCTCCATTTAAGTTTGAAGCATTATTTTCTTCACCAATTTCGTTGATGTTCTCTGGGTGTTCTGTGACAACATACTGTATATCCCTTTTGTCCATGTAAAGTCCTCCTACGTATTTGACTGCGGGTCTAGGCACTATGTAAGCCTCTGAAGCTTTCTTTAACCTAGCCACAGATCTGTTTAGACCATCCAGATAAATGGGGACCTCATTGTGGTTGGTGTTCACATACTCCAAGGAGGTTTTGTACTCTCCCTCAATGATTGACATCATGCCAATCATGGGTACTGTGTTCTGCATATCCTCTGAGGCCATGGGAATTTCTTCCTCTGACTCACTGGAGGTCTCGGAATAATGTGAACGGTTACTCGGTTCTGCTACACTCCCTACAGAAGAAATTACACTTCTTCAGCTTCCTAGGGTTCTTCCGGATCTCAGGTTCATCCACTTCTAAACTCTGCTCAGTCTTTGATACCCTTGGGCCCTAGGCACTCTTCACTATAGGTCAAAAATTTCTAGAAGCCTTTGGCTGAAAAAAATGACTGAAAAAGAATTTTTTCAGAACACGATACTTGCCTTCCAAATCTCCACGATACACGATTTCTTGGTTCAGACGATACCCGATACTTGGGTCAAAACGATACACGACATTCGAAGGAAACGATACTTGTTACTAGGGGGAAACGATACACGATATTTCAATCTCGACGATATTCGATGCTTGGAACAGGCGATACTCGATATGTGGGAAGTATCGCGATCTTTGATCTAAGCGATCTCTGGGCCAAACGATACTTGGCTGGAAACGATATACGATACTTGGGATCTACGATACACGATCTCTGAACTGAAACGATCGACGATACACGATATTTGGTAAGTATCGTGACCTCTGAGGAGCGATACACGATACTTGACCCAAACGATACACGACCTATCACGATACTTGACTATTACGATACTTTGGGTAAACGATACTTGACACTCCCCATACACGATCTTCGGACAAAACGATACACGAACGACAACAAGTATCGCGATCTTTGATCAAACGATACTTCTCAAGTATCGCGATCGGCACGAAACGATACACGATCAACGATACTCGATAGACGATCGCTCGCAGACGATCTCTGACCAAGTATCGCGATTGGTATGAAACGACACACGATCGACGGGAAATATCGCGATACTCGACCACAGGAGCAAAACGATACTTGCTAAGTATCGCGATACTCGACCGCGGGAGTAAAACGATACTTGACCCTTAGACAAATTTTGAAAAATGTTTTTGAAGTTTTGATTTGGACCCCTTGATCTCCTAACTCCTCTCTCCTCTCCTCACTCACTGAATCAATCAAAGCACTCCTTTTACCCCCTGTGGATCTCAGACGATACCTGGCGCAGATGGTTTCACTCTGATATTGGACTATTTGAATGATCAAAAAGATCTAGCAACTGAGTGGCTCACCTTTGATGCTCTTTCTCACTCTTCTAGCACCCTTTTCTTGCTTCAAGCCGCTCCACAAGCTCAGACACGATACTCGGCAGCTCGCGATACTCGATAGTTCTCCCACGATACTTGCTCAGAAACAAGTGATTTGCAAAATGAATTTTTTTGGCTTTTATAGTTGGGATTTTCTTGCTTGCAAAAAGGAGACTTTTCTGAACAAAACTAAACTCTACCCTAATGACTTGGTCTACTCTCTAACTACTCCTACTCTCCTCTTACTACTCCTAAACCTGAGACTTATCACACACACCTCGAGGATGTGAAGTAACAAGTGCTAAAGTGACTGCCTACTTGCCAAAGGACAATTTCACCTCTACAAGTACGATTCGATCACACTCGATCTATAACCATCACGAAGGCACCTTGGTTGAGTGATCCCCGGCAACGGCGCCAAAAACATGTGTACTTGAGCCGAGACGACTCAAGGACTTGTGCCAATGAGACTATACCTCAATTGCCACACAAGTGCATATAGTGGGTACTTTAACACACATTTAAATGTCAATCCTAAGGAGCGACTTACCAAGTGTATGAAGACGTGTGCACACGTGATGGAAAATGAAGTGGTTTAGCTAGCATGCATGAGAAAAGACTACTACCTCTTACACTCACTGAAATACTGAAAGTGTTTGCCGCAAGCCTCGTACAACAGTTTTAGTATTTTGAGGTTTTCTCCCAGCCCAGAACTCCGAACATAGGCAATAGGGTACTCCTTTCGAAGCTCTCAACGAGACGCATCCAATGGTCGTGGTTTCACTCAATTCTGACCACTCTGCTTCAAGTTATGGCAAAAACAGTGAATGACGGGAATCACAAATACCCGCGCCACAGCTTCTCCTAGCTTACGCACGCACTACAGCAGTTCAAAACCAAGGGGGAGGGGTAGACAACAGTCCTACACATGCATTTCAAGCATAACACACACATACAAGAGCGAAATGAAGATCAAAATCAGCAAGAAAGAGGCAAACTCGAAAATTCTGAAGAGCTTCTTCTTTACAATGGCAAGAGTCTTTACAAAGAGTCACAAAGTGACTTATATACATGAGCCCTAAGTTTGGTCCTTTCACACAAGAGACCGGTACTTTATTCACTAAAAGACTAATTTCCTACTATTTTACATGGGTAGATCTCTACTCTTCTGTGGGGATGCATCTAGAGGACTCCTCTAGTGCATTTACAATGGAAATATATTACAAGAATGAATATGATACAAAAGTTTGATGTCCATATCGGAAAAATTTTGGGGCCCGTCTTTTTCTCCGCTTTGTGCGCTCTTTAGCTCTGCAACACATGGTAGCACACACTTTTGATCGTATGGACACATCACCACCCACCGCACCACTCCCACCCTCCACACTACCACAATCTCCCCTTCCCCCTCCATGCACATCACCTCTTATTTCCACTACATTCACCACCCCTCCCCTCATTCCCATTCCCCCTACATCATCCACCTTCCCAGCATCTATGCATGTAAATATTTTTTCTATGCTAAATCAATGTATATATCAATTGCAGAATGAATATCATACTTTAGAAGATTGTCACCGCAATATACTTGCAGAACAATAACAATTACAGGAGCGGCTGACAAAGTTAGAAGAAGAGAACGCAACACTCAATCAACGCTATACTTCTCTAGAGCAAGCCTAGTAGACCTTATTGGATAATTCTTGACAATCAGCTTCTCAAGACATTAAAAAAGTAGAAGCTTTAATTGAAGTTCATCAAGCTGATAATATCAGATTACATCGTAATCTGGCATTACTCCGGAAGCATATGGAAACTACTCTAGAGAAGAATAAACGACTTCAAAAGGAAAATGAAGAGAATGTGGAAGCGGCAATGGAATGCTCTCCTCAGGAGATAGATCCAGAAAATTTTAAAGCTATTTCTTCAGACCCAATGAGAACCATCCTCGATACGTATGTTGATCTTCTTGAAGTGCACGACACCTTGGAATAAGAACGGAACATCCTCTGCCAATAGCTAAGGGCACCAAAAAAGCGAATGAGGATCACAATTTCTATATCAACTACAGAAGAGGTGGATGTGCTCAAAGCACAGGTTGCAGAATTGCAGAGTAAATTACTTCAATAGGAAAGACAACCCTCCCCCGTCATAGAACTAGAACTTGAAGAGTTGGTACCCATCAAAGTGGAAGAGTCATATGATGAACCTTATGTACCTATGCCCATGCCAGGAGGTCAACAAACGGCGGAAGGATTAGACACACTCAAAGTCGAAGCCCCGGAAATCCATTAAATTCTACTTCAGCCTTCCAGAAGTAGGTACCATCTCCTAGTGGTCCTGCAATATCACTCAACTAATGGGCATGCTTGCTAACCTATGAGGTGTGCCCCTGTGGAGGCTCCTAGATTGGAAGTATGTGAACCACCCTAAGTTCCTGGGGTCTCTCTATCAGCTATCTCTCAAGGGGGAGGGTTCCAATGTCGACTAGTAGTAAAATTCCTTTTGAGGAACTTCAATTAGCTTAACAAGATACCATTCATGAGCGGAACCATCTAAAATGATGAAGTACATGGAGAGAATTATGTTTAGCAAGTTGAACATACACCCCGACTTTTATGGGCCTTGATAGTCACAGACCAGTGAGCAATGTTTGATTAATATCTGATGATTGAGGGAACCACTATAGAGGAAACTTTGTAAGAGTAAAGTAGACAGTATGTTGAAGATGCCATGCTTTAAATCATGCAAAATGATGTAGTATATAGTGAGAACCAACTCAGAAAAAATTACTGTTCTGATGGAGTGTGATAGAGATATGAGAGTAGGACGTAATGAACATGTATTGACTAAATCATGTAAAATTACAAAGTCATTGGCAATACGGCATTGCTCAATGAGTGAGGAATGAGTGAGCTATAGTATGAGCTCCTCTTCTCAATGAAGGTACATGGAAATGATCTTTGAACCTCGAGATACATGCAAGATTTTGTTCTTATGTTTTATAGCTTTTTGTTGGAGCCAAGGATTTGAATTTGAATTCAAATCTCCACCTAAAAGTAATTCTAAAGTATATGATTGATTCTATCTTGACTTCAACTACCAAATGATACAAGATTCCAAGCTTCCTAACTCCTTGCGGGTTTACTTGACTTTTACAATGGGTAATTGTAACTTCATAGTTACAAGAGGTTGTACATATGAGATTCCCAAATGATATGCTTAATACATCAAGCTAGTATGGGTTTATCAAGTATGTAGGCTTGGGCTTGATTGCATCAACAGATATTAGACAACTCAACAATGTAGAATGGAATCACACTACAACCAAAAGAGAGGGATTAATAATGTCATTTGTTGTTAAGAAAATTAGACATTATTCTCTTGCAAATAAGTTCAAATTCTTTGTGGAACATCCAGACCTCCTTTGCCTAGTAAAGAATCCTTAATATTGTATTATCACATGGATCTAAGGGGTAGAGTCCTTTGGTTTCTTGGTTTGAAACATTAGAATTTATTTAGTATTTACCCGTGTTCGAAGATTATTGAACCTTAGAGTTGATTGATGTAAGGTTGATTACTTTGGGCTTGAGTGGAACCTTCCCCAAGCCACTTGACTTGTATGTAATAGGTAAAAGGGCCTTCTTTTAGAAGACAAGTGATTTCCTAAGCTTTGAAACCATGTCAACACCATTGGTATCCATATGGTGGTGTACACATGTTCCTTTTTGTGAGATTTCACTCTCAGATTGTTACAAGAAACATGAGTAGGCCCACCTAGCTCCCTCTAGTTCGCCCCCTTCTATAGCTAGTCAACCTATTTGTACCTATTTGACCTAGCACTTGAGATCCAAATCACCTGAGGTTTTTTCCATAGATATCAGAGTTGTATAACCTTAGCATGAGCTATCAAGCACTCCAGATGGACTAGTTTATGTCAAGCAACCAAATTGTACAAAACTATGTTGGCAACTAGTTTATGATAAAAATAGAGGTTCACAAATTTATTCTAGTAACTATTGGATAAGAATTTAGCAAAAATGTTTGAAAAAGAAAGAGATAAGCATTCCAACAAGATATTGTATGCATTAAATGGATATCTATAGAGAGAGAAATGAACACTAGACATAGACTAACACGCACAAAGGAAACCATCCTAAACCTCAGATTCCATGTGACTTACATATCTCATGATTGGTTCCAAATTTGGAGAAATCAATGTTTCCATTGCATTGGGAACATGCCAAAACCCTAAGATTGAACTGTCTTCTTGCTTATTCTGACATCTAGAGACCATATTTCGAATTCATGACATCAACAATGATATCATCAATTCATAAATGCCTTTGATGAACCACCCTTGAAAACCTATATAAGGAGGGGTTGGCCACATACATACCCGGTCTTGGCAATACCAGTCTTGGAAGTTCAAGGAGTCATGATAACCAAGTAAGTTCTTTCAAAGTTCCATTTCTAGTTCTTGTCTTGTACCTTGTTGTCCTGATTAGTCTAGTTCTTGGACATCTAGCCTTGTCCTCTTGTAATCTCAAAGCATGAGACCTTGTCTAGTTATTTCTTGTATCTAGTTCATCTCCCTGAAGGGAATTCTTGTAATCAAGAGATCTTGCTTCATACCTATGGTCCTGGGTTGTGTGATCTTCTGCATCATCTGTAGTTGACTTATCTATGCCTATCAGTCTCGGGTTGTGGAAATTCTTGTATCAATAATTTATTCTTGTATTATTTCCCTACGTGAGTGATCTTGTAATCGGAAGTGTAATTCTGAAATCGTGTCTAGTCTAGTCAGCAAGCACAATCTAGTGCTCCCCTCACATTTTGGAAAGATTAGCTTCTATTCAAGATGAGGCATCATGGAGAACACTTATGAACAAATTGTGGCATCACTTCATAGTCTCCAACAACAAATCGAGGACCTAACTCATAGACACATATAAGTAGAGATGGAACATCTGGTGCATGTAGGTGCACTCCTATAGGAGTTACAAGAATCAATCAAGAATCTTCAAAGAAATCAAGACAGTATTCAAGTGAATCAATGACCTAGCTCATCCTTCATGAAGGAACCCAATATTTGCATGCAAAAAAATTTCGATGGTGATCGTACAAAGCTCCACAGATTTCTCCAAGAAGTTCGATTTTACATCCGCATGCAACTTGATAGATACCCTGACAAGGCATCCATGGTCATGTTTATTGGAACCTTGATCTATGGCCAAACATGATCATGGTTCACCCCAATCTTGGAGAAGAACATGTCAGTACTTCAGGACTATGAGGGGTTTCTTTGAGAATGCATCGCCACATTTGGAGATGCAGACATGAGTTGAGTGGTAGAAACAAAACTCTAGAAGCTACGTCAAGGTAACCACCCTACCTCTACCTATGCGTCAGAATTTAGGCAATCAATATGTGATCTCGCTTGGAATGAAGATTATTTCATAAGCTAATTTAGATGGGTTTTAAGAGATGATGTGAAGGACCTTCTGCTCATGATGACAGAGGTTAAGACATTGAATGAATACATGACCCAAGTCATTCAATGTGATAACTACCTTTTTGAAAGTAAAAAAGAAAAACAAGTAGAAGGAAGACCTCGCCAATGGAAACCCGTCTAGCTCACTCCTAGAGATGAGTCTATGTTGAACCTATGCGGATAGATATAACTAGGTTTCAACCTCTAACACCACAAGAGAAGCAGAGATGCAATATATGCCTCTATTGTGGAAACCTTGGACATATTGCAGTTAATTATCCCAACAAGAGAACAAACTCTAGATTCGTTGCCACCCTTGTAGAATAGGAAAACAAGGAAGTCCAGTTGTAAAAGAGACCGTACAAATGTACCATGATATAAGAAAGGGTCTCATAATTCTAGCTACACCCATAGAAACATGTCTTGCTCGTGTCAAGTTAATCATGCCTAGGAAGATCCTTTCCATTACAACCGTACTAGATTCAAGAGCCTCCTTATGTTTCATCGATGAAGAATTGGTTAAGAAACATGGAATTCTAGTACTTCAGAAGAACAAACTAGTAGTAGTTGAAGTAGTAGATGGAGGACCTCTAGCATCTCGGAATGTAACCATGCAAACCACACCATTAAGACTACACCTTGGTGACTATGATTCCCACATATGTTTTAATGTAATATCAATTCCAATAAATCTCATTATCATTGGAAGGCCCTGGTGAAAGAAACATAATTCAGACATTAATTGGGAAAATAATAAAATCGAGATATCTAGAAGAACCCCACATATGTCGGAGCCAAAGCCTTCATACATGCACTAAGGAAGGAAATAACATATATGACCTATGCCATACCAACTCAAGATCCTAAGAAAGATGATTTAGTGAAGCTAACTGACCAGTACCAAGGTTTTGAAGATGTTTTTGAAAAGAAGAATGCAGATATCCTCCCACAGCATAGACCTTATGATTGTGCCATAGAACTTTAAGAGGGAGCACAACCACCCTTCAAAACAATCTATAGACTATCCCTAGAGGAACTTACAACATTACATAATAATATTGATGAGAATCTATCCAAGGCATTTTTGGAGTTTATTGACCTCCAAAGTATAGCTAGAAGTAGGTGGAACCCCCTAGGAACAAGTTGACCTTCTCACAAACTTCTTTATAGAAAACCAATCATGCTTGCAGAGCTTACTGTTATCTATTCACTTAGATTTTTTTAAGAATATTTTTACCACATTTACTAGACACCAAGAGCTTTTCAATGAGCCAAAGAACACTCAATTTGGATACATACACAAGGATATGTGACCTCTACAAGTTTGAGGTTTAATGGAGACCTTCAACAGAGGTGAACCCGACAACACACATTACTTGCAGACAGTAGTGCTCTCAACTCATATATCCAATGATTATGAAAATTAATAATATGAAAGTAGGCACTAAGAGATTTCAAATGTGCTATAAGACATGTAATTTGAATTTATAATGAGGGATCTACAAGCTCTGCAATCTCTGCATACAAAACTACAACAACATAGAGATACACATAGGGGAACTAATCATGACTTCTCCCCTCTTATTATAGCATGGGGAACTAATCTAAAACCTTCCTTATACATCTAAATTCGTGGTAGACACTTGGGTGGAGGTATTACATGACTCAAGTGCTCAAATAAGCAAAGTATTGATGGACTTTGAGAACTAGCCACATAGACCTTCCACTAGGACACCACTGTAGCTCCCTTGTGACTCACTGATTCGACTTACCATGTTCTAGAAATCACATGGTAATTTGGATATCATTTATGAATAATATGAGCCTTTTTGAAGTATTTGAAGACTTCCCAAAGGTATTTACATAATTTGGAACTTGTACCTAAAAAAACAAATGCTCTGAACAGGGGTTTATCAAACACTCAAAGTCTCTTGTAGGATCACCTATCCTATTTGTAAAGAAGAAGGATGGGATCCTCTGAATGTGCGTAGACAATCATAAGTTGAATAAAGTCATAATAAAGAAAAAATACCCTCTACCACTTATATCAAGCTCTTGGAACACCATGAAAAAGCAAAGTTCTTCACAAAGATTGACCTTTGAGGAGCTTACAATCTTGTCAGGATCAAAGAAGGAGATGAATGGAAGAAAAAATTTCAAACAAGGGATGGGCATTTTGAATATGTAGTTATGCCATGAATGCTCAAGCTATCTTTCAACATATGATGAATGATATCTTTCGAGAGTATTTAGATGATTTTGTGGTAATATATCTCAAAGATATCATGACATTCTCCAAACATCTAGATGATCATGAATATCATTTAAAGATAGTCCTAGAGAAAGTAAGAGAAAAAGGTTTATATGCAAAATTAGAGAAGTGTTCTTTCCATAAGACAAAATTGGAGTTTTTAGGGTACATTATATTACAGAAAGAAATCTTTATGGACCCTAAAAAGATCAAGAGAATCCTTGACTGGCAACCACCTTCATGTGTTTGAGATGTATAATGTTTTCTAGAGTTGGCCAATTTTTAAAGGATATTCATAAGAGATTACTCCAAGATAGTGACACCTCTTACCAAGCTTATAGGAAACTCAAAATTCTCATGGACCGAAGAAGTAAAAAAAGCCTTTCAAACCTTGAAATCAGCATTCATCACTGCTTGAATTCTAGTTCATCCTGATTCTAGCAAGCCCTTATTCCTAGAGACAAATGCATCAAAATTTGTCATAGGGTCCATTCTATACCAATATGGAGATGATGGACACCTACGTCCATTTGCATATCATTCAAGGAAATTTTCCCCTCTAGAGATTAATTATGAAATCCATGAAAAAGAACTTCTTGCCATAGTGGATGTGTTTGATACATGGCATCACCCACATCCTCAATAGAAGGCAATCTCGATGGAGTAACTTTTTATCTAGGTTTGACTTTTTCATCACATATCATCCAGGATGCCAGCAATGTGTTGGAGCAAGTCTATGAAAAGCCTAAGTATTGGCTTGAGTTCCACAAAGTCTTAGAAGAAGCTTTAAAAAGAAGACTATGTAAAGTTCACTTGTGAACTACCTCTTGTAACTTTTGAAGAGTTTACTTAATGTAAAAGTAAGAGAATCTTAAGTGGTTCAGTCCACTTGATCAAGAATGGAAAGAGGAGCCACGAATTTGTGATTTGTGGTAGGTAGAGAATCAAATCAATCATTGATTGATTGGAGAGTGATTGAGGGAAGTTAGCCTCCCAAACTCAACTATAAATAGATGGCAGTTTTAGTCGTGGTTAGAGAGACCTATGTGAAGACCTCCAAGAGCTGAGCTTTATGCCATATCAAGGTGTGATTACAAGGCACACATATGTATCAGTAAGTCATTGTATTGTACAAGCAATATACTTTCATTTTCATGATTATTTGAGTTCATCTTTCCATGTTCTTGTGAAGTGTACTACTCACTGCCATTACTCTCAGTTTTCTCAGTCAGCTTGCAGAGATGTTTTCTCTGAGCTTGGTGCATCATTTTCAGTGATTTAACTTGGTAAAGTTAGCTCTATAAGTCTACTATATGCTCACAAATTTTCATGTCATTTGGATGTTGCAATCTTCAGTTATGTTCATTTGAAGTCAACAGGGTTTGTTCATCTTCACTTCTCTGTCAGGTACCCGACTTTTCCACTCATCTTGTCAGAGCCATTTCTCAGTGGTTACTTATTTAAATTCAGTGATTTAAAACTTGTTGGATTCAACTTACGGTCTAGTATAACCATACAAATTTTCATAATCATTGGATTTCTAAATTTTGAGTTATGTTGATTTTTCTGCTCACTGGTCTATTTCTGTAGCAGCCCGTGAAAATCGGGATGATGTCATCGCTTGTTAAAACTCATTCTCAGTGTGTGGTTCATTATTTTTTATGAGATTACTCTTGAAAGTTAGCTCTTTAAATTGCCTAGACTTCCCCAAGAGGAATTGAGCTAATTGCTGTTGTGCTCAGAGAATTATGTAAAACACTGGACAGGTGTATGAACCAAGAATAGCAAGTTTTCACCTCTGAGCTAACTCCAACTTATCTGTTTTGATCTATCTTTTTTAGAGTGATCTTCCAAGGTACATAGGGTGTCTAATACATCCAGTGGCAAGCTAAAAGGGCCCACCATATACTCCTGGAGCTCGTTTGGCTGGTGTAGATCAAGGATTTTGCAACACCTCTTCATCTTCAAGCACATACCTATCCATCTCTTCAGAGTGGTATCAGAGCAAGGTTGGACAACATGGCAGATGGATTTCCTTCATCAATTGACAAATTAGACAGAGGTAACTACTCAGCTTGGTCATTAAGAATGGAAGCCTATCTCCAAGGTAGAAGTTTATATGGTTATGTGGCTGGAGATGAAGTTATGCCAAGTTTCAGGAACAAAAGTCAACCAACACAAGAAGAGCAAGAAAGATTGAGCACATGGTGCTCCAAGGATGCACTTGCAAGGTCTTATCTCCTCAACTCTATCTCAGATTTTTTGTTGCCTCACATTAGAAGTTGTAAGACATCTCAAGAAGTGTGGGATGCACTTGAAGCTTTCTTTTCTTCAAGTACCAAAGCTAGGAAGCATCAACTATGGCTGGAGTTCACAACTCTCAAGAAGGCTCCCAAACAAAATGTGACTGATTTTGTCACAAAGCTCAAGGACATAGCGGATTAGTTGGGAAGCATTGGAGAGGTAATAGATGAAGAGCAAATTGTAAGGCAGGTCATCAATGGCTTGAAGGCAGATGATAAGTGGGAAGCATTCACCACAGCTATGGATTTGTACATGGACATGCATGTACCTGATTTCAACACACTCATTGGACAACTGTTGGTGTATAAACCACCACAAGAACTAAACTAATGTGGTATTAGAAGACCTCCATAACCATCATTAGCTTAGCAACACTCTTAATATGAGTCTTCATCTCTGAACTTAGTGAAAATCAAAATTTCACTTCACAGAAATCTGCGCCTTTTCTTCAAACCTTCAATCTGACCTGTATTAGCTTGATCTTTGCAAATTCCTTTGATCATTTACTAAGAGAAGTTCTTGCTAATGTTAAGTAACATATAACAAGCAAAACTTTCAAGTACTAACTTCAAAATCTTTTGAAATTGCTCCAAACTTTTCACTATGTCTGAAAACTGGAAATCGACTTCATCGATTTGACATACCTTCACTGTTAAGCTGATTTCTCTGAGTATGCATCCCGTTTCTTAAAGATCTTTTGACCAAATGTAGTTGAAGATAGTAGCTTTAAACTGAGCTATCACTTACTAAAAACTTTACAGTATACTTCGAGATCTGACCTTAAGAAGTTCAGGTAAATGTGCGCCAGAAAAGTCGTAACTGTCAACTAACTTACACAATCATGTGAAATCACTTAGAACTCAATGTACAAGAGGAATTAGACTTAATCCTTCTACACAAACATATGTTGTATATCAGAGAGGATGTGTACAAATTGGCTTAGCCTAATTTTGCTCATAGCCATGGAAAACTCTCTCAGACTCGGAAGTTTTTCCTGAACATCTCTCTCAAAAAAAGACACGACCTTTCTCTACTCACTCAGATTACAAAATTGAGTTCTCTCTACATGGTTTTTATCTCAAATTAACTTATATACCTATGGTTTACATTCTCCTAGACTTGAACTCGTAAGTTCTGAAGATTAAATGAAAAACTAGACTCTAATTTGCACTAATTTACAATAGTGAAATTGTCCCTTCACTTAGGCTTAATTTTCTGTATGCTTTTTCTTCACTTCTCTTTTCCTTCTTCCTTTCTTCATATATCTTCATATATCCATGCCTAATTAGTGAGTGAAGCCCCAACAGCTCCCCCTCAATCACTAATTAGCATGCTTTGATTTCTTCATATAGTCTTCTTCTCTTTTATTCCTGCCATCTCCTTGAACCTACTTGTCTTCACTCCATCCAAGCTCTTTGTCATAATATCTGCAATCTGATCTTTTGTAGAAGTGTACACCACTTCAATCTCCTTCTCCATTACCTTTTCTCTGAGAAAATGATACTATATTTCTATGTGCTTTTTCCTTGCATGAAATACAGGATTTGCTGCAAGATATAATGAGCTCATATTATCTCCATGAATGATAGGTATACCTTGATCAATTTCCAAGCTTTTGAATAATGTCTGCATCCATATTACTTCTTTTGCTGCTTCCACAAGTCCTTTGTACTCAGCTTTTGTTGATGATAAAGCCACTGTATGTTGTTTCTTTGAACACCAACTCACAAGTTTATCTCCAATGTATATCATGTAGCCATGAGTAGATCTTCTATCATCTTGACTTCCTGCCCAATCTGAACCACTATAGGCTCTCAATCTTATATTTGATGTAAAAGGATAATACAATCCTTCTTTCAAAGTCCCTTTGATATATCTAAGAACTCTTTGACCTGCAATCCAATGTGGATCCTTTGGACAATGCATGAATTGAGAAAGAACACCCACTGCATAACTAAGATCAGGCCTTGTTAGTGTAGCATAAATTAAACTTCCCACTAAAGATTGATACTTCCTCATGTCTTTGAACTCTGCACCATCATATCTACTGAGTTTATGATTGACCTCTAGTGGTGTTGATGCCTCTCTGCAATTCTCCATGTTAGACTTCTTTAGAAGATTCAAAAGATACCTTTCTTGTGATACATATATGCCATGTTCTGCATAAGTGATTTCCATTCCAAGAAAATATGACAATTTTCCTAGATCACTTATCTTGAATTCTCTCTCAAGTAACTTCTTCACCTCCTTGATTCCTTCATTTGAGGTACCTGTAATTATAATATCATCTACATAAATACAAATGTAGATCATACCTTCATCTGTTCTTTTGATAAGTAAACTTGCATCTGCCTTTGAACTTTGATATCCAAGATCATTAAGATACTTTACAAGTCTATAATTCCAAGCTCTTGGAGCTTGCTTCAAACCATAAAGTGCTCTTCTCAGCCTGCAAACATAATTTGGAAACTTGTGATCTGCAAACCCTTGAGGTTGCTCCATGTAAACCTCATCTGATATATATCCATTCAAAAATGCATTCTTAATATCCAATTGACTCAATGTCCATCCTTTTGATGCTGCAATGGCAATGATTGTCCTTATGCTTGACATCTTTGCCACAGGACTGAATGTCTCATCATAATCTATGCCAAAAGTTTGAGCATAGCCTTTAACTACCAATCTAGCTTTGTATCTGGCTATTCTTCCATCTGCATGCTTCTTAATTTTGTAAACCCATTTATTTCCAATCACTTTCTTACCATTAGGCTTTGGAACAAGTTCCCAAGTTTTGTTTTCTTCAAGTGCATCAAACTCTTCCTTCATTGCTTCTTCCCATTGTCTCTTACCCTTTGCTTCATCATAGCTTTGAGGTTCTTCATCTTCCTTAACCATGTAAGCATAATTTTTCTGAGTCAAGTAAGAAGTATCATAGGAATACCTTGTAGGTTGCTTCCTCATTCTGGTAGATCTTCTTGGTTCACACTCTTCATGTATATCTGGATGTACTTCTTCATCAAATATTGGTCCATCTTCATTTCTTCTATATGATCCAACTCTTGATGTGCTTGCTTGCATATGTTCTTCATCTCCATCTATCTGCATATGTGACTTACCTGTTGCACTCCTTCTTATCTCTTCTTCAAATGTTTCAAGGTCACAATCTTTATCTGCATACCAACTCTTCTGCTCATCAAAGGTCACATCTCTGGAAACAATAAAATGTTTAGTTAAAGGACTCCATAGCCTATAACCCATTTGCTTTTCATCATACCCAATAAACACATATTTTTCTGCCTTTGGTTCAAGCTTATGTCTGAGTTGTGATGGCACATAAGCATAGGCAATTGACCCAAACACTTTACAATGGTCAAGTGTTGGTTTCTTACCCCACCAAGCTTCATAAGGGGTCATACCATTCAAAGCTCCACATGGTAGTCTATTCACAAGGTATGTAGCTGTATTTACAGCCTCAGCCCAAAGATAATTAGGGCAATTCTTTTCTTTTAACATTGCTCTTGCAAATTCAACCAATGTTCTATTTCTCCTTTCTGCCACCCCATTATGTTGAGGTGTATACCTGCAAGTTATCTCTCTCTTGATACCTGCATTCCAAAGATAGTCATTAAACTCTTGGGAGAAGTATTCTCCCCCTCCATCAGACCTTAACCTCTTGAGTTTTTGACCTGTAACTCTTTCTGCATAAGCATGAAAATGTTTGAAGGCTCCAAATACTTCTGATCTTTCTTTTAGAACATAAAGGGTTATCCACCTTGTAGCATCATCAATAAACAAAACATAATACCTAGATCCATTTATTGATCCTTCTTTTGTTGGTCCCCATACATCTGTATGTATGAGTTCAAGCAAACCATCATGCTTGAAACCTTTCTTCTGAAATGGTAGTCTATGTGCTTTTCCCATCTGACAAGCTTCACACTTGTATATCATATGTTGATTCTTCACATTTGGTAGCCCCATTACAGATTGGTTTTCCACCATAGTTTTGATTCCTCTTTCATTGAAGTGTCCCAATCTTTTATGCCAAAGATCTAACTCTGTAATTACTTCATCACCATGTGTGATTAAGGCTTGACCAACATTTCCTTGCACTTTGAGAGTAAAAAGTCTACCTTCCTTCTTACCACAAACAATGGGATTGTATGCATCCTCTGGATCTTCAACAAATACCCCTTCATTTGTAAATCTGACTTGAAAACCTTTTTCCACTATTTGTCCAACACTAATCAGATTCTTTGGTATTGTTGGAACATACAAAACATTTGTTAACAAATCAGCTCCACTCCTGCACTTCACTTTTCCAATTGAATGCACATTATGTTTTGTATTATCACCTGTTTGTACTGTATGACTTGAATTGCCTTCTTCCAATTCTGACAATAATTCTATATTACCTGACAAATGATTTGAACAACCAGAGTCAATATAAAATACCTTGAGATCCTCCTTCTCTGATGGACTTATTGAATTCATCATCAATGTTATGAATGTCATTCTGTGTATCATTTGCATAATTGTAATATGTGGTATTATAAGACTGATTCTGATTCCAATTTCTTCTACCACCTCTACCATAACTTCCTCTTGAATTTTGTCTTCCTCCTTGAAATTGATTCTGAAATCTTCCACCTCTTCCTCTGCCATTGTTGTTTTGATTTTGGCTTGATCCTTGTTGATTATGCCAACAATCATATGCTAGATGATTGCTCAATCCACAAATCCAACATGTCTTCTTGTTATTGTTCTGATTACCTCTACCTCTTCCATTTCCTCGACCTTTACCTCTGCCAATACCTCTTCCTCTTGCATAATTTTCTTGAGTTGTTGACTCTTCTTCATCCTTTGCTTTACCTTTATCTCCTTTCTTCTTGTTCTTCATGTACATTGCAAAACTTTGTCCTTTGTCTCCATCTGACTTCAAGTCTTGCTCAAATGTGAGCATCAATCCAAGTAATTGATTCAATTTTGGCACATAATGATTTAATGAGAGTTCTGTTGATAGTACAAAAGGCTTCCATCTTTCATCACCTCTTAACCCTGCAAGTAATTGTGCTATCAACCTATGATCTTCAATATCCTCATCAATAGATCCAAGGCTATCTGCCAAGTCCTTCATCTTAGTGACATAATCACTGATGCTCTGATTTTGCTTTTTCTTGAATGTGGTGAACTCTGACCATAAGCTAGCCTTCCTAGCTTTAGTAGTGTTTTGGAAGTGATCCTCCAAAGCATTCCAAATGTCTTCAGCTGTTTCTAAACCTCTGATATGTGGCAACAAATGATCTGTAATAGTGTTATATATATAAGCTCTTGCACTTGCATCTCTCTTCTGCCATAGCTTCAAAGCTTCTAGCTCTTCCTTTCTTGGATGACTCTCATCTTCAAATTTAGGCTTTTCTTCTTCACCTGTCACATATACCATTAGGTCCTTACTCATAAGTAAGGCTTCCATCCTCATCACCCAAGCAGGATAGTTATCTCTGTCCAATTTGTCAATGGACACATGATCTGCCATAGTATTCTTGCTTCTGCTTCAACCTGTAAGTCTAAGATTAAAGAATGATACCTTTGTAGACCTTTACCTTTGGAAGTAACTTCGAAATAATCTTCTGATGACTTTTGTTTGTTGAACACCTCAGCTTCCACCTTCTTTGATAAAGAACTCTTCAATTCTTCTTGTATCTGCTCTCCCTTTACTCTCGAGGACCTTATCTGCTCTGATACCACTTGGTGTATAAACCACCACAAGAACTAAACTAATGTGGTATTAGAAGACCTCCATAACCATCATTAGCTTAGCGAAGACACTCTTCATATGAGTCTTCATCTCTGAACTTAGTGAAAATCAAAATTTCACTTCACAGAAATCTGTGCCTTTTCTTCAAACCTTCAATCTGACCTGTATTAGCTTGATCTTTGCAAATTCCTTTGATCATTTACTAAGAGAAGTTCTTGCTAATGTTAAGTAACATATAACAAGCAAAACTTTCAAGTACTAACTTCAAAATCTTCTGAAATTGCTCCAAACTTTTCACTATGTCTGAAAACTGGAAATCGACTTCATCGATTTGACATACCTTCACTGTTAAGCTGATTTCTCTGAGTATGCATCCCGTTTCTTAAAGATATTTTGACCAAATGTAGTTGAAGATAGTAGCTTTAAAATGAGCTATCACTTACTGAAAACTTTACAGTATACTTCGAGATCTGACCTTAAGAAGTTCAGGTAAATGTGCGCCAGAAAAGTCGTAACTGTCAACTAACTTACACAGTCATGTGAAATCACTTAGAACTCAATGTACAAGAGGAATTAGACTTAATCCTTCTACACAAACATATGTTGTATATCAGAGAGGATGTGTACAAATTGGCTTAGCCTAATTTTGCTCATAGCCATGGAAAACTCTCTCAGACTCAGAAGTTTTTCCTGAACATCTCTCTCAGAAAAAGACACGACCTTTCTCTACTCACTCAGATTACAAAATTGAGTTCTCTCTACATGTTTTTTATCTCAAATTAACTTATATACCTATGGTTTACATTCTCCTAGACTTGAACTCATAAGTTCTGAAGATCAAATGAAAAACTAGACTCTAATTTGCACTAATTTACAATAGTGAAATTGTCCCTTCACTTAGGCTTAATTTTCTGTATGCTTTTTCTTCACTTCTCTTTTCCTTCTTCCTTTCTTCATATATCTTCATATATCCATGCCTAATTAGTGAGTGAAGCCCCAACAACAACTACTTACTCAAGAGGCAAAGCTTATCAAAAATGGAGAAATATCTAAAGGTAATCAATCTTCAGCTTTATACACGGATAAAAGCAAGTCTAAAGATAACAAAGGAAAGGCAAAGAAAGTGGATGATGAAGCAGGTACATATCAAGCTAACTATGCAGGTAGAGGAAGACATGGCAGAGGTAGAGGAAGAGGAGGTAGACAAGGCAGGGGGAGATCCCAAGACTCCAACTCATGTTCTATTTGTGGATTAACTAATCATACAACTGAAAATTGCTTTAGGAATTCCAGGAATCAAAGAGGCAGAGGATACAATAGAGGAAGTTATAGCTACTCAAGAGGAAGGTTCAACAACTACCATGGCAACTACAACAACTACAATCATTCAAACTATCAAGGAGGCTACAAAGGAAGGAGAGACTACAATAACTACACAGAAGACTCAAACAAAGAGGATTCATTATTGATCATGAACATGGCTATGCCACAAGGTAAATCTGATGAGCATATTTTCTACATAGATTGAGGTTGTTCAAATCATGTGGCAGGAAATGTGGCACTCCTATCAGATTTAGAAGATCCAAGGAACAAGCATGAGGTACAAACAGGAGATGATACAAAACATCTTGTGGAGAAAATAGGCAATGTCAAAGCACCTGATGGAAACATCAACCTACTCAGTAAGGTACTCTATTTCCCTACCATTACAAAGAATTTGATAAGTGTTGGGCAGATAGTAGAGAAAGGGTTGCAAGTCAGGTTCACAAAAGCAGGAGCATTTGTTGAAGATCCAAGTCAAGGATTCAGAAGAATTGCAAAAGGTGAAAAGACAGGTAGATTGTTCACATTTGAATTAAGGGACACTAGAAACATTGCTCTCTTTAATTATGGTAGTCAGACACTCACAGAATTGGAAGTATGGCACAAAAGGTTATCACATATTGATGAAAGGTCATTAAAGCAAATCTGCAGGGACCAAAGTGTACTTGGACTTCCTAATTTGTCAAAACAACATATGATTTATAAGTGTAGTGCATGTCAATTTGGAAAGTCTCACAGGTTACCATTCATGAAGAAAGGTTATATGCATGGAGATCTCTTGGAGTTGGTTCATACAGATGTATGGGGACCTAGCAAGGAAGCTTCAATATCTGGATCAAGGTATTATGTTTCCTTTATTGATGATTGCAGCAGATGGACTATCCTATTCTTTATGAAACACAAAGATGAAGTTTTTTCATGTTTCAAAAGATATTTGGCTCTTGTGGAGAATCAAACAGGTAAATCACTAAAAAGGCTAAGGTCAGATGGAGGGGGAGAATACTTCTCCCATGATTTTGATTCTTTTCTTCAAGAAAGAGGAATCAAAAGAGAGGTAACTACAAGGTACACTCCTAAGCAAAATGAAGTGGCAGAAAGGAGGAATAGGACAATTGCTGAAGCTGCAAGGTCTATGTTAAATGAAAAGCATTTACCTAATTACTTATGGGCTGAGGCTGTATCTACAGCCACTTAATTGATTAACAGGTTGCCTTCAAAATCCCTTGATGGGATGACTCCATATGAGGCTTGGAATGGAAGAAGACCAAGCTTAGATCATTGTAAAATTTTTGGATGTATTGCTTTTGCTCATGTTCCTTCACAGGTTAGAGGCAAGATGGATCCAAAGGCAGAAAGGTGTGTATTTATTGGATATGACAACAATCAAAAGGGCTACAGGTTATACAACCCTACCAACAAAGGATTCTTGGTAAGCAGAGATGTAGTTTTTGATGAGAACATATCATGGTATGAAGATTCATGCAGGAAGGTCAATTTACCATATAATCTTGAAGAAGATTTTCCAAAGCTTGGTAGAGAACAACCGAAGATTGAAGAACAAGACACCTCAGAGGATGATGAAGAATCTCAGATGGAAAAGATCAAAGCATGGAAGTCTAAAGGTAAAGCAAAATTGCAGGAACTTGGACATGAGGCAGAATCATCACATCATGGCCTAAGAAGATCTATGAGGGAAAAGAAAAAACCAGAAAGGTATGGGTTTGACACCTCATTAGTAACTAAACATTCTATCTACATAGCACAGGACATAAACCAAGAGGAGCCATCATCATTTGAAGAGGCCAAAGCAAAAACAGAATGGAAGCATGCAATGAAGGAAGAGATTGAAGCACTTGAGGAAAACAACACTTGGGATTTGGTGCCCAAGACTTCATCCATGAAGGTAATAGGCTCAAGATGGGTCTATAAACTCAAGAAGAATTCTGATGGTTCCATTAACAGGTATAAGGCAAGGCTTGTAGCAAAAGGCTTTGCACAAACTCAGGGAATTGATTATGAGGAGACCTTCTCTCCTGTGGCAAAGATGCCTACTATTAGGGTTTTGCTTAGTATTGCCTCTTCCAAGAATTGGAAGATACTTCAACTATATGTAAAGAATGCATTCTTGAATGGTTGGATAGCAGAAGAGGTATATATGGCACAACCACCTGGTTTTGAGAATCAAGTTTATCCTGATTATGTGTGTAAACTTAACAAAGCATTGTATGGTCTCAAGCAAGCTCCAAGAGCTTGGAATTTCAGGCTTGTTTCATTCTTGCAGGACAAAGGCTTTCAACCAAGCAAGGCAGATCCTTCACTCTTTATTAAAAAGAGTAATTCCGAGGTCATCTACCTATGTGTATATGTAGATGATATTATATTGACAGGAAATGATGCAGATGGTATGAAGAAGATCAAAGATCAGATGAGAGAAGAGTTCAAGATAAGTGATTTGGGTTCACTTACCTACTTCCTAGGTTTGGAAGTTGTCTACAAAGATCATGGTTTGTTTCTCACTCAAAGAAAGTACATTAAGGACATGTTGGCAAAATTCAAGATGCAAGATTGTAAGATTGCAGGTACTCCAATGGAGGTCAATCACAAATTGAGCTCACATGAAGGTGAACTCATAAAGGACATCACATCATATCAAAGTCTAGTGGGTAGTCTCAACTATGCCACATTGACAAGAGTAGATATATGTTACAGTGTGAGTGTGCTAAGTCAATTTATGCACACACCAAGGAAACCACATATGGATGCTGCCAAAAGGATTCTCAAGTATCTCAAAGGAACCATAAATGAAGGACTTTATTATCCTTATGTATCTGATTTAGGTTTGAAGCTATTTTCTGATGCAGACTGGGCTGGCTCCAAGGAAGATAGAAGGAGCACTTCAGGTTATCTTACCTTTGCAGGTTCAAAGCTTATTTCATGGTCATCCAAGAAGCAACCCACAGTTGCTCTCTCTTCTACTGAAGCTGAATATAGAGGTCTTGCCATAGCTACACAAGAAGCTATGTGGATGAAGACATTATTCAAAGATCTTGGATTGGAGTTTGGAACTCCAACTATTTTTGGTGACAATATGAGTTCTATTCATTTGGCTGCTAATCCTATTTTTTATGCAAGGACTAAACATATTGAAGTTCATTATCACTATGTACGAGAAAAGGTTCTAAGCAAAGAGATTCAAATATCATATGTGTCCACTCATCAACAATGTGCAGATATTCTAACCAAAGCATTGGATGGTACAAAGCTTTGCAAATTCAAGGCTATGATTGGTTTGCAGGTAATCTTGGAAGATTGAAGACCTCAAGCATACTTGGCTTGAGGGGGAGCTGTTGGAGCAAGTCTATGACAAGCCTAAGTATTGGCTTGAGTTCCACAAAGTCTTAGAAGAAGCTTTAAAAAGAAGACTATGTAAAGTTCACTTGTGAACTACCTCTTGTAACTTTTGAAGAGTTTACTTAATGTAAAAGTAAGAGAATCTTAAGTGGTTGAGTCCACTTGATCAAGAATGGAAAGAGGAGCCATGAATTTGTGATTTGTGGTAGGTAGAGAATCAAATCAATCATTGATTGATTGGAGAGTGATTGAGGGAAGTTAGCCTCCCAAACTCAACTATAAATAGATGGCAGTTTTAGTCGTGGTTAGAGAGACCTATGTGAAGACCTCCAAGAGCTGAGCTTTATGCCATATCAAGGTGTGATTACAAGGCACACATATGTATCAGTAAGTCATTGTATTGTACAAGCAATATACTTTCATTTTCATGATTATTTGAGTTCATCTTTCCATGTTCTTGTGAAGTGTACTACTCACTGCCATTACTCTCAGTTTTCTCAGTCAGCTTGCAGAGATGTTTTCTCTGAGCTTGGTGCATCATTTTCAGTGATTTAACTTGCTAAAGTTAGCTCTATAAGTCTACTACATGCTCACAAATTTTCATGTCATTTGGATGTTGCAATCTTCAGTTATATTCATTTGAAGTCAACAGGGTCTGTTCATCTTCACTTCTCTGTCAGGTACCCGACTTTTCCACTCATCTTGTCAGAGCCATTTCTCAATGTTTACTTATCCAAATTCAGTGATTTAATATTTGTTGGATTTATCTTACTGTCTAGTATAACCGTACAAATTTTCATAATCATTGGATTTCTACATTTTGAGTTATGTTGATGTTTCTGCTCACTAGTCTATTTCTGTTGCAGCCCATGAAAATCGGGATGATGTCATCACTTGTTAAAACTCATTCTCAGTGTGTGGTTCATTATTTTTTATGAGATTACTCTTGAAAGTTAGCTCTTTAAGTTGCCTAGACTTCCCCAAGAGGAATTGAGATAATTGGTGCTGTGCTCAGAGAATTATGTAAAACATTGGACAGGTGTATGAACCAAGAATAGCAAGTTTTCACCTCTGAGCTAACTCCAACTTATCTGTTTTGATCTATCTTTTTGAGAGTGATCTTCCAAGGTACATAGGGTGTCTAATACATCCAGTGGCAAGCTATAAGGGCCCACCATATACTCCTGGAGTTCATTTGGCTGGTGTAGATCAAGGATTTTGCAACACCTCTTCATCTTCAAGCACATACCTATCCATCTCTTCACACAATGTCAGTCAGATGCCTTGTCAAGAAGATCTTACCTTGCACCAAAGAAAGGTGAAGGGGCCTTTGATCAACAAGAGAGTGTATTACTCAAGCATGATCATATCCAATTAGCAACTATCTCTTCAAGCCATCATGAAGATTCGACCTTGAATCATCTGATCCGTGAGAGTCTACCACAAGATGAATTTTTTTGTAATGTTTAGTAGAAAACTTAAGAAAGAAAAATCCAAGAAGTAAATGAATTTCAGGAAAAGGATGAGTTACTATTCTATGAGAACCTATTGTATGTCCCTCTAGGAAGGCCCAAGATCCAAGTACTTCAACAATGTTATGACAACCTTGTAGCAGGACATTTTGGAGTGAATAAAACAATAAAACTCATATCAAGGGATTTTTGGTGGCCTCAAATGTGGAAGGAAGTCAAAGAATCTATCCAAACCTATGACACTTGCAATAGTTCTAAGGTATCACAACATAAACCTCATGGCCTCTTGCAACCTTTACCTATTCCAGAAAAACCGTGGGCTTCATTATCTATGGATTTCATCAGAGATCTACCAAGTCAGATACTTATGATGCCATTATTTTTATAGTGGATAGATTTACAAAGATGGCACACTTCATTCCAACTACTAAGGCAATCATAGGTGTAGACACTGCCAGACTTTTTCTCAGATACATCTTTAGGATTCATGAATTTCCTGACGACATTGTTAGTGATCGAGTCCATAGTTCATATCCAGCTTTTGGAACAGTCTTTGCAAGATCCCTGGTGCTCAACTTAAACTATCTATATCCAATCATCCACATACTGATGGGAAACTATAACGGGTGAATCAAGTTCTAGAAAAAGATCTCTGCTGCACCATCAACTACCATCAAAATGATTGGTTTGAGCTTTTACCCTTTGCAAAGTTTGCCTATAATAATAATGTTCATACATCTACCAAGCAAACTCCTAGCTTCCAAAGATAAGGCCCAATATCTCATGGATATTAAAAAAAAAACTCAAGGAAGAGATCCATAGAGCTCAAGAACAATATAAGTATTATGCAGCTCAAGTGTGGTTACTCAAAAATAATTTGCAAACTTCGAGGCCTTGTGCAAAGCTAGACCATCAGAGATTTGGTCCATTCACCATCTTGGGCAAGATTAATCTAGTCACTTTCAAGCTCCAGTTACTAAGTAACATGAGAAAACATTCAATTTTCCATGTATCTATGTTGGAACCATATGAAATTTCACCATTGAAGGAGGAGAGACCTAGTCCTTCACCACCTATTGAGATTGATGATCATGAAGAATTCAAAGTTGACCATGTCCTAGTTTCAAGAATATCCCGAGGAAGATTGGAGTACCTTTTTCATTGGAAAGGGTATGACATCAATGATCACTATTGGGAACTTGCAGATAGCCTTCACAAAGCACCAATCAAGGTTTGAGAATTTCATAAGAAGAATCCAATGAATTCGAGACCAAAGATGATGACCGCTCCTCGTGGAACTCATCACTTGAGGGGGAGGTGATGCCATGGGCAAAGGAAACCATCCTCAACCTCAAATTCCATGTGACTTCTATATCTCATGATTGGTTTAGAATTTGGAAAAACAAATGCTTCCATTGTATGCCAAACATGCAAAACCCTAAGATCGACTATCTTCTTGCTTGATTATGACATCTAGAGATCATGTTTCGAATTGATGACATCATCAATTCGTAGCTGCCTTTGATAGATTACCCTTGAAAACCTATATAAGGAGGGGTTGGCCACATACATACTGTCTTGGCAATACCTGTCTTGGGAGCTCAAGGAGTTGTTATCACCAAGTAAGCACTTTTGAAGTTCCAGTTCCAATTCTTGTCTTACTTCTTGTTCTAGTCCTAGTATAGTACTTGGACATCTAGCCTTGTCCTCTTGCAATCTCGTAGTATGGGATCTTATCTAGTTATTTCTTGTAAATATTTCATCTCCCTAAAGGGAGTTCTTGTAAGCAAGAGATCTTGCTTCATACCTGCTATTGAAGCTCAAGGTCAAGGACAAAGCATGGAAGCACATCAAAGAAGTGGACACACAAGAAAAGAGAGCAAGTAGGGAGCTCCAAGAAGTGTATGTCAAATTTTCAGAAGAAATCCCTATAAAAATAGTGATTTTCATCACTAAAAACCTTTGTAAATACCATTTCATATTTTTATAACTCCATTTTGTTCAAGCCGAGGAGTCCTCGAGCTTGAGGAGTATTAGAAGTATCATCCTACCAATTTTCATAATTTTTAGACTTCATTTGAGCCCTCAAATAAGCCCTGGAACCTAATTTTTAATTAGGCCGGACACTAGGTCTAGACAAGGCCAAAACTAGTCAAAAAACTATAAAAAGAGCTAGGGAGCTCATTTTTTAGGTTAGCTTGTTAGAGAATAGAGCTTTTGTAAGAGAACTCTTTTGCAATCGAAGCTTTCCATTGTTCCTCTCTTTGATCTTACCTTGTGCGCGTGTGTGTATGTGTGTGCATGTTTGTGTGCTTTCACTCACACACTTGTGCCTTCACTTGCTCGTGGTCTTCATACCGGTCCTCACATCTCCATGGATTGACAAGTAAAGGAGGTGGTGCTTACGCTTGAGCTACACCAAATTTTGGTGCCATTGCCAGGGAGAGAGCTTCGAGGACGAGCGTTGTGATGGTAAGATCGTAGATTTGCGACGTTGGAAGGTAAAAAAACTGTCATTTTTTTATTTTTCTTCTTCATCTTCATCATCATCACCATCTCCATCTTCTTCCATCTTCTTCTTGATAGAAATTTCTTGTTTTTTAGTGCATTTTCACCCTTTTCATACCATCTTTCATGCATTATTGTGTGAGGAGGAGCTAGGAAGTGCAAGAGAGAGCAAGCGCTTGTGTTTTTTCATGATTTTCTGCACATACGGAGCTCGCCATTGCTCAGCGCTCAGAAATTCGAAGTTCCCGCCAAAAAACACAATTTTGTGAAAAATTCAATTTTTTTGGAAATCGTGATTTTCTGTTTCCCGCCTAAAAGCTTTCTGAAAGAAACACGATTATGTGGCCATTCTCAGAATTGCGATTCTCTGGTTGTGCTCAGAATCGCGATTCTCTGGTTGTGCTCAGAATCGCGATTCTCTAAGTTTTTCAAAAACACGATTCTCTGGATGTGCTCAAAATTATGATTCTCACAAATCACGATTTTTAGCCAAAAACACGATTGTGATCAAACACAATTCTCTGTTGGCAATCGCGATTTCCAAGAAACACGATTTTCATACAAAGTCATGATTTTCATGTCAAAAAGACGACTCTGAGAAAGTACGATTTTCAGTGGGCTCAAATTCGCAATTTTCAAAAACACGATTCTCTGCTGGCAATCGCGATTCTCAAAAAACACGATTCTCTACTGGCAATCACGATTCTCAAAAATGTGATTTTCATCCAAGGAACAAAATCGCGATTTTTAAAACACAATTCTCTTGAGATTCACAGCATCGCGATTCTCTCAAGATTCACAACATCACGATTCTCTCGAGATTCACAGCATCGCGATTCTCTCGAGATTCATAGCATCACGATTCTCTCAAAATTCACAGCATCACGGTTCTCTCGAGATTCACAGCATCGCGATTCTCTCGAGATTCACAGCATCGCGATTCTCTCGAGATTCACAGCATCACGATTCTCTCAAGATTCACAGCATTGCGATTCTCTCGAGATTCACAGCATCGCGATTCTCTCGAGATTCATAGCATCGCGATTCTCTCGAGATTCACAACATCGCGATTCTCTCGAGATTCATAGCATCGCGATTCTCTCGAGATTCATAGCATCGCGATTCTCTCGAGATTCACAACATCGCGATTCTCATGATAACACAAAATCGTGATTTTTCCAAAAGGTCCTGTTTGCCTGTTTTGACCCCCAGGAGCCTGATTTGACATAACGTTTTCATCCAAAGTCCATTTTTTTGAGCTCTATAGCTCATTGGAAAGCTGGTTTCAAATTCTGGGGAACCAAGGGGACTCCAAAGGATTTTGAACCATACCAAGGGGAAATTTTGGACTCTTAACCAAAGCTTATGAACCTGAAACCTGGTAGACACCTAGGCAAGGATAGACAAAGCATTAGATCTTCTCAGTCTAGTGTCAACCATACAGCTAAGTCTTGGGCACAACAACTAAGTGGTTGTCCCTACGTACTAAGCTCTGACACAAGTGACTTAGAAATGTCTTTTCGCATGGGGAAACCTACAGGTGGCTCAAGAATTGCCCATCTACAAACACCAGAAGGTCCCTATAAGACACAATTGGAATATATTCGGACCAACCGATTAGGTGCTCGCATCTATGAGGACGGCCTGAGGCAATCAGAGGTCCAACTCAAAAATCCAGATCAACCCTTTGGACTTGAACACCCGGTGGTCAAGTTCGAAGAGGGTTCATACATTGATAAGGAAGGAACCATGTATGTGGTCACCAACCTACCAGATAGGACTGATAAGTTTGGAAATGTTATTCCTGAGAATGAGATAGGAGACTTAGAACAAGGAAATGTAGGACAAGGACCCCAGACTCCTAGAGGTAAGTCAATTTTGACCAAAGTGATCACTCCAGACTGGATCCCTCAAGACAACAAAAGCATAATCATCACTGTTTCTCTTTATCTTGTACACCCATTTGTTACCAATTACCTTCATGTTAGGTTGCCTTGGAACTAAACTCCATTTATTGTTCTCATACAAAGCTGTCATTTCTTCATCCATTGCTTTAACCCATTTCTTTACCTTTGACGCTTCTTTAAAAGTTGTTGGTTCCTGCTCCTCAAGAAGTTTTGCAATATAAGCTTCATGAGAAAATCTTTGCGGTTGCCTTCTTTCTCTTACTAGATACCTTGATTGGCTTCTTGTCCTACCATGCTTTTCTTGCCTTCGAGTTTGAGTTCTTCTTGATGTAGAACTTTCACTTTCTTCTTCCTGTGACTCAATTTCCTTTGAAATCAAATCGAGAATTTTCGTCAACTTCTGATTGGGGGGAGTTTCCTCTTCATGTGTAATTTGACTCTCTGGTGAACTTGGAGAACTTGGCTCTTCTTCGTGACTTCTTGTAGTTTCTTCTTCATGTACCTGCACTTCATGTTTATACCAAGATTTATCTTCATGAAAAATAACATCTCTCGAAACAATTACCTCTCTCGTATCTGGGTTCACACATCTATATCCCGGTTGCCCTTCTGCCATACCAATGAAAACCATTTTTTGTGACCTTGGATCCAACTTTGACCTTAACTGTTGTGGAACATGAACAAAACATATGCTTCCAAAAATTCTACAATTAGCAATATCTGGTTTTGATCCATAAAACAATTCATAAGGTGCTTGTTGTACATGACTTTGAGTAGGTGGTAACCTGTTCATCACATAAACTGCCATATTGCATGCTTCAACCCAAAAAATAAGTGGTAAGTCCTTTTCATTCAACATGCACCTACCCATCTCCAAGATAGACCTATTTCTTCTTTCGGCCACACCATTTTGTTGAGGTGTGTATCTGTTTGATTCCTTCTTCCTCAAAAAATGCAAGAAATTGATTAGAAAAATATTCACCTCCTCCATCTGATCTCAACCTTCTTATGCTTTGACCTGTTTTCTTTTCAACCAATGATTTAAACTTTTTGAATATGTCAAACACTTCGGATTTGTATTTCATAAAATAAATGAATGTAAACTTTGAGAAGTCATCAATAAATGTGACAAAGTACTTGCTACCTACCATGGACTCTTCTTGAGATGGACCCCATACATTAGTATGAATCAAGTCCAAAATACCTCTGCTTTGCAATCCTACTTTTGAAAAAGAACTTCGTATCTGTTTTCCAAACTGACATGCCTTGCAAACAAAATCCAAATCTTGCTTAGATAATTGTGGTAAACATTCAACCAATGATTTCTTTGCAATATCTTTTAACCTGCCAACTTACTTGACTTACTTGAGTCCCATTAACCATTGTATAACCTGCATAATCTGGAACTTCAACTTCATAAGTATATAATCTGTTTACCTTTTGTCCTTTTATAACAAAATTTCCATCCTTCTTCTGATAAGCCTGCCACTGATTATTATCAAAATCGACCTTTAATCCATTGTCCTCCATCTGTCCAACTGAAATCAAATTTCTTGTAATGGTAGGAACAAACAAAACATCTCTAAGAGTGACATGTTCATTAAGTGGACAATCACCAATGTAAACTACTTCATGCTCAGTACTATCTCCTGTAGCAACTGTGACTCTTGAATCAGGTTTGTGTAAGTTCACCAACATATTCATGTTGTGACTCATGTGGTTTGAGAAACCACTATCTACATACCAAGTTTTGTTGTTTACCTTCCTCTTATGTGTCTTTGTATGCAATAACCATAAGAACGTTTTCCTTCTATGTTTGAGCCTCCTCTTGTAGTATGTTGTTGTTGTGATGCATGTGATCTTGGCCTCTTCCTCTTTGTCATCCTCTAAAACCACCTCTTCTATTCGGATTGGAGAAACAATCCCTAGCATAATGACGAACTTTACCACAATAATGGCAGGTAAAGTTACCTTGGTGATTTGGTTGAGTTTGTTGACTTTGTTGTATTGTTCTTCCTCCTCTAGTTGCATTAAAGCTTCCTCTTCCTCTTGCATTGTTGTTGAATCTTCCTCCTCCTCTCCAATTTCCTCTACCGCTTGATCTATTTGATGAAGTATAAAGAGCTTGTCCTTGACTACCTCTTTGCGAATGATAAGAGTTCTCACCTTCTATGTTGATTTCTTCAGTCATCATGAGTGTTTGTAAATCTTCAAAGGATGGTAGATTCTCTCGAGTCATGATAGACGTAATGAAAGACTTACTGTTGCAGAGCCAAAGAGCGCACAAAGCAGAGAAAAAGACGGGTCCCAAAATTTTTCCGATTTGGACTACATATTTTTGTATCATATTCATTCTTGTAATATATTTTCCCTTGTAAAGGCACTAGAGGAGTCCTCTAGATGCATCCCCACAGAAAAGTAGAGATTACCCATGTACAATAGTAGGAAATTAGTCTCTTAGTGAATAAAGTGCCGGTCACTTGTGTGAAAGGACCAAACTTAGGGCTCATGTATATAAGTCACTTTGTGACTCTTTGTAAAAAACTCTTGCCATTGTGAACAAGGAGCTCTTCTGAATTTTCGAGTTTGCCTCTTTCTTGCTGATTTTGATCTTCATTTTGCTCTTGTATGTGTGTGTGATGCTTGAAATGCATGTGTAGGACTGTTGTCTACCCCTTCCCCTTTGTTTTGAGCTGCTGTAGTGCGTGCGTAAGCTAGGAGAAGCTGTGGCGCGGGTATTTGTGATTCCCATCAGTCACTGTTTTTGCCATAACTTGAAGCAGAGTGTTCAGAATTGAGTGAAACCACCGCCGTTGGATGCGTCTCGTCGAGAGCTTCGAAACGAGTACCCTATTGCCTATATTCGGAGTTCTAGGTTGGGAGAAAACCTCAAAATACTAAAACTGTTGAAAAGAGGCTTGCGGCAACACTTTCAGTATTTCAGTAAGTGTGAGAGGTAGTAGTCTTTTCTCATGCATGCTAGCTAAACCACTTCATTATCCATCACGTGTGCACAAGTCTTCATACACTTGGTAAGTCGTTCCTTAGGATTGACATTTAAATGTGTGTTAAAGATCCCACTATATGCACTTGTGTGGCAATTGAGGTATAGTCTCATTGGCACAAGTCCTTGAGTCATACTGGCTCAAGTACACACGTTTTTGGCGCCGTTGCCGGGGAACACTCAACCAAGGTGCCTTCGTGATAGTTATAGAGCGAGTGTGATCGAATCGTACTTGTAGAGGTAAAATTGTCCGGTAGCAAGTAGTCAGTCACTTCAGCACTTGTTACTTCACATCTCCGAGGTGTGTGTGATAAGTTTTAGGTTTAGGTTTAGGAGGAGGGAAGAGAAGGAGGAGTTAGGATTAGGTTAGAGGAAGAGGACTAGTGAGGTTAGGAGAAGTAAGGGTAGGCAAAATTACCAAAAAATTTCCCAAAATCACCAAAAAATTACCAAAATTTCAAATTCTGTCTAAAAAAAGTATAAAAACCAAAAAAAATTTTGACTCATTTGATACTTGCTGGAGCTTTGGTATCGTCTGCGACAGCGATCAGTATCGTGGACTTAGTATCGAGTGCTTCAGGACTTCCCAGCTTGTGGTTGAGCTCCAAGTGCAAGCAAGAGAGGTTAGAGGTGAGATTCTAACAAGAATATTTACACAAAACTCACCAAACATGCACAAACACGTGATTAAACAGGTGCGTAGTATCGCGGGGGGGTTAAACTGAACTCATTACAGATTTTTTGTGTGATACAGGGTCCTAGGAGAGAAGAGGGGAGTGAGGAGAGCAAGGGGTTACCAAAAATTTTTGAAAAATCTTGCATTTTGGCTTGAGTATCGCGATCGGTTGAGGTTTGGTATCGCAATACCAAAACTCCCTTGTATCGCGATACTCGCCGAAGTATCGTATCGCTTGATACCTACTTGGTATCGTGATACCATTTTGGTATCGTGACGTTGAGTTGGTATCGCGATCGTGCACTGTTTTAAGTATCGTATCGCTGTGTATCAATCCTGGTATCGCGATACCATTCCGGTATCGTGTCGCCAAGATTGGTATCGCGATCGCGCTTACCACGGTGATATCGTATCGCCTTGAGTCTCTCGTATCGTATCGTCGATCTTTGTCAGTATCGTATCGCCATATTTCCTAGTGAAGTATCGCGACACTATACCTGGTATCGTATCGTCGGACTTTTTGAGATCGTATCGTGCCTTGTGAAATCTGATATCGCGACATCACCTTGATATCGTATCGGCCACTCACTTGGACAGTATCGCGATACTGTCATAAGTATCGTATCGTTTGGACCACTGGTATCGTATCGTACACGTGGTATCGTATCACCTGAAACTTTTAAGATCGTATCGTGATAAATCCTAGTATCGTATCGGCTGCTCCCAGAGGTAGTATCGCGATACCAGGTTAGTATCGTATCGTTTGGTGTTTGGTATCGTATCGCGAGCAATATCCAGTATCGTATCGTTTGGACCTCTGGTATCGTATCGCGGTCAAGCAGTATCGCCCGAGAGTGGTATCGTCAGAAAGTGGTATCGTCCAGATTGACCCTTTCTTTTGTCAAGACACTTTAAGTCATAAGGAAATCCACCCAAGGAGAACCTGTGGGACTTAGAGAGAGACTTGGGGGGTGAATGAACTTGAGATCAGGAAGAGTGTTAAGTAGTCGAAGAAGTGTCATATCTTCGGTAGGAAGTGCTGCCCAGGCTAGTCACCACTCCATCTACTCAGAAACCTCTAGTGATTCGGAAGAGGAATTACACATGGCTTCGGAAGACATGCAAGGTCCAACTCCAAATAGAAATTTCATGTCCACTGTTGAAGGGGATTACCGTACCTCCTTACAATACGTGTCCACTAACGCCCAGGAGGTCCCAATCTACCTGGATGGGTTAAACAGATCGGTTGCGAGGATGATAACTTCCCAGAATGCCACAATTGTACCCCGACCTGCTGTGAAGTATGAAGGAGGAGCATATGTAGACAAGATTGTTCATATCTATATTGTAACTGAATTTCCCGAGAGAATCAATGACAGAGGAGAGTTTGTGGACCCAAACAACTCCGAAAGAACACAACTTGAGGAGCCTGTGTCTACTCCGAGGGGCAGGTCTCAAGTGTCACGGGTCTTGAGAGGAGATTTGATACCTCAAGATGATTACCTGTTGGAAGTTTATATGATCCATGGATCAGACCTGTTGCTTCAAACTGACTTACCGGCTCCAGGGAGAGAAGAAAGCCCCATGATATTTTATGAGTTGAAAGACCCAGATGATGAAACTAGGCTTACTTATTTGGATAAGGACCAAAGGAGATACTGGCCAGTGAGTGCCTTAGACAGGGCTCGACTAAGATACATGGGTACGCCTGTATTTCCTCAGAGAGGTCAGGCAACTACTTCACAAAATCCTTTTGGGAATCAGCCAGAAACGGAGCAAACCACATCACGACAGACCAGTCAACGAAGTGTGCCCAACCATACTCATGTACAGTTTGCAACTCCAGGAGTGCACACACACAATCAGGCCCACGCAGGGTTAGAAAACCAGTACCGACCACCAGTAAGACCACAACCACCGATAGGAAGACAGCCGGGAGTGCCTCCAGTACGACCAGCTATCCCAGTCTTCCCTATGATGCTCAGACCACCCGAACCAATGAGAAGGTTGAGACCCATCCAAGTAGCTAAATATGTAAGAAACCATTATGATGGGCTTGGAGAGCCATATGATCATATCGTAGAATTTAAACAAATTCTAAGAGCAGAGCAAGTAGAGGACTTCTTTGTGCAGTATGAGTCTTTTGGGCTCACCCTCACAGGAACTGCTCTAACTTGGTTCCAACCCTTAGACCCGAATCAATTTGGAAACATGGAACAATTCTTTCAAGAATTCATTGGGGAATTCACAAAGAGAGGGATTAAACACAATTCTGCATCTTTAATCCATAGCTTTAAACAAAACCCTAATGAAACTGTGAAGACGGCGGCTCGAAGATTCAATCAGTACGTGGATAGATGCCCAGCAGCTGAGAGACCCACTCAACAAAAGATGATTTCACTATTCCTAGATGGACTTATTAACGGAACCCTAAGAACACTAGTGTATGTGAAGAGATTACAAACGTTGAGTGAGTGTCTCCAAGAGTGCATTGATTTGGAAGACAATCTGGCCGAGGATCTCAAAGGTACATCCGACCACACTAAAACAGAAGACCTAAAGAGCACTATCACGTCCAACTCTAGTAACATGGAAGAATTAGCAGAATTATTAGCAAAGAAACTAGGAGTCCAGGGACAGAGAGCTTACCAAACCAAGCACAAAGATTGCCTGTGCTACGAAGATGTAATTTATGTGGAGGAGATCACCCCACACACTTATGCGTTAGAGGAGGGACCGGTGCACAACCTATGTATCCATACTACAGACAACAACAACAAGGGACTTCATCATACTGCCACATTGAGCAAAAATACACTAATCACACCACTGAAAACTGTCCCTTCAATAGGCAAGTACGGCCTATCCAACCACCTCAATACCGACCGTATGGATATCAACCGAGAGAGCCGGGTAGGGAGATGCCTAGATACAATCCTTATCCAACACAAGCAGGGACACCAAGACAATATGAGCAAGCACCATACCCACCACCACAGCCAGTACTCGGACCCCAGCTATCACAACCTCAACAAGTCGTACCAGTGAAGTATGCTCAACCAGAAGAAAACTTAGAGAGGGCCATAGTACCAGCATCTAGAATGACCAATGTGGAACCAACCAACCCAGGATATGAACCTCCACAAGGGGAGTACTATCAATATGAAGCCAACATGATGGACTATGAGCCAACATATGAAACGGCTTATTATGGTTATGAGGGCTATGATCAGACATATGGAGCAGAAACCACCACATTAATGTATACAGCTCCTAAAGCACAGCAACCCATGAGACCTCCAGTGAGACCCTTGGTGCAGAGAGGACCATGCTATAGATGCGGAGGGGATCACTTCATTAGGGAATGCCCTCGACCCTATAATCCACCACCACCCAGAGTTTGGGAAGGGTACTGCAGTGAGTGTGGAAAGGAACATCTTTTTAGAGATTGCCCTAAAAACCCAACCAAATCCCAAGACACTGCATCTATTAATGTGATAGAGGTCATTGAAGGACCCGGAAGTGATAAGGAATACACGGTGCCACTAAAGGCCATTACTAGAGCCCAAACAAAACAACAAAAAGAACAGCAATCGGAAGAGGAACAAAAAAACAACAAGAAAATAAGCCCTTCAACTCAGATAGTGGAAGATTCTGAGGACCCATGTGAAAATTCCCGCAACACGAAAGCTCAGAAATGGAAGGAAAGACGAGAGAAACTCAAGGATAAATGGGCAAAGAACAAGAGTACAAACAGTAAAAAGCAAATCAAAAAACCAAATAAACACAAAGAACAAGAGAAGTCTAAGGAGACCCCTGAGCTAACCGAACCTAGCTCAGATAGGAAGAAGCCCGGATCAATTCTAGCAGACCCAAAGCCAGACGACTTAGACATGTGGTTGAAAGCCTACCAAGCTAGAATCAAGATGGGCCCAAGCGTTGAACAATATGAAAAAATCTACCCTAAAGGGGAATTAGAAAAGGAAAGACTAGCCATATGCAGAAAACTCATAGAAGTAGCACAAGCAACCCTAGAAAAGCCTATCCCAATGCTAGCAGAGACCAGGATTGCACCTAGTCTGTATGAAGAATGCTTAAAGCCCAATAACAAAGAGCCTAGGAAAGAAGATGACCAAAGTGGCCAGACAACAACCCGGGAGGAATCGATGTCAATAATCCCAGATCTAGAAGCAGATTGGCCAAAAGACTTATGGAACAGAATTCGAGAGGAACAATGGAAGAAGAACGGAGATCATACACCTCCTTTTGAAGAAATAGATGGGGAAGATTGTCAACTCCACCCCAACTTGGAGGAAGTGTACGAAGAGGTGTCAAGACTTGACAGAGGAAGAACCATAAGCATCTCAACGTTGCCCAATTACCTGGGAGAATACGAAAGGGAGTCAGTGATAATACGAGCACCCACAGTGCATGGAAAGGAAAAAGAAAAAGTAGAAGAGAGTTCACATAATTTAACAGAGTTAAAGAAAACAAAAGTACAATTCCAATTGACGGTGGAAGAATTGCTTCGACTTAAACCACAATTATGGAAGCAAATGGCAAACCAATTAGAATCAAAGCCAGAGATTGGAAAACCGACAGAAAAGGAGAAGGAAAATAATTCCACAATACAAGTTCCTGTTGACAAAGTGGGAGAGTTTAGTGAAGGAGATGAGGGTAATACTTGTCTACCAGTCACACACAATGGGTATATGACCAAGGCTATTCTAGATACGGGAGCCGGGGTAGGGATTGCCACTAAGGAAATCTGGGAAAAATGGGGAAAACCTGCCTTACGACCCACACGCATGAAACTCCAATTAGCCGACAATCATGTAGAAAAACCCTTAGGAATATTAGAAAGGATCAAACTAACCACTTGCGGTGTAGAATCCGAACACACTCTAGCCATTTGTAAATTCGAGAAAGCAAACAACTACGAGATGATATTAGGACGACCCTTCATGAGACAAATGTGGGTAGTACAGGATTGGGGAAGAGATTCGTTGTACCTGCAACATCAAGGAAACACCACCAAAATAAATTTGCACACATTTGCTTATCGAGATGTCCCTCCACTACAATGGAATTCAGTACACCGAGAAGAAGATGACTTATCCATTCACAGTGCTGGATCAAGTGATCAATCTTGGATGCATGAAGATGCTTATTTGTGGATGTGTAAGGAATCCAAGAGAGAAGAGAGCAAACGGCAACCATGGCCGATAGGACATCCTAACCATAGACCCGTAGAGGATCCCACTTACACACCTCAAATTTTCTCTGATGAAATCTTTGAGCCACATGGATGGATGGAAATCTTGGCGACTCTAGATGTGTGTGTAAACGAGGAAGTTTTGACAATGAATGAATGCATAGATGAGGAGGGCTACGATGTAAATCTCTATATGGTTGTTCTTCAAGAAGTAGAAGAAGGGGAGATCCTGGAAAAAGAATGGAAGGAGGAATATGAAAGCATAGAAATGGAACCAGAATTTGATTACGAAGAAAATTGTGTAAATGCTGTTCAGAACCGGAAGGAGCAGGAACCAACAAAGATCTTTGCAATTGAAACCGCTACTGCAATACACAGACAGGAGGAGAACAAGAGTAAAGCAGGGCCGGACCCAGATCTTTTTGAAGTTCCTGAACACTTTAAAAAATACGAAGTAGAGGAAAGAAAAGTAGCTATTCAAATGCCTCAACGAGAGGCACGAGACGGAGAAGCGTACGACAACAAGGAACAAACGAAAAAAATTGTTGTGACTATTGAGGAAGGAGAAGAAAGATGCACATATATTGGTAAAGATGTATCTGAAGAAGAGGAAGAGGAACTCATATGCCTTATTAGGGAGTACCGAGATGTATTCGCATGGACCTATAAGGATCTTAAAGGGGTAGAACCCACCATTTGTTCCCATCGAATACCAATGACAGCAGATGCAAAACCCTCCAAACAACGTCCTTATACATATAATGAAGTCTACGCAGCAAAGATCAAGGAGGAAATAGACAAACTACTAGCGGCAGGATTCATATATGAGATAGAACATACCGAGTGGGTATCGCCACTAGTAGTAGTACCTAAGAAAAATGTAAAATTGAGAGTGTGCATAAATTTGAAGAAGGTGAATGCAGCCACTATACGTGACAGCTATCCACTACCTATCACGGACCATTTGTTAGAGAGAGTAGCAGGTAAGGAGGTCTATAGTTTCTTAGATGGATTCTCCGGATACAATCAAGTAGCTATCGCGACTGAGGATCAACACAAGACAGCATTCGCCACTGAATGGGGAGTATATGCATTCAGAGTGATGCCCTTTGGACTCACCAACGCTCCAGCCACCTTCCAGAGATTGATGTGTCATGTTTTCAAGGAATTTCTGAAAAAAAGCATGGAAGTATATGTAGATGACCTTTGCACGTACTCCAATCAAAGACCCGATCACATTCCCGAGCTGAGGAAGATATTCAACAAATGTAGACAGTATCGAGTCTGCTTAAATCCTGAGAAATGTGTCTTCATGGTAAGGCAAGGGAAAATTCTAGGACACATAGTTTCGAGAAATGGAATATCAACGGATGAGGACAAGATTAAAGTCATCTTAGACTTACCAAGACCTAAGAACGCAAAGGAAGTGCAAGCTTTTATGGGGCATTGTGGATACTACCGTAGGTTCATTCACATGTATGCCATAATAGCAAAACCCTTGTATGGTCTCTTGACTCAATTTACTTGGACAGAAGAGTGCCAAAAGGCTTTCACAGAGTTGAAGAAGAGACTTAGTACTGCCCCAATTCTGAAATCACCTAATTGGAGCAAACCTTTTCATATTCATGTTGATGCTTCTAACTATGCCATTGGATGCATCTTAGCCCAGCCGGCTGATGAAGGCAAGCTTGATCATCCAATTGCTTATGCAAGTAGGCAACTGAATCAAGCCGAAAGAAATTATACCACTACGGAACGAGAGGGCTTAGGAATGGTATACGCCGTGAAGAAATTCAGACATTATCTTTTAGCCAACAAGTTCAAATTCTTCATAGACCATCAAGCTTTGTTGTACTTAGTCAATAAACCTTGTAACACGGGAAGGTTGGTAAGATGGTTTCTACTACTAATGGAGTTTGACTTTGAAGTAATAGTCAAAAAGGGAAACACACATGTGAGAGCAGACCATCTTTCGAGGCTAACACATGGAGAGCCACCAAGTGGAGTACCCGATGATCTACCAGATGCTTATTTGTTCAATCTAGAAGTTTGCCCAAAGTGGGCTGAGAAATTGATCCCTATACTCACTCATGGACCTCAACACTCAATCAATAGGAATAATAGAAAGGAAATTCTTCAATCGAGGAATTTACACATAGTATCAGGTAGTGTGTACTACAAGGAACCCAACGGTGTGTTACTCAGATGTGTTGATGAGGAGGAACAAACGCAACTGATTGAGCAAGCACACGTGAATAAATGGAGAACACACAAAGGGATTCATGGAACTATTCGAGAACTGAAGAGATTAGGAGTATATTGGCCTGACATGCCAAAGAGTGTTCACGACCACGTAGGTAATTGTTCAGAATGCCGAGAGACGGTTCCCGAAGACCATATGTCTCTACCTTTCTCGACCATAGCGCCCAATTGGAGTACAACATTAGTGAAATTCTTAAAAACTCAAGAACATGAGTTAGGAACTAGCTTGGCAAGAAAGCGATCCTTAGAGGAAATGAGCAAGGACTACATTCTCATAAGAAAACAATTGTTCAAACGAGGGAAGGATAACCAACTAAGATTATGTGTGCATGAAGGAGAATATCTGCCCATATTAGAAATGGCACATGCAGGTGCTGCAGGAGGTCATTTTTCGGCTGAAAGAACTGTTAAAATGATTCTCTTTGCGGGCTTGTGGTGGCCAACTCTACATATGGATGCTGAAACGTACGTACGAAGTTGTGAGACTTGTCAGAGAACTAAATACCCAATTCGGAGAGATGACATGCCACTAAGACCAATGGTATGCGCGAGAGCCTTCACAAAATGGGGAATAGACTTCATCGGACCTATCAATCCACCTGCCAAAGGATCACATGCGGAGTACATCATAGTAGCCACGGACTACTTAACTAAATGGGTAGAAGCAAAAGCCACTAGGAAGAATGATGCTCAAACTACTGCAAAATTTCTCTTTGAGCAGATCTTCACCCGCTTTGGCTTGCCTATTGAGATTGTTAGCGATCGAGGAACGCACTTCCTCAATGAGGTGATTGAGTCATTAATGAACGAGTTCTTAGTGATTCATAAAAAATCAGCACCATACCATCCCCAAGCCAATGGACAGGCTGAGAGCTCTAACAAAGTGCTATGCACGGTGCTGACTAAGCTTGTCAATAATGGAAGATCTGATTGGGACAAACAATTGCATCATGCAATTTGGGCATTCCGAGTTGCATATAAAACAGCCATTGGAACCACACCTTTCAATTTAGTGTATGGGCAAAATGCAATTTTGCCAATTGACTTCTTAGTACCTACATTGAAAGTGGCCCAGCAATATGAGTGGAACGGTCATGAATTGTCCCAGCAACTAGATCAAATTGAGAAGTTACACGAGACTAGATTGCAAGCTGTAGCAGGCATTTATGCTGCTAAACGGAGACAGAAGGCATATTATGATGCACATATAAAAGACAAGGGACTTAAAGAAGGGGACTTAGTCCTAGTATACACCCTAAAACAACATGCAAAGAAGCTCCAAAAACGCGGATATGGACCCTTGATCATAAATCGAATCTCTACTAGTGGTGCAGTCAATCTCGCTACACTAGACGGAGACATTCTTCCCAATTACATCAGTGGATGCAGAGTAAGACGATTCATGGAGCCCTTGACTGATCAAATGCTAGCACGATTGGTAGGTGCTCAAAATAGGAAAAAGGAAGAAGAGTGAATCAGAGAGGAAGCTCGACAGGAAGCACTAGAACGCATTAGGAAACGGAAAGAGTGGATCAGGCAAAGAGATGAACGCTATCTCCAAGGAGAAGAGCCCATCCCTATGGCAAACTATCAGGTCAAAAATCATGATACAACGGGTATGTGTAAAACGCAACCTTATCTAAACCTAGGGATTGGCAAGACAGAGTACAAATTGATAGACGCATTGATAGACTCAGGAGCAGGCCTTAGCTGCATGCGAAAGAGAATAGCAGACGAGCTGCAATTAGAATTGAATCCCACAAAAGCCCAATTAATAGGAATTGGAGGTCACACCATAGAATGTATTGGAACCACGAATGTATCCCTCCACCTAGGAAATTCCTCCATGGAACAAAGAGTCCTAGTGTGTGAGGATGAAGACTTGATAGAAGACTTCATTCTAGGACACGATTGGATCATTGAGACAGAGGCGTGTATCCATCTAGCTCAAGGTTATATTTCGGCTACGATAGGGCATAAGGAGATTTTCAGCTTACTTGAAGAGAAACCATGTAACCAAACAATATTAAAGCCAAGATCAGAGGAGGTTCAAAAAACGACAGAAGAAAGTATCAACTATGCTCACCACTCAGAAAGCAAATGCATAGAAGCTGAAACTTCCATCCTAGCGACCTCCACAATAGAGTCGAAGTTATCCAATGCAATTGTGGAAAAGCCAACCAGTGAGGAGACGTGGTCTCCTAAGCAGACTCAAAACATCCAAAGATCGCACCATTGGAAACCAACAAGCAGATACTCGAATCAAGTCCCATCCAACTATAAGTGGGTGTGCAAGGATCAAATACAGAGTCAAGAAACGTCCGCACCCACTCTTAAGAAGGAAACAGGCATCACCAAACCCACTGCAAGGAACTATAGACGAAAAGAATCAGTGCAAGTATGGATCCCTAAGACCTTGCTCCAAGCTCAAAGATCGCGACTCCAGATATGGATTCCCAAAAAGCTCACACAAGCCGCTAAACAAGAGTTAAAGACAAAAGAAGAGGTACGACATCAGACAAGGAAAAAGGCAACAACACGCAGGAGCCAACCGAGAAACTGGGAGACCAATGCCAATTTCACTCGAACAATGGAGGAAGCAGATAGAACACAAGGCGCTGCACGGATCACGAAGCCAACCCAAACTCCCTTAGTGTTCACAAAATGGATCTGGAAACCAAAGCAACCAGGAGGAACTGAGGATCGAAGAGATGACGCTTTCCAGTGCACTCATGAAGTTTCTAATGCACCTCAAATATGCATGATAGGGCCACATTACAAGGCCAAGCATTCGGCACATCCTACTTCTATTTCAGGATAGTCAAGCACATTTTCCTAATGGGGAAATAGGAGAGCACTTGTACATACTAAGAAAATACTCCAAAAATTTTATAACCGCTTCGGCTAGGAACTAACGTTTTTGTTTTCCTTTTCAGATGAAAATATAAAAATATATAAAAGTGAGAAAAATCCAGGTATTACCTTTCTCACACACACGGGAAAGGGACGACACCGTTCACTCGGAGCAATCTCGCGCTTATGACAAACAACTAAAGGAGGATTTCTAATAGTATAAGGCCGCTAATTCATACTCTAAATTGAGTGCAGATGGCTTCTGAAGATTCTGAAGCAATAGTACCTGAGGAAGTGATGGATTTTCCTCCCCAAAGTATCACAAAGGCCAAGGGACACTGGTTCCGAGACGACCAGCCTGCAGGGGACTACTTGTTCCTTGCAACAATCAAAATCATGGACACAGATCATATGTTTCCAATAATGTCCCAGGACTTTCGCATACAACATACACTTCCTTCCGTGGAAGAGACCATGAAGAAAGCAGGCATACATAAGTACTTTGAACTGCCAATCTATAAGCCTGATTTTCAAAGATGCACTCAAGTAATGAATACGCTACAGCCAGCACTACACGATCCTCTCGTGCCGGAAGCTAGAGTCATGGATAAGGCACGAGAATGGGTGATTATTCAATTCACTCATGAATTAATCAAGGAAGCTTTTGGATGGGAAAAGGATGGGGTCACCATAGTAAAAGAAGAAAGTAAAGGTGCAAAGACCCGAACCTTCGTTGACATTAATCGTGTGGATATAGAAGATGAGGTCAGATTGATCCATCAACACTTTTGTTTTCCGAATATGCATCGATACACAGCCCCACAAAAGATCATTGTGCAACTACTATCCCATGCCATCAAACAAATTGGAAATCAAATTAATTTGACTCCTTATATTCAAGAAAGATTGTTCGAAGCGAAGAAGCAATGGAAGAATAAGAAGTTCCTAAATGGCAGTGTGGCACTAACCATCCTGATTTACCACGCCTTAGGAATGAGGGACCATTTACAAGAGATGCCATCATCGACCGTCATTGCCCAGTATGCCAAAATGGCGACGGTCCCTAAGAAAAAGAAAGGAGCAAATACTGTGGAAGCGGCAGAAACGAGCTCTCAACCTAGAATGAGAGGTACTAAAAGGTTACGGGAAATAAAGCTAAATGATGAAGACACACCAACTACTAAGAGGATCCATGCACTGCCCAAAGGTAGTATTGAGGGAAGGAAGGAAATAACGGCCCAAGACTTGACAGAGGCTCTGGACGAGACCCATCGATATACAGAAGGACAAGTCAATTTATCGGTCCAGGGTCATCATTATCAACAGTCCGAACAAGCTAGGGAACCAAAAGACAAACTCACCAAAGTACATAGATATCGGGAAATTGGGCTAGATAACTCTAGTTCTGGATCCGACGGCCAAGAGGAACCCAATACATCACTATTGGATGTGGATATTCAAAGCGAATCCAAGGATGACGGCCAATGGGAGGAATTACATGAGGTGGACTATAATGAAGAGCAAAAAGACCTCAAGCAGGAAGATCACGTGACACCAGAAGATCAAGGTACAAGGAGCAAGGAAGCAAACATGGAAGGTCACCTCACTTTAAAACTTAATGAAACTTCCAATATCCAAATCAAGGAGGCCACACCTCCCAGAAAATTACGCCTGAAGACATCAAAGCAGGAATGTCAGGAAACACCAAAAGAAGACGAAGAACCCTTTACACCTATAAGGGTTGTGGCCGAACCGTCCCCCATGGATGTCACATTTCAAGGGAGTGCCACGAAGGTTCTTGATGTGGTGGAAGATGACGCAGAACCGCAAGTACATCTCCAAATCAGGCAACCACACAATGAAACGATCCATAGCGACAAAGGCAAAGATGTACAAACAGGAGAAACCCCAGACATACCAAGGACATGGCTAAATGTGGATATAGCTCAGCTCAAGCCCGTGGTACAGGACATGATCAGAACTGCACTAGACACACAACAACTTATGGCTGATGCGGATGAAGATTATGACCGAGCCATGCAAGACAAAATCGAACTTCAAAAATGGGGTGAAAATCTCTCTACAGAGCTAGAAACAGAAAAAGCACAGGTAGTACAAAAAGAAACTGAACTAAAAGCAATTAGAAGCAAATATAGCATGCTAGAAACAGAAAACGAGCAATTAAAAGCACAACTACAAGATATCACCAAGAAACTACAAGCAAATGAAGCTGAAAAGGCACGCATGACATCCAGAAGTAAAATTCTCGAATCCCAAATTAAAGTGTACATGGACGAAGCAGAAGCATTAAGACAACGAAACAAAGAGCTTATGGCCGCTCTTTTAAATGATCAACCAGTCGAAGTACAAGCACAACCGGAAACAGACATCAAGGGATTAGAAGAGAAAGTGATCATGTATGCAGATCAGCTCAAGAAGGAGCAAGAGACAATTGCCGAATGGGAAAAGAGATATATGGAGGACACAGCTGTACTCAGAACGAAATGGAAAAAAGCAGAGAATAACTACCTGCGACAATGTAAGGAAGACACAGAGCACATGAATATTGTGGCTCAGGAACTAATGAAACACCAGGCAACCATTGCTAAGGCCGAAGAGGAAAACAAGCAAAAGATGATTTAATCAAACAGCTTCAGGAGCAATTAGAGCAGCGAGCACCACAGGGGACACCAGTAGTTCCACCAGAGACCACGGCTACTGTGGAGGAAGAGGTACGTCCTCTCTCTCCCCCCTCGTATCATTCACCAATAAGGGCGGAAAAGGAGGTTCCATTAGAACCTAACACACGAGAAATTGCAGAACTGAGCAGACCAGAAAGGGCACTACTGGTGTCCCAGCTTACTGCAGAATTTGAAGATCAGATCATCAGGATCATGAAAGAAGCTCAGATAGATAATAAACAAATGGAACAAATTTTGAAGCCATTCAATGTACCATACGGACTACTTAAAGAGCAAACTAGATATTATATAAAGTCTGCAACGAATAAAGATCCGGACCACAACCTTCAATTCAGGAGTGACACTTTTAAATACACTCAAGAGGAGTTTGAGAAGGCGGATCCAATATGGCGAAGAAAGATTTTGGAGAAACATCCAACGTTGCGGGTATAGTGGGAAGCATCACCATATGAACTTCAAGTCAATCCATCTTTTTGTCCTGTACCCCGTAGACGATCTTGGACGCAATTTTGGGAAGGACAGCGCCAAGGCAATATCAATAATCAGTGGCTTAACTACCCTTTATTACCTAGTCCGCCACATAATTACCTACCAACCGAAGAATATATGGTGAAGACAATGGAATTTTGGATTTCCAGATAGGCTTCAGTGCCAGATTTAGCGGTCAAAATGACCAATAAAATTTTCAGCATGTTATTAACAGTGATAAAGGTGTTCCAACATGCTAAATATACCTTTTTGAATTTCATTGGAATTACGCAAGGCTCAGAGGCCTTGATTTTTTATTTATCTACAATTCCCAGCCGACTTACAATTATGGCATATTATTCTCGCCTTATGTTTTCGCCATCGCCATACATGCAGACCTTTGAAGAAGCATTTTTTACAGGCTTCTTCGAAATTGATTCAGAAATTTTTGTTAAAATGACTTCCAATTTGAATGCAAGACTGGTGGCCTATGAAACAAGTTTCTTTGTTGATCATAGACAGGCGCCAGAAGACAGAGTCAAGTCTCAGCAATGGAAGGAATTCATGTTGTGTCACGCCAATCTGCTAAATCAAAGAGAGCGACAAGCCATACAAACATACACACGTCGCCACAAAAAGCCTGTCGAGGACGACAGAGTTCAGGAGGAGGGACGTGTAGAGGGGCAATCAAGCAAAAAGAAAAGAAGAAGAAAATCAAAGTCTAAGACGGTGCAATAGATACATATCTCTGCAGGAAGCCCCGCAGGGGCGCATTACCCATCTCTGCACAGAGCCCCGCAAGGGCACGCATCAGGCAAAAAGAGAAAACAGCCAGGTCATGCACGGTGAAAAGAAGTAAACAGCCTCAAAGCAATACAACAGGGTCCGATGTGTGCAACCAGGACAAATCAGAGGACCAAAAGTTATAAAGGGGTAGAGGCTGAAAAGTTTAAGAGGGTGACTAAGAACAGCACATTCCTAGTCACTGGTGGCGTGCGTGGCAACCCAAGTCAACAGGCAAGACAAGTGCAACAGGCTCTCGAGTAGTAGAGCTTGAATCAAGAAGGCTATCGAATCTGCATGTCTGTTTAACTACAGACAACACTGACCAAGGGGAGCGTGCGGAGAAAAGCAGAGCGCCTCTAAAACGTAATGCAAGATCAAGAATCAGGCAACACTGACCATTGGACGCGTGCGGAAAGCAAAGTCTGTCAAGGGACGACAGAGATGAAGAGGGGGAGAGTATTGTGTTAGAGTATGATCAATGTCTACCCCTCATGATTGTATGCACATTTTGTAAGGCCCCCTTTATGAGGAGAAGCCAAGCGTGCATTACCCAATTGATGGGAATCCCAACTTGAATGTTGGATGAAGGTCATATTGGACCATGTAAGATATTATAAGGAAAGGGAGTTACCAGGGTCCCCAATTGTGGGGTCCGGGGCAGCGGTGAGCAGCCCCGACTGGGGGGTCCAAGGGGGCCAGCGGGCCCCCTGGCTGGGGGGTCCCAGGGGGCCAGCGGGCCCCCTGGCTGGGGGGTCCCAGGGGGCCAGCGGGCCCCCTGGTGGGGGTCCGGGGGCAGCGCCCCCGGCGCGACGGTAAAGGGAATATTCCATGGAATATTCCCTGTCAGAGTCAGAAATCATTTATATTTGTTAGGTCGGTTCAACCAGTCTAAGCCGTGTATGGCAATTACGCGGGCGGTGGCCGCCCACGCTCTACCGCCCATGTATAGCCGTCCATGGCAGGCCACCCATGATCCTATATATACATGACTTCTGCACTACCTAAGACATTTGAGTTGAGCCAGCATACCTCTACCTTGTATCTCCCTATCTAGAGTTGTCTAGATCACCATTTAAGCTCTACCTTGAGAGCGCACGGGTGGACAACGCCATCATCTTTGTACTTGCTGCTAGTAGAAAATTGTTGAGATTCTCCTATATCTGTTATCTTCTCTGCTATTGCTCCTATGTTATATTGCGTAACTATTGTCTTACATATTGTAGAGCCAAAGAGCGCACAAAGCAGAGAAAAAGATGGGCCCCAAAATTTTTCCGATTTCGACTACATATTTTTGTATCATATTCATTCTTGTAATATATTTTCCCTTGTAAAGGCACTAGAGGAGTCCTCTAGATGCATCCCCACAGAAAAGTAGAGATTACCCATGTACAATAGTAGGAAATTAGTCTCTTAGTGAATAAAGTGCCGGTCACTTGTGTGAAAGGACCAAACTTAGGGCTCATGTATATAAGTCACTTTGTGACTCTTTGTAAAAAACTCTTGCCATTGTGAACAAGGAGCTCTTCTGAATTTTCGATTTTGCCTCTTTCTTGCTGATTTTGATCTTCATTTTGCTCTTGTATGTGTGTGTGATGCTTGAAATGCATGTGTAGGACTGTTGTCTACCCCTTCCCCTTTGTTTTGAGCTGCTGTAGTGCATGCGTAAGCTATGAGAAGTTGTGGCGCGGGTATTTGTGATTCCCGTCAGTCACTGTTTTTGCCATAACTTGAAGCAGAGTGGTCAGAATTGAGTGAAACCACCACCATTGGATGCGTCTCGTCGAGAGCTTCGAAACGAGTACCCTGTTGCCTATATTCGGAGTTCTGGGCTGGGAGAAAATCTCAAAATACTAAAACTGCTGAAAAGAGGCTTGCGGCAACACTTTCAGTATTTCAGTAAGTGAGAGGTAGTAGTCTTTTCTCATGCATGCTAGCTAAACCACTTCATTATCCATCACGTGTGCACAAGTCTTCATACACTTGGTAAGTCGTTCCTTAGGATTGACATTTAAATGTGTGTTAAAGATCCCACTATATGCACTTGTGTGGCAATTGAGGTATAGTCTCATTGGCACAAGTCCTTGAGTCATACTGGCTCAAGTACACACTTACATCTTTCATCTTCTCTCAAGCCATTTAACATGCTATTAAACTTTATATCCTCACTAGGAGATGCATCAATAGAGGCTAATGCTTCAATAAGAGATTTTACCTCAAGAACATAATCATTAACTGATTGTCGTGGTTTCTTTTTTACTCTTGTCAGCTCACCTATAAGTTGTGTTTGCCTCGCTCTGTTGGTAGTTGCAAATAACCTTTCTAGAGACTCCCAAGCCTCTCTACTAGTGTTCAAACCTCTTATATGCCCAAGCATAGTATTGGAAATGGTTTGTGATATAATAAACAGAAGTCTTCTGTCTCTTTCGATCCATTCTTGCTCTCTTGCTCGATCCGCTTGTGTAGGAGCTTCTGGTAATACCGGCTTCACTTTTGTACCTGTTATCAATCCCCAAAGACCTTTAGACATGAGATAAGACTCCATTCAAAATTGCCACATGGGATAATTTCTCCCATCAGATAACTTCTCAATCGATGCACTCAAATCTGCCATGTTGAATTGTTGTAAACAAAGAAGATAATTCAATAAGTTGTATGAAAGATTTGATAAAACAAAAAAAAACAATGGCTCTGATACCACAATGTTGTGTTTACAAACTTGTAAACATCAAAGTACACAACGAAACATGATGAGACCTCCCAAGATCGTCAAAACACCAACCAAATATTTCCAAATTTCAAAAACAAACTTTCCACCAAACTTTCCAAAAAACAGAAATAGGTCACTGTAGCAAAATGATCATCAAAAACTCTTTGAGCAGAATTTGACAAAACTAATCATATATTCTGAAAGTAGACTGTGAGTAGCATGCTTTAGAAACACAAAACGTCAAAAAAGGTGAAGTATAGCTCCCAAACCAGTAGCTTGAAGTCAAGGTAAGAAGAAGCCTGCAACAGCAAGGTATGACTAACTGTCTGAATTGAAAACTGATGTACAAAAGCAATAAAACTTCAAGATCTATGAGAAATTTTGATATGAATAGAAGGTGTGAGAGCTAAGGAAACTCCTCCAAGTCAAATCACTCAAAAAGACCTCATAACGACTGAGATATGAAAGTTTGAAGAGAGGTATGTCACTAATGAGACACCGGATAGACACAAGAAAGAAGATATGCAAAAACGCCTACTTGCGCGGAGTTTTCTCATTGTAAATTGTACAAAAACTGATTCTACACAAAGAGAACCACTCTTTTTATTGAGAGGCTATCAACAGAAGCGCCTTCCTTGTCTAAAAATAGACACCTCTCCTTTCCTTCTACTTTTATCTACTTTTGCTCTAACTTTGGAGATGTGAACGCCTCCACATGTTATTTTTCATAACTAATAAGATCCACAAGCTTCCATTTACCATTTTTAATAATTAATAAAATCCACAAGACTACTTTAGAGCTTGTTTTTATGTAACACAAAGAATGATGCTCAGACTACGGCTAAGTTCTTATTCGAGAATGTGTTCACGAGATATGGGCTACCAATAGAGTTAGTGAGCGATAGAAGCACACACTTCCTAAATGAGGTCATTGAAAATCTTCTCCAAGAAGTCTTGGTGATACATAAGAAGTCTGCCCCTTATCACCCACAAGCTAATGGACAAGCCGAGAGCACCAATAAGATCCTCTGTAACGTATTGACAAAACTGGTAAATAATGAACGCTCTGATTGGGACAAACAACTTCATCATGCTATTTGGGCTTATCGGGTTGGCTACAAAACGGTACTCAACGCCACCCCATTTCAGATGGTCTTTGGACAGAATGCTGTTCTACCATTGGACTTCCTCATCCCAGCCTTAAAAGTCGCACAAGAGCATGAGTGGAATGGACATGAATTGTCCTCTAGGATCTTTGATCTAGAACGCTTAGGTGAGACAAGGCTACGCGCGGCGGCAGCCATCTATGCTGCAAAGAAAAGACAAAAGGCATACTTTGATGCACACATGAAAGATAAAGGATTGAAAGAGGGAGACCTAGTGCTGGTTTATACGCTAAAGCAACATGCCCATAAGTTGGAAAAAAGAGGATACGGACCCATGATCATTAATAGAATTTCCACTAGAGGTGCAATTCAGTTGGCCACTTTAGAAGGAGATATCTTGCCAAACTATATTAGTGGATGTAGAGTCAAGTTATACCAAGAACCTCTTACAGAGGATATGCTTACAAGACTCGACACTACTAAGAAGCAAAAAGAAGAGGAGTTAAGGGTGAGGGAAGAAGCATAGGCAAAGGCCAGAGAGCATATTAGGCGAAATAAGTTAAGGTGACTAGGCCTAGATGTCAACTCAAAAGCCCCAAAATATCACATGGATATGTGCCAGAAATCAGGCATAACTACTTCTCAGGTCATTGACCGACGTCCCTTTGTGACCATAGAGATAGGACAAGGAAAGGGTGCTAGGACTGTGAAAGCATTGATTGACTCAGGTGCAGCAAGTAGTGTAGTTAGACTGTCCTACTGCCAAGACTTGCAGTTGAACATCAATACCATAGAAGCTTATCTCATAGCACTAGGAGGTGTGGAAACTCCTTGTTTGGGCGAGGTGGAACTTCCCATCTACCTTCACGATGTTCCAATGAAAGTCAAAGTGCTAGTGTGTCAAGATGAGAACCTTATAGAACCACTTGTCTTGGGTCAAGATTGGATCTATGACCATGCAGTTAACTTAAACCTAAGAAGTCAAATTCTTCAAGTTTGGGTGCACGAACAATGCATTACATTGGAATTAGAGAACTGCATGCTCACAAATCCAGATGTCCCACATTCTCTTAGTTCTTCTAAGACTAATCATATGGAGGAAGTTGTTGTTTGTGTTAAAAGCTCTATGATGCAGAAGGAGTCAATCATGGAAGAACAGGTTAGAAGGCGGGTGGATCTTTCTTCTTCTCCAACGACTCAGGTGGCCATAGTAGCTCCACCACAAAGGCAAACACAACCGTTCAGGACAACTGCTACATCAGATAGAAACACACCATTCGACAAGAAAGCAGTTCCGGGCACGAAGCAGATATGGGTACAAAAAGGAGAGCAGCCACCAGCCTTGTCAACACAGTTCCCACACAGGCAAGCCAACAGTGGGAAGACCATAACCAAGCAACCACAGCCAGGCCAACAAGAATGTCTGCGACAAATTTGGGTGCCTAAGAGATTAATTGCAGCTCAACAAGGGCGATTACACATGTGGGTTCCCAAAGGACTCTTACATGCACAAAGGCCTATGCTCCCCACCATGCAAAAGGTCTCAATCAAGAAGCCAAGAAGAGAAAAGGGAAAGAACCGAGCACAGAGACCACAAGAAGATAAACTCACCTCTTCGGCAATAGTTAGAAGACGAACAACAAAGGTATGGGTATGGAAGCCAAAAGCACTGGTAGACGCCACAGTACCAAAGAGCCAACCACGAAGGATCAAACCCTCAAGAAATCACCAAAACATGAAGCAGCCAAAGGGGATCACTAAACAGTCGAAGACTATTCTCCAGTGGATCCCCATAAAGAGGAAGGATCAGTTGTTATTTCACAATCACGGGCCTACATCATTTCAAGATCCAATGGATACCTCTAGCAAAGGCCCCAGATTAGTGACTTGGGAGACTTGTCATATTTCTTGGGCATGGAGATCTCATACACTCAACATGGAGTGTATGTAACTCAAGAAAGGTATTTGAAAAACTTGTTGATCAAGTTTAAAATGGATGATTGCAGGGTAGCACCTACTCCAACGGAGGTGAATCACAAATTGAGCAGATATGGAGGAGAAGAATTCAAGGACATGAAGCTATATCAAAGTTTGGTTGGTAGTCTGATCTATGCTACTTTAACTAGGCCTGACTTGTCATATGCAGTTGGAGTATTGTCTCAATTCATACATTGTCCTAGGAAAGAACATTGGATTGCAGGACAAAGAGTGTTGAGGTAAATTAAGGGTACACTCAAAGAAGGTTTGTATTATGGTTTGACATCAGATACAAACATCAAGTTCTATAGTGATACAGATTGGGTAGGTAATCATGATGATAGGAGATCAACTTATGGATACTTGTGTTATGTGGGAGATAAGTTAATTTCTTGGTGTTCAAAGAAGCAACACACAGTTGCTTTGTCATCTACAGAAGCAGAGTACAAAGGTATGGTGGAAGCTACAAAAGAAGTGATATGGCTAAAGACTCTCATGAAGAGTTTTGACATCACTCAGAGTATACCCACTATTCATGGAGATAACATGAGATCATTATATCTAGCTGCTAAACCTGTTTTTCATGCCAGGACCAAACACATTGAAATTCAGTATCACTTTTTAAGAGAGAAGGTGATGGATAAATAAATTGAAGTTATACATACTTCAACAAAAGATCAGATAGTTGATATGCTAACCAAGAGCTTGGATGGACCAAAGCTACAAAGATTCAAAGATATGGCAGGCATAAAGAAGATAGAGAAAACCTCAATTGATGATTGAGGGGGAGCTATTTGTGCAGGGCAATCAACAATTCAAGTTTTGATGAAGGCTTGGAAGTCAAGGACTGAACAAAAGATCAAGTTATGAAGCATGGAGAAAGTATATATATTCAGAGGATGAAGATGTGTATACATATGTACATTAATTTAGAGTCAGTTCATCTTATACTTTTGTAAGGTCATGAGCTTCTAAATATTTGCCTATATATACAAAGAAAATGTCCGGGCAAATATGAGAGAATGTTTAAGAACAAGATTTGAAGAGAATTAGATGTCATTAGACACTTTAGAAGTGAGTAGGATCTCTCTCATCACTGAGATGTAAAAATTTTCCAGGAATGAAGAAATGTTACGCCCAATCTTTCTGAGTATTCTCCTTCTGTGTTGAAGGCTGAGAGAATTGAGTATAGGAACATTTACATGTGTAAATGGAAAGAAGAGAAGTTGGAAGAGGTGCAAAATTTGATGCTAATGTTTTGGTCAGTTCTCCTTCCATAGTGTAAAGTTTTGAGCAAAAAAGCACTCATTCTTTAAGTTGGAAGGTAAGCTATCTATGGCTAAAATCATGTGCATAAACGGGTTCTAGATTGAGAGAACCAAGTGTTAGAAGTTACAGGTGTCTGAATCGATTTTTCAGAAGAACAATTTTAGACATAGGTGACTTGTTGAGATCATTTCTCAAGATCTACTAAGTCTTTTGAAATGATTTAACTTGGAGAAGGTGCACAAACTATAGGCAAGACCTTATGCAAAGTTTTATCAAAAACTTTACACATTTGATAAGTCAACGAGAGAGTTATGTGCAGCAGACTTTTTGTGTAGTCATCTTCTTCACAGTTTGTTCAAAATTTTGATAATGAGTATTGATCCTCAAAATTGGTGAAGGTTTTGAGTTACTCTTGATATAGAGGTGCTCTAACTTCAAGAGTAGCTTGTTCTTTTGGAGATTAACACTCTCCATCAGTTCCTGATATAGCTTAACTCGGCATCTACTGATATAGTTAGGCATTACTTCACCTTCAAGAGTAGCTAGTTGGACCACACCACTAGTTGATATCCTATTGATCATCATGGGTCCATAACCTCGTGTCTCTAACTTGCGGGAATGTTGTTTCAAGGTGTAAAATAGCACCAAATCTCCTACTCATAATCCTTTGTCCTTAATATGAGCATCAAAGTAGGCTTTATGTCTCTTCTTAATGGCATAAATTCCTGCTGCTGCTCGCAGTCTTGTCTCACCCAATCGTTCTAACACTACAAGAAATAGGGGGGCATAGTGAAGCCCCCGAACTGAAAAAAAATGTGTACCGTCGCTTATGCGACGCTGGCGTCGCATAAACGATGGTCAATTTTTTGACTTTTTTTTAAAGCGAGAACCGGCGCATAAGCGATGATAGCGTCGCATAAAATAATAGCATCGCAAATACCGTCGCTAGTGAGCAATGGTATTTGCGACGTTGGCAAACTGAAGAGCGTCGCATATGCGACGCTCTCGAATGTAAAAAAAAAATTGATTTCTCCCGGCACATTTGTGCCGGGATTTGGATGCGAGAGACCAAGAAGAGACCGAGAGAGAGAGAAAGAGAGAGCACATGCGAGAGAGAGAGAGAGAGAGAGAGAGAGAGAGAGAGAGAGAGATCTACTTGCAAGGTATGCGCATACACACACACTGTTACACACACATACATATGCATACACACACACATATACACACATAGATGTTGCGAACATTTGTTTTATATAGGGTACAAGTTTCAAATTATGTAAATACCTTTGGGAAGTCTTCAAATACTTCAAGAAGGCTCATATTATTCATAAAATGTAGCAAAAATACCACGTTAGTTCTAGAACATGGTGAGTCAAATTAGTGAGTCACAAGGGAGCTGCAGTGGTGTCCTAGTGGAAGGTCGATGTGGCTAGTTCTCAAAGTCCATCAATAGTTTGCTTATTTGAGCACTTGAGTCATGTAATACCTCCATCCAAGTGTCTACCACGAATTTAGATGTATTAGGAAGGTTTTAGATTAGTTCCCCATGCTATAAAAAGAGGGGAGAAGTCGTGATCTTGTGGGAAGTCCAAGAGAGGCATATGTGTATCTCTATGCTACTGTAGTTTTGTATGCAGAGATTGCAGAGCTTGTATCTCCCTTATTATATATCCAAATTACATGTTTGATAGCTCATTTGAAAGCTCTTATTGTCTACTTGCTTCTTGTAAATTTTCATAATCATTGGATTTGGGAGCTGAGAGCAGTACTCTCTGTAAGTAGTCTGTGTTCTCGGGTTTCACCCCTGCTGAAGGTCTCCATTAAACCTCCAACTTGCAGAGGTCATATCTCCTTGTGTACTTATCCAAATTGAGTGTTCTTTGGCTCATTGGAAATCTCTTGGTCTCTAGTATATGTGGTTAAAACAGTTTTAAAAAATTCTAAGCCAGTAGAGAACAGTAAGCTCTGCATGGTTTCTGTGATGAAGTTTCTAAGAAGGTCAACTTGTTCCTAGGGGGTTCCACCTACTTCTTGCTATAATTTGGAGGTCAATAAACTCCAACATTGGTATCAGAGCAAGGAATGGAAGCTTGGAGAAGGTTATAATACCTTGATGAAGAATTTGAAGCTATTGGAGCAGAGGTTCATCATCGACACTACACAAAGGTAGAAGGAGATAGCAAGGAAGCATCTCAAGCAACATCCAAGCAAAGAAAAGTGCATAGACTTTATTACAAAGGTAAATCTCATACTTCTTCTTATCACATATATCCAAAAGGAGGGTTAAAGGAGGAAGTTTAGTATTTTGCATAATGGGTGATCAACATGCACAAATAGAGAAGCTTGATAAGAACAACTATCAAGCATGGTGATTTAGAATCACAGCATACTTGCAAGGTAGAGGCTTGTATGGTTTGATTGATGGAACGGATATCAAACCTATATTACCAGAGGATCCAAATCACCAACAATTGAGGGAGTTTAGACTTTGGAATGAAAGAGACAAAAGGGTTATATTCATTTTATCACAAAATATTCAAGATTCAATGGTAGGACACATACAAGATCTAGACACAAGTAGAGATGTTTGGCTTGCATTGGAAAGGTTGTATGCTACAGGTACAAGAGCAAGGAATATTCAACTCAAAAAAGAGTTGAAAGATACAAGGACATCGGTCAATGATTACTTGTTGAAGGTTAAAGAGATTGCATATCAACTAGGATCAATTCAAGCTCATGTGGAGGACGACGACTTGGTTGCATATACTCTCAACGGCCTCAAGGATGATGAGAGATGGAAACCATTCATTACTTCGGTTTATGTTAGAGGAGAATTACCAGACTTTGATCAGCTTGTTGCTCTCATGGTCACGGAGGAGATGAATCTAAATGGTTCTACTTCAAATCAAAAAGGATCTCAAGCACAAGCTCTTTATGCAGGATCATCAAGAGGTGGAAACAGAGGTAGAAGAGGTTCAAATAGAGGATGAAAATGAAGAAGGTGTGGTTGAAGGAGATGAGTGCATAGTTCAGCCATCAGGAAGTTTAAATGATGAAAGGAGTGGTTTGGATGAAGAAAGAGGATCACCTTTCAATGGAAGATTAAGGCAAGAGTCACCTCCAAGTGTTGAAAGTAAAGGTAAACTCAAACTTGTTGAAGTTAATGATGAAGGAGAGGAAATTAGTGATGTATGTGAGTATGGAGAATCATCAAAGGTTCCTAATAAGAAAGGAAGAGCATCTACATTGGAGGTAAGAAGAACTTCAAGAGTGAGTAAGCAACCTCAAAGGTATACTTATGAATCTTTTATGAATACTCATTATGCTTTTATGACAAAAGTTGAGCAGTAAAATGAACCCACATGTTATGATGAGGCAAAAGGAGATGAAAAGTGGGAGAAAGCAATGAGAGAAGAAATGGAAGCACTACAGGATAACAAGACTTGGAATTAGTTCCAAAGACACCAAAACAAAAGGTAATTGGTTGCAAGTGGGTTTTTAAGATTAAAAGAAATAGTGATGGTAGTGTGTCAAGATATAAGGCTAGACTTGTAGCAAAAGGATATAATCAAACTCAAGGTGTGGACTATGAGGAAACATTTAGTACAGTAGCAAACATGGCAACGGTAAGAACTTTGTTGGCTTTAGCTGCAAGTAAAAGGTGGAATATATATCAACAAAGATGACAGAAGATCCACAAGTGGATATGTGGTAATAGCAGGAAACAAGAAATTAACATGGAGTTCAAAGAAACAGCCTACAATTGCTTTATCTTCTACAAAGGCTGAGTATAGAGGTTTAGCATTGGCTACTACTGAGGTTATGTGGTTTAAAAAGTTGTTTCATGACTTGAATGTGCAGGTTGATGTACCACTGATATATGGGGATAACTTGAGCAGCATTCATATGACCTCAAATCCTATTTTTCATGCTAGAACAAAGCATATAGAGGTTCATTATCATTATGTTCGAGAGAAGGCCATAAACAATGAAGTACAAGATTCTTTTGTGGGAACAAAGGATCAAGTTGCAGATATCTTCACCAAATCCTTGGATGGACCAAAGCTTCAAAGATTCAACTATATTCTTGGCATGAAGGAAATACCCTTTGAAACTTGAGGGGGAGAATGTTGCGAACATTTGTTTTATATAGGGTACAAGTTTCAAATTATGTAAATACCTTTGCGAAGTCTTCAAATACTTCAAGAAGGCTCATATTATTCATAAAATGTAGCAAAAATACCACGTGAATTCTAGAACATGGTGAGTCAAATTAGTGAGTCACAAGGGAGCTGCAGTGGTGTCCTAGTGGAAGGTCGATGTGGCTAGTTCTCAAAGTCCACCAATAGTTTGCTTATTTGAGCACTTGAGTCATGTAATACCTCCATCCAAGTGTCTACCACGAATTTAGATGTATTAGGAAGGTTTTAGATTAGTTCCCCATGCTATAAAAAGAGGGGAGAAGTCATGATCTTGTGGGAAGTCCAAGAGAGGCATATGTGTATCTCTATGCTACTGTAGTTTTGTATGCAGAGATTGCAGAGCTTGTATCTCCCTTATTATATATCCCAATTACATGTTTGATAGGTCATTTGAAAGCTCTTACTGTCTACGTGCTTCCTCTAAATTTTCATAATCATTGAATTTGGGAGCTGAGAGCAGTACTCTCTGCAAGTAGTGTGTGTTCTCGGGTTTCACCCCTGCTGAAGGTCTCCATTAAACCTCCAACTTGTAGAGGTCATATCTCCTTGTGTACTTATCCAAATTGAGTGTTCTTTGGCTCATTGGAAAGCTCTTGGTCTCTAGTATATGTGGTTAAAACAATTTTAAAAATTCTAAGCTAGTAGATAATAGTAAGCTCTGCAAGCATGATTGGTTTTCTGTGATGAAGTTTGTAAGAAGGTCAACTTGTTCCTAGGGGGTTCCACCTACTTCTTGCTATAATTTGGAAGTCAATAAACTCCAACAATAGACACACACACACACATACACATAGACACACACACACATACACATACACAAATAATGTTGCATACACACATGCACACATAATGCATACACATGCACACACATATACACATACATATACACACACATACACACACATACACACACACATACACACACACATACACACACATATACACACATACACACACATATATGCATACAAACACACATAGAGAGACATGCACACACATAAACATACATGCATACATAATGCATATGCATATGCGTACATCCATACATACTTACATGCATACACACACATATGCATACATAATGCATATGCATATGAGTACACACATACATACTTACATGCATACACACACATATGCACACATAGACACATACACACACATAGACACATACACACACATAAACACATACACACACATACACACACATATGCATACATACATGCATACACATACACACACATATGCATACACATACACACACATACACACACATAGACACATACACACACATAAACACATACACACACATACACATACATATGCATACATAATGCATACATACACATACACACACATATGCATACATACATGCATACACATACACACATAAACACATACACACACATAGACACATACACACATAAACACATACACACACGTACACACACATATGCATACATACATGCATACACATACACACACATATGCATACACATACACACACATAGACACATACACACACATAAACACATACACGCACATACACACACATATGCATACATACATGCATACACATACACACATAGACACATACACACACATAGACACATACACACATAAACACATACACACACATACACACACATACGCATACATACATGCATACACATACACATACACATATGCATACACATACACACACATAGACACATACACACACATAAACACATACACACACATACACACATATATGCATACATAATGCATACACACACATACACACGCATATGCATACATACATGCATACACATACACACATAGACACATACACACACATAGACACATACACACACATAAACACATACACACTCATAGACACACACACATACACATAGACGCGCACACACATACACACACATATACACACACACACATACACACATAGACACATACACACATTATGATGCATTCACACACATACACATGCATACACACATAGACACATACACATACACACACATATATACACACACATATACACACATAGAGAGACATACACACACATAGAGAGACATACACACACATACACATACATGCATACATGTGCATACATAATGCATATGCATATGCATACATAATGCATATGCATACATAATGCATATGCATATGCATACATACATACTTACATGCATACATACACATACATAATGCATACACACACATATGCATACATAATGCATACACACACATACACACACCTATGCATACATACATGCATACACATACACACATAGACACATACACACATACACACACATAGACACATACACACACATAAACACATACACACTCATAGACACATACACACATACACACATGCATACTCATAGATACACACATATACACATAGACACACACACACATACACACATAATGATGCATACTACACATGCATACACACATACAGACACATATACACACATACACACACATAGAGAGACATACACACACATACACATATATGCATACATATGCATACATAATGCATATGCATATGCATACATAATGCATATGCATATGCATACATAATGCATATGCATATGCATACATACATACTTACATGCATACATAATGCACATGCTTACATACACATACGTAATGCATACACACACATATGCATACATAATGCGTACACACACATACACACATATGCATACATAATGCACATGCATAGATACATACACACACATAGACACATACACACATACACACATACACACACATAAACACATACATACTCATAGATACTGTAATGAAGTTCTTTTGCCTCGTTCTGCATCCGCGAGCCAAGGACTGTAGCTTCATCGTCGCCATCGTTATCTGCTACGGACACACACAGAGTTATGTTCTTTTTCCTCCCAGCCGCGTCCGGGCGTCCTCCACTCATCTCGAGTGATAAGTGAGTCTTCTCATCCTTTCCTCTACCAAATATGGAGTCCCTCCAAGATAATGCCATGTGGCTTACTCTCCAAGTCCCCCATATATACATCACCAATATCATGTTTTGCTCCATGTTTGCTACGCGATTCAGAACTCTACCATAGCTCGTATGTAGACGCACACACAAAGAGGTCTGTTCGATCCTCCCAACCGCCGAGCTCCTCTTACCAATATGATAATGAGTGTCCAAAAGGACTCACTTGAGAGTTCTAATAGACTCTCCTCTCAAGTCCTCTACCAAGTGAGGTAAGATGCCTCAATGATGCATGACCCATATGTATCATCTCACTTAACAAGTTATGCATCCATGATGTGACAGATACACACATATACACATAGACACACACATACATACACACACACATACACACATAATGATGCATACTACACATGGATACACACATACACACACATATACATACACATACACACACATAGAGAGACATACATACACATACACATACATGCATACATATGCATACATAATTCATATGCATATGCATACATACATACTTACATGCATACATAATGCACATGCTTACATACACATACATAATGCATACACACACATACACACATATGCATACATAATGCATATTCATATGCATACATACATACTTACATACATACATAATGCACATGCTTACATACATACATAATGCACATGCTTACATACACATACATAATGCATACACACACATATTCATACATAATGCATACAAACACATACACACATATGCATACATACATGCATACACATACACACATAGACACATACACACACATAGACACATACACACACATAAACACATACACACTCATAGACGCATAGCAACACATACACATAGACACATACACACACACATATACACACACATATACACACACACACAAACATACACACATAGACACATACACACATAATGATGCATACACACACATATGCATACATACATGCATACACATACACATATAGACACATACACACACAGATACATACATACACATAAAAACATACACACTCATAGACACACACACATACACATAGACGCGCACACACATACACACACATATACACACACTTACACACATAGACACATACACACATAATGATGCATACACACACATACACATGCATACACACACATATGCATACATACATGCATACACATACACACATAGACACATACACACACATAGATACATACATACACATAAACACATACACACTCATAGACACACATACATACACATAGACACACACACACACATATACACACATAGACACATACACACATAATGATGCATACACACACATGCACATGCATACACACATACAAACACATGTACACACACACATACACACATACACACATATATGCATACACACACATATATGCATACACACACATAGAGAGACATACTCACACATACACATACATGCATATATATACATACATAATGCATATACTTATGCATACATACATACATACATGCATACATACACATACATAATGCATACACACACATATGCATACATAATGCATACACACACATATGCATACATACATGCATACACATACACACATAGACACATACACACACATAGACACACACTTACACACATAGACACATACACACATAATGATGCATACACACACATACACATGCATACACACACATATGCATACATACATGCATACACATACACACATAGACACATACACACACATAGACACATACATACACATAGACACATACACACTCATAGACACACATACATACACATAGACACACACACACACACATATACACACACACATAAACACACATAGACACATACACACATAATGATGCATACACACACATACACATGCATACACACATACAAACACATGTACACACACACATACACACATATATGCATACACACACATATATACATACACACATAGAGAGACATACTCACACATACACATACATGCATATATATACATATATAATGCATATGCATATGCATACATACATACATACATACATACATACATACATACATACATACATACATACATGCATACATACACATACATAATGCATACACACACATATGCATACATAATACATACACACACATACACATATATGCATACATACATGCATACACATACACACATAGACACGTACACACACATAGACACATACACACACATAAACACATACACACTCATAGATGCACACACATACACATAGACACACACACATACACACACACATATACACACACACATACACACATAGACACATGCACACATAATGATGCATACACACACATACATATGCATACACACATACACACACACATACACGCACATACATACACACACATGCATACATACACATAATTAATGCATACACACATACATATGTACACGTATATATATATATATATATATATATATATATATATATATATATATATATATATATATATATATATATATATATATATATATATATATATATATATATATATATATATATATATTGATTTCTAATCATTTTGTTTTATATGTTAGGTATTATGGATCCTAGTAGAGAGAGAAAGGCGAAACTCACTCTCATAAAAAGTCTTATGAGAGCAAGAGTTCCGTCTGATACTCTAGGGGCCATAATGTGTGATCACTCAGAGATGTCTGATGAGGAGCTGGACTATACGATCGAGATGCTTATCCAGCGATCAGACGAGGGCTCTTCTGTGGCTCCACATGCAAGAAGAGAGCTATCTGCTCATAGGTATGTTTTTTTTTCATAAACTTTTTTAATGATATTACAACACATATTTTTATTTATTTTCATCTATCTATTTTCAGGACACCTATATCACCTCCAGCACGTGATAGCAGAGCAGAGTTGCCTATGAGGACATGCATAGGCACCTTTGGACTAGAGTGCGATATAGAGCCAGAGGGGAACATTGTGTACATAGGGAATGGATTGGAGTTCCAGAGAAGGATGCAGGCACTATGCGACTCTTACCTACGCGTTATCCACTTACCATGGAAGTAAGTAAAAATTTTACATATAAATTGAAATAAATATCTTATGTTTTATTTACATTATGTTTTTTTTTTTGTAGTGAGCATGATGAGAGGGATAAAAAATATGTACTTAGTTCACTTGAGATAGAGTTTGGAAGAGGAACAGTTGCATATATTACATGAATACATGAATATTTTACATAAATGCATATGCATATATACACATATGCATATTTAACACATGTATACATATATCACACACATGCAAACACATACATATACATGAAATACATATATATGCATACTAACATATGTATACATATAATACACATGAATACACACACATATGCATACATACATGATAAAAATTTGCTCCTCGAAGATAAAGCTATATATAAAATAATTAGGCATACCCCCGAGCTTCATGTTCTAACTTAGAAGAACATGATTTCATCTCTCTAGTAGGATTCATCGTTATTCAAGTTAATAAAAAAATCTATTATCTGATATCCATTCAGAAGCTTCAAGTTATTGATCGATAACTAGAGTAGAATTTACTATCTAATCTGCTCATATGTTTTCATTATTACCATCATTTTGGTAAGACATCAATATAGTCTCATCTCATTATCCTTATTGATTTCATTTATTTCTTCTATTGTTAAATCTATGTTCATGAATCACATCATCTATTGATGGATTAATATCTATTTCTGGTAATTCCTCTTCCTCATCAGTAGAATCAGCATGTAGAGAATTATCCTCTTCATCAAAAAGATTAGTATCATTATCACGTATAATGATTCTAATTTCTATTTCAGATGTTGATGTATCTATATCTGATGTTGAATCATCAAGAGGAATTTCAGCGATCTCTCTAACAATAAACTGTTCAAACAATGACCTACCTCTAGGTTGCACATGAATGACTTGCCACCAAGGATGAGCATCTGGGTTTTTATTAAAAAAATGCTTGTTCAATATGCCTAGGAAGAATATATGGTTCTTTAGTAGATCGCATTACCTTGGAAGAATCAATTGCCCAAAACCCAGATTATTCCTTTCTTAATGTGGAATTACTACCTTTATACTCCGCTCGAAACCAGTCAACCTTCAATATGACCTATCAAAATATATAAAAACAAAAACCCATTATTAGGTGCTTTAAAAAATAATGAACTCTATAAAAAAATATAAACTTTTTTCTACCTGTTTGAATGTATGAAATGAAATTTCGTAGATACCAACAAAAGTTCCTACGTAACCAAGTTCGCTATCTATCAGGTTCGTGTCTTTTGAGCTAGCACGTGATAGTTGCTTGAAAGAAGCAACAATACTAGAATCCTCTGTTTTACGTAAAGAATCAATGGCTTTGATTCTAATATGCTGTCCAAAAGCCCACATATTAGTGAACATTCGAGCCTGCAAAATAAATTTAATTAGTAAATAGAAACTAACATACATTTATGAAAAAAATAAAATATATTTCAATAAAATTACCTTTCGTTCACAACCTATCATTAACTCTCTTTGCTCATCTGAAATTTCTTCATTATTTGCGTTGAGTGTTGCAAACGACTATATAGCCAATCTATGAAAGAAGATATATCTGTAATCTCATTATTACCGAGATTACGTCTAAATCTTTTGTTTTTTTTGCCTTTTACTTTGGATATTTTGAAGTTCCTCGTACTCGCTAAGGAATGCTTGCATGCATTCGCTATTATATGCTACAAAAGTAGAAACATCATTTTTTTCTTGAAATGTAAATAAGAATGGAACCCCCTTACCTGATAATACCTCATCTGCTATTTTTGAAGAAGACTCGTTGGTCCATGCACGTGGAGCTTCTTCATGAACTCTTTCAAGGTACTCACTAACGTAATACATGCACTCTTCAAGCATCCAACCCTTTGCCATGGATCCTTCTGGTTTCGCTCTTTGTCGCACATAACCTTTTAATACTCCCATACATCACTCGACCCAAAACATCCATCGAGTGTTGACAACACCTGTAATCTCTATTTCATCTACAAGATGGACTAATAAATGAACCTAAATATCAAAAAATGAAGTAGGAAGTTCTTTCTCCATCAAACATAGTAGCTCTTTGCATTCACGTTTTTTTTGTGGGATTGAGTTTTTGTCAATCTCTTTGGATGTAATCCACCTATACATATCATAAAAACAATTATAAAGAAGTTAATTAAAAAATAAAAGATATCCAATATTCATACATATTAAATATAAAAGTATCATAATTACCTTATAAGTGATCCAAGACGATAGATCACATCTCGTACTCCTTTCGTTGTACATCCATCGATAACCAAAGGTAAAATATGTTTCAAAAAGTTATGCCAGTCATGGGTCTTTAACCCAGATAAGCTCTTATCATCCATAGTAAACATGTTTTGAAAAGATGCTCCATATCATGTAGGAGTCTTAATCAATTGAATTCTATTGTTGATAGTATGTATCTCTTTTGTTGTAAGTACCCAAGGAGCAGGTGCATAAGTCGTTTCTTGTCGATGTCTATCAAAAACTGGCCATAACTTTGGTTTGGATTTTTTATCTTTCAAATCATTCCTTGATGTTGTGGTATCTTTTAGTCCAAGAAGATGCTGCCATAGTGAATAACCAATGTTTTTTAATATATGCGTAGGATCAAGAAGATGACATACTTTTAACTCTTTCCAATACTCCAAAGAATACCATATTGATATGTTCTCTGCGAGTGCCAATTTTCCTTTACCTTTGTTCACATACTCATTATCTGAATCATCACTGAAGATTTCTACTTCTAGATCTATCAGAGGTCCATCTGTCCATTTTTTATACCAATCCATAGGCGTCATAGGTTTTGGACACTGACCTGTTTCAAGCTTTCCATTAAAATGTATCGCTTCTCTTTTAGATCTTAATGGATGATCATTAGGCAAGAATCGTCGATGTCGAAGATAAATATTTTTGTTGAGATTCTTACTATAGATTGATCTCAACCAATCACCACAATATGGACAAGCTTTATAACCCTTCGTAGATATTCCTACATCATGGAAAATGATAAAAATATAATTAGATTAAATCATATTTATTTACATGCATATTGAGTAAAAAAATTTCATCAATACCTGAACAAACACCATATCCTGGAAAATCATGAATAGTCCAAGCCACAATACCACGAACCGTAATATGTCTTTCATTGATGCTTTTCGATACATCAATGACATTAATACCTCTCCATAACTCTTGAAGATCGTCAATGAGAGGAGCAAGATATATATTCATATCTTTAACTTGTCTTTTGCCTGGGATTAAAAGTGAAAGCATTAAATGTTCCTTTTTAATGCTAAGATATGGCGGAAGATTATAGTTTATTACTACCACTGGCCATGTTGACCATTTACTAGATTTCATGGAGAATGGATTAACCCCATCTAATGCAACTCCTAACTTTAGATTCTGTGGATTTTGTGCAAATTCAGGCCATGTAGAATCAATATGTTGAAAAGCAACACTATCATGAGGAATTCTAATTATTCCATTAGTACTTTTGTGATCATGTCCCCAAGTCAAAAGCTTTGATAATTCGGGGCTTTGAAACATATGTCTAATCCGTTCCTGGGGTATGCAGTAAACCTCTTGCATGTCAATGATGAGCATATGAACTTAAGGATAAAAAGTGAAAATCATGGTGGCTTGAGAGGATCATTTTTATACAGCTTGTTCAAAGAACTCCAGGTTTATGACACTGAAGTTTTTTGAACAAGCTGTATAAAAGTGATCCTCTCAAGCCACCATGATTTCCACTTTGTATCCTAAAGTTCAGATGCTCATCATTGACATGCAAGAGGTTTACTACATACCCTAGGAATCCTGCTGGCACTAGTCCATTATAATCAGATTGCTCTATCTTGAGTAACCTCTGTGCATGCGATTCATCCAGGTCACGTACCATTGTATGGCCTATAAACAGTGCCAAAATCTTTGAATAGCAATTATAAATCCATTTTTCACACTTTCAAACTGAACATATGATAGAATCAACAAATCATTCAATGAAGGTACATACTTCATATCCTCCAGAACAAACAATCGTATCCTGCCATCCAAACAATCAAATTTTACACGAATATTTTGAAAGATGCATTAATAGTTTTAAAAGATGCGCAGATAAAAGTTCCATTGAGTTTAAGTTCTTGTTCATACCTTATCTAAAGTAAGAATAAAAACCTGCATGTATCTATATACATATATATTTATGCATTTATATATAAATCGATAGAAAATTGAAAATTATACCTTAATAGTGTTGAAACAGATACATTACTCCATCCAAAACGATTTTGAAGGTTGAGAATAAGTAAGATCGCACTTAGTCGTGTCAAACGAATTCCTTCATATACATGCTTTAGACATTCCTCTCGAAGATATTTCTCATTTTTAGAAATATCAATGCTCTCACTGTCATTTTGATACCAATCCTCAATAAAATCTGCCATGCCATCATCTTCATCATTGTCACACAAATCTTGTACTTTATCGTCTTTTGAATATAGATCTTTCAACTTTGCATATTGCACAGGATTAGTTTTGCGTAGCCTCCTCATGGAAGCTTCTGATAAATGAGGTCTTACTGGTAATTGTGAATGTTGTGGAGGAATATCATCAACATCATACGTTGGAATCTACACATATAAATAAAATTCATTAGTATTCCATAAATGAATAAAAAGTAAACTTTAAAAGTACCCTCTGATTGATCAGAATCTACACATAATAAGAAACAAAAAAATATATAAGTTATGTATCCATCAAATATATTTAAAATTAAATGTTTGATATACTTATAGTATAAAGTCGTTGCACGATGAGGAGATGGTGGTGGAGTTCCATCTGATTGATCAGAATCTACAAATAATGGTATTTGATATTAATAATCTGATTATCTACATACACAAAAAATTCACATATATATATATTTACACATACACACATATTCACATATACATATATATATTTACACATACACACATATTCACATATACACATTTATACATACACATATATTCACATATACACTACACATATTGTGGGATAAATGCATGTATTTTGTATGAATGAGTGTATATGCATGCATGTGTGTGTACGTATATATGTGGATATCTATATGTGTGTTTATGTTATATGTATGTATATGTGTGTATGTATACATATATATATATGTGTATATGTTTGCATGTATATGTGTATGTGGATATGTGTATGTGTATGTGTGTGTATATATGTGTATGTATTCTGATTTTTTTTTCTGTTTGAGATTAAATTAACAGGAGATATTGTATGGTCGAAAAAAATAAGAGGCGAGCTAACATACCACCTGAGTCGTGGCAGTTTTTTCGTAGACAGCTACGTCTTCAGGAATCATTTCCTCAGCAGAAGGTACACAAATTAATAGTTTATATTTATAATTTTTATATATTTTAGTAATTTTTTATATTTAATTTATGTATTTTTTTTCTTGAATAAACAGGCTACTACAAAGAAGAGAGTGGAGTCGGGCCACACATTGCACCTAGGCCAAATGGGCCATAATGGTTTTGTAGCTACATTTGTAAGTATATGTGTTATTGTGAGTATATTTTTTATAAGACGTGGTTGTATATGTATGTATGTGCATGTGTATGTGTGTGTATATGTATGTATGTGCATGTGCATGTGTAAGTGTATATGTGTGTATGAGTATGTGTATGTGCATGTGTATGTGTGTGTATATGTATGTGCATGTATATGTGTAACTCTATGTGTATATGTGTGTATGTGCATGTGTGTGTGCATGTGTATATGTGTTTTAATACTTTAATTATATAATTCATTCATATGTGTGTACCTAAGTGTATATGTATGTGTGTGTATATGTATGTATGTGCATGTGTATGTGTGTGTATATATATGTATGTGCATGTGCATGTATAAGTGTATATGTGTGTATGAGTATGTGCATGTGCATGTGTATGTGTGCGTATATGTATATGCATGTATATGTATATGCATGTATATGTATAACTCTATGTGTATATGTGTGTATGTGCATGTATATGTGTATATGTAGGTATGTGCATGTGGGTGTGCATGTGTATATGTGGATGCATGTGTATGTGGATGCATTGCCATTTGCATCCATGTGCATGCATTTGAATGTGCATGCATGTGGATGTGCATATACATGTATTTGCGTATATGTTAATGTGTGTATGTGTGTGTGTGTGTATGTATATATATATATATATATATATATATATATATATATATATATATATATATATATATATATGCAATAATGCATGCATGTAAATCTTTTTATGTGGTTGTAGAAATGTTTGTGCATATGCATGTGTATATGTGTGTATGTCTAAGTGTATGTGCACATGTATCTATGTGTATATGTGTGTGTTTGTGCATGTGTATATGTGTATATGTGTGAAAGTGCATCTTCATCATGTATAAGTGTATAAGTGCATATCAATAAGTGTGAGTATGCTATCTAATGAAAATAACACAATTCAAATGATATACAAAGAATAGAAATTGTACTTACAATAGTTATCCATACTTTTTGCTTGGTTACCTTCTTGAATAACCTGCAATAAAGAAAGAGAGAGAGAGAAAGAGAGAGAGAGAGAGAATTCAAAGAGAGAAAGATGTAGAAAGAGAGAAACAGAGACAGAGGGAGACAATAAAAGAGAGCTTAGGCAAAACAACAATTCTGCATATACTTGCTTCAGCTCGTAAGCACAGCGCAATTGCGAACTTTGGAGAGCTCTTCGATCGGATGCATGAAAATGCCGATCGAAGAGCCTCCAACGTTTTAATTTTTGTCCGTCAACAGACCGTCGTGTAAACGATGCTACCCATTGTCGCATAAGTGACATGTCTTAGCGTCACTTATGCGACCGCAAAGTGCCGTCGCTTATGCGACGTAAAAGAGCGTCGCTTATGCGATGTAAAAGAGCATCGCTTATGCGATGTAAAAGAGCGTCGCTTATGCGATGTAACAGAGTGTCGCTTATGCGACGCTTTTAAATGTAACGTGTTAGCGACGCTCTATGGGAGCATTGCACCTTGTCGCGCCACAAGTCGCAAAAAACGTCGTTCACTTCGTCGTTTAATCGACGATCCGCACATGATGCTAATTACGATGCATGTTGCAATTTTATAGTGATGATATTCGGTCGTCTTAACGTCGCTATACGCCCATATTCCTTGTAGTGTAAGTCAAGTATTCTTGAGGAAAGCTCATGACCCATCCATTCACACTCCTGAGCGATTTTGAGTGTGGGTATCAAAAAGTCTAAAGGCAACAAAGCATTCTGACCAAACACCATTTGGAATGGTGTAGCATTAAGTACTGTTTTATAGGCTATGTGATAAGCCCACAAGGCGTGGTGTAATTGTTGATCCCAATCTGAACGTTGATTGTTCACAATCTTGGTGAGAATGTTGCCCAAAACCTTATTAGTACTCTCAACTCGTATGTTAGCTTGTGGATGGTATGGTGCCAATTTCTTGTGTATAACCATAAAGTCGTGTAATAGATATTCAATAACCTTGTTTAAGAAGTGAGTACCCCTATCACTTACAAGCTCGATAGGGAGTCCATATCTTGTGACAACATTCTCGAATAAGAACTTAGCAGTGGTACGTACATTGTTTTTCCTTGTGGCCTTGGCTTCTACCCATTTAGTGAGATAATCAATGGCAACTATGATGTACTCGGCATGGGAATTCCTTGCAAGGGGATTAATAGGTCCCACGAAATCTATTCCCCACTTTGAGAATGTGTGCCCTCCCATCATGGGTCGTAGGGGCATCTCATCTTGGAATATGGGATACTAAGTCCTTTGACATATGTCACATCGTTTTACATAGGTGTGGGCATCCATATGCAAAGTGGACCACCGTAATCCTGAAAATAATATGGCCGTGATAATGCGATCGGGTCCAAAATGTCCTCTTGCTGCACCCTGATGTGCAGCTTCCAATAGGTTAAGATATTCGCTTTCGTGCACACATATCCTCAGATAACCATCTCGTCCCCGCTTGTACAAATTATCACCAATGAGCTTGTATTCTAAGGCCTCTTGTTCTATGCTGTGTCTACGTGCTACCGTCATCTCCTCTGGAAAAGTCTTTGTCCTTAGGTAACTAAAGGTTCACTCTAGTCTGGAGCCAAGAGCACGGCCTGGTATAAAGTGGCATATTCTATTGGGGGTCAATCACAACACTTTCGACATTCATCACATAGTCGTCGGACATCTTTTTCCATTGACGGCCAATACACACCTAACCTCTTCAAGTTCAATGGTGTTGCTTGTCTCCAATGGTGTTGCTCTAGTGCACCTACATGTGCTAATTGCAACCAATTGTTATACTCTTGTTCTTCCACACAACATGCGAGGATATTTTGATGATCTTGCCTATAGATACTTCCTGCGAGAAGTTGGTATCTCTACGCTCTTACTACTTCTTTCTCTTGGGTTCTCACTTGAGAGCTCTTAGGTCCGTATGTCAGTATTGGAACTAATGACTTGGCCCATTCAAGGACAATCTTGACATTGAAGAGATATGCATCTGGTAGCTCATCTGCTACTCTAGTAACTGCTTCTCCCAAAGTTATCCTAGAGAGGTGGTATGCTCTCAAATGTGTTTTCCCCTTTTTTACTACAACTTCAAAATCATACTCCATCAATAGTAAAAACCAACATATTAATCTACCTTTCTTGCATGGTTGTTTACCAAATACAAAAGAGCCTGGTGGTCAGTAAAAAATCTAAACTTATTTTCCAATAAATAATGGTGAAACTGCTTCCCTGCATAGACCATTCCTAGTCCCTCTCGCTCAGTAGTGGTGTAGTTTCTCTTTGTACCGTTCAACTGCCTACTGGCATATGTGATTCGCGAATCTATATTTCCTTCCTCTGTGGGTTGTGCCAAAACACATGCTATGGCATGATTAGAAGCATCTACATGTACATGAAAAGGCTTATTCCAATCAAGCATGGCTAAAATAGGTGTAGAACACAATCCTCGTTTAAGCTCACTAAAGGAACTCTAGTATTCTTCTATCCACTCAAAGCTTGTTAGTAGGTTGTAGAGTGGTTTAGTGATGATTGCATACATATGTACGAACCATCGGTAATAACCGCAATGGCCCATAAATGCTTGTACTTCTTTTATGTTCTTTGGCCTAGGTAATTTATTGATTACACGTACCTTATCTTCATCCATGGAGATTCCATTTTTTGAGACTATGTTGTTGCGAACATTAGTTTTATGTAGGGTACAAGTTTCAAATTATGTAAATACCTTTGGGAAGTCTTCAAATACTTCAAGAAGGCTCATATTATTCATAAAATTTAGCAAAAATACCACGTGAGTTCTAGAACATGGTGAGTCAAATTAGTGAGTCACAAGGGAGCTTCAGTGGTGTCCTAGTGGAAGGTCGATGTGGCTAGTTCTCAAAGTCCATCAATACTTTGCTTATTTGAGCACTTGAGTCATGTAATACCTCCATCCAATTGTCTACCACGAATTTAGATGTATTAGGAAGGTTTTAGATTAGTTTCCCATGCTATAAAAAGAGGAGAAAAGTCGTGATCTTGTGGGATGTCCAAGAGAGTATCTCTATGCTACTCTAGTTTTTGTATGCAGAGCTTGCAGAGCTTGTATCTCCCTCATTATATATCCAAATTACCTGTTTGATAGCTCATTTGAAAGCTCTTCTTGTCTACTTTCATAGTACCAATTTTCATAATCATTGGATTTGTGAGCTGAGAGAACCACTCTCTGCAAGTAGTGTGTGTTCTCTGTTTTTTTATCCCTGCTAAAGGTCTCCATTAAACATCCAACTTGCAGAGGTCATATCTCCTTGTGTATGTATCCAAATCATGTGTTCTTTGGCTTGTTAGAAAGCTCTCCAAGTCTATTTGTATTCTATAAATTTTCAGATTCATTGGAGTTGTGAGTTAAGAGCAGCAGTCTCTTCAAGTGATGTATGTCCTCAGGTTCATCTCTGTTTCAAGGTCTCCATTAAAGCTGCATATTGCAGAGGTCATAGCTCATTGAGTATTTATCCAAATTGAGTGTTCTTTGGCTCATTGGAAAGCTCTTGGTCTCTAGTATATGTGGTTAAAACAGTTTTAAAAACTTTTGAGTGAGTAGAGAGTAGTAAGCTCTGCAAGCATGACTGGTTTTCTATGATGAAGTTTGTGAGAAGGTCAACTTGTTCCTAGGGGGTTCCACCTACTTCCTGCTATACTTTGGAGGTAAATAAACTCCAACATTGGTATCAGAGCAAGTACTTGGAGGCTTGGAGAAGGTTATCATACCTTGACGAAGAATTTGAAGCTATCAAAGAAGCAATTCATCATCAACACTACACAAAGGTAGAAGAAGATTGCAAGGAGGCATCTGAAGCAACATCCAAGCAAAGAAAGGTGCACATACCTCATTTACAAGGTAAATATTATATTTCTTCTCATCACACACATTGGAAAGGAGGCTTAAAGGAGGAAGCTTAGCATTTGTATTATGGGAGACCAACATGCACAAATAGAGAAGCTTGATAAGACCAATTATCAGGCATGGAAGTTTAGAATCACAGCATACTTGCAAGGTAGAGGCTTGTATGGTTTGATTGACGGCACAGATATCAAACCCACATTACCAGAGGACCCAAATCAGCAACAATTGAGGGAGTTTAGACTTTGGAATGAGAGAGACAAAAGGGTTATATTCATTTTATCACAAAATATTCAAGATTCAATGGTAGGACACATACAAGATCTAGACACAAGTAGAGATGTTTGGCTTGCATTGGAAAGGTTGTATGCTACAGGTACAAGAGCAAGGAAGATTCAACTCAAAAATGAGTTGAATAACATAAAGAAAGATACAAGGACATCGGTCAATGATTACATATTGAAAGTTAAAGAGATTGCAGATCAACTAGGATCAATTCAAGCTCATGTGGAGGACGACGACTTGGTTGCACATACTCTCAACGGACTCAAAGATGATGAGAGATGGAAACCCTTCATTACTTCAGTTTATGTCAGAGGAGAATTACCAGATTTTGATCAACTTATTGCCCTCATGGTCACGGAGGAGATGAATCTAAATGGTTCTACTTCAAATCAAAAAGGATCTCAAGGACAAGCTCTTTATGTAGGATCATCAAGAGGTGGAAACAGAGGTGGAAGAGGTTCAAATAGAGGTCGAGGAAGAAGGATCGATGATCAAAGGACTTCAAGTGGCTTCTTCAACACAAGAGGAAGAGGAAGATCAAGCGCTAGAGGTACGAGAGGCTACTACAACTACAACCAAAGACAAAGGAGTGAAGATAATAAGAACAATTGCTATATATGTGGAAGGTATGGACACTATGCCAAAGATTGTTATCAAAATGAAAATAATCAAGGTGGTAATCGAAGAGGAGGCTATTCAAGAAGAGGTAAACAACAAGGAAATTATGCAGTTGAAGGTAAAAGTGATGATTATGATTCTCTTCTTATGATGAATGTAGAAACTAAGATGAATTCCAATAGTGATGTATGGTATGTAGATAGTGGTTGTTCTAATCACATGTCTCATGATGCTTCATGGTTTTCTAATATGCATAATCCGTCATGTAAAGGTCATGTTGAAACAGGAGATGATACAACACATAAGATTATGCAGGTTGGAGATGTTGTTATGCAGGATAAGAGCAAGAAAAATTGCTTGAAGGATGTACTTTATGTGCCAACGATCACTAAGAATTTGATGTCGGTTGGTCAAATGGTAGAAAAAGGTCTACAAGTGAGATTTAATCATGCAGGTTGCTTCATTGAGGATCCAAAGCAAAGGAGGTTAATTGCTAGAGGTCAAAAACAAGGTAGATTGTTTACATTCAAGGTAAACCCAAATCATACAAACTATTTCTCTTATGGTATGCATCGAATAGCAGAGCTTGATCTATGGCACAAAAGGATTGGACACATGAATGTACACAGGTTAAAGGAGCTATCAAAGAAGAGGATTGTTGAAGGATTACCTGATCTTACTAAGCAACATATGGTGCATCTTTGTGAAGCATGTCAAATGGTAAGCAGAGTAGACAACCTTTCAAGCATTCAAGCTATGTAAGTGATGGTTTGCTAGATCTCATACACACAGATGTGTGGGGACCTACTAAAGAGGCATCCTTGATTGGTAATAAGTACTATGTATCATTCATTGATGATCATAGTAGAATGACATTTGTGTATTTCATTAAACATAAGAGTGAGGTCTTTGATTGTTTCAAGAAGTTCAAATCATATGTCGAAAAGCAAACAGGAAGGTATATTAAGAAGCTAAGGTCTGATGGAGGGGGAGAGTATTTCTCTCAAGTTTTTACTGATTTTTTGTATGATGAAGGTATCAAAAGAGAAGTTACATGCAGGTATACTCCACAACAAAATGGAGTCGCAGAAAGAAGAAACAGAATCATAGCAGAAGCATCTAGAAGTATGCTTAATGATATGTGTTTGCCTAATTATTTTTGGGCTGAAGCTGTTAGCACAAGTGTTTACATTATGAATAGAGTTCCGACTGCTGGAGTTCATCATTTGACACCATATGAGGTATGGCATGGAAGGAAACCAAGTGTAAGTCATTTGAAAGTATTTGGTTGTGTATGTTATGTACATGTACCTAGTGAGGTGAGATCTAAACTTGATGCAAAATCAGAAAAATGTATATTTATAGGTTATGCAGATACTCAAAGAGGATATAGATGCTATAATCCTCATACCAATAAGGTTGTTGTGTCAAGAGATGTAAACTTTGATGAATCACTTTCATGGTATGCAGATAAGAATTGTTTGCAGGACATGGATGAAAATGAAGAAGGTGTGGTTGAAGGAGATGAATGCATAGTTCAGCCATCAGGAAGTTTAAATGATGAAAGGAGTGGTCTAGATGAAGAAAGAGGATCACCTTTCAATGGAAGATTAAGGCAAGAGTCACCTCCAAGTGTTAAAAGTAAAGGTAAACTCAAACTTGTTGAAGTTAATGATGAAGGAGAGGAAATTAGTGATGTATGTGAGTATGGAGAATCATCAAAGGTTCCTAATAAGAAAGGAAGAGCATCTACATTGGAGGTAAGAAGAACTTCAAGAGTAAGTAAGCAACCTCAAAGGTATACTTATGAATCTTTCATGAATACTCATTATGCTTTTATGACAAAAGTTGAGCAGGAAAATGAACCCACATGTTATGATGAGGCCAAAGGAGATGAAAAGTGGGAGAAAGCAATGAGAGAAGAAATGGAAGCACTTCAGGATAACAAGACTTGGAATTTAGTTCCAAGTACACCAAAGCAAAAGGTAATTGGTTGCAAGTGGGTTTTTAAGATTAAAAGAAATAGTGATGGTAGTGTGTCTAGATATAAGGCTAGACTTGTAGCAAAAGGATATAATCAAACTCAAGGTGTGGACTATGAGGAAACATTTAGTCCAGTAGCAAATATGGCAACGGTGAGAACTTTGTTGGCTTTAGCTGCAAGTAAAAGGTGGAATATATATCAACTCGATATAAAGAATGCCTTTCTTAATGGTGAGTTAAATGAAGAAGTGTATATGTCACAACCAGATGGTTATGTGGATGCAAAATATCCTAATCATGTATGCAGGTTAAAGAAGGCATTGTATGGTCTTAAGCAGGCACCAAGGGCATGGAATGCAAGGTTGGTAAAGTATCTTATGCTGCAAGGATACACAGCGAGTCATGCTGATCCTTCACTTTATGTAAAACATGTAGATGGCATGTGTGTCTATGTATGCATTTATGTGGATGACTTGTTGATTACAGGGAATGATGCAAAAGCAATTGATGAGATAAAAGGTAATTTGGGAAAGGAATTTAAAATTTCAGATCTTGGTTTGCTCAGATACTTTCTTGGGATTGAAATTGTGTATAGCGATGAAGGTATGTGGTTGATACAAAGAAAGTATATATGTGATATGCTGAAAAGGTTTGGTATGCAGGAATGTAAATTTGTTTCTACTCCAATGGAATGTAATGTAAAGCTGAGTGCAAAGGAAGGTGATGAGTTGCATGATATGAATGTATATAGATCCATGGTAGGATCTTTGATTTATGCAACAAAAAACTAGACCTGATATATGTTATGCAGTGGGAGTATTGTCACAGTTTATGCATGAACCTAGAGTACCTCATATGCATGCAGCGAAAAGAGTGCTTAGGTATTTGAAAGGTACCATGAACGAAGGATTATTTTATAGTCATGATGTTGATCTAACTCTTAAAGTCTTTAGTGATGCAGATTGGGCTGGAAGCAAAGATGACAGAAGATCCACAAGTGGATATGTGGTAATAGCAGGAAATAAGACATTAACATGGAGTTCAAAGAAACAGCCTACAGTTGCTTTATCTTCTACAGAGGCTGAGTATAGAGGTTTAGCATTGGCTACTACTGAGGTTATGTGGTTTAAAAAGTTGTTTCATGACTTGAATGTGCAGGTTGATGTACCACTGATATATGGGGATAACTTGAGCAGCATTCATATGACCTCAAATCCTATTTTTCATGCTAGAACAAAGCATATAGAGGTTCACTATCATTATGTTCGAGAGAAGGCCATGAACAATGAAGTGCAGGTTTCTTTTGTTGGAACAAAGGATCAAGTTGCAGATATCTTCACCAAATCCTTGGATGGACCAAAGCTTCAAAGATTCAACTATATTCTTGGCATGAAGGAAATACCCTTTGAAACTTGAGGGGGAGAATGTTGCGAACATTAGTTTTATGTAGGGTACAAGTTTCAAATTATGTAAATACCTTTGGGAAGTCTTCAAATACTTCAAGAAGGCTCATATTATTCATAAAATTTAGCAAAAATACCACGTGAGTTCTAGAACATGGTGAGTCAAATTAGTGAGTCACAAGGGAGCTTCAGTGGTGTCCTAGTGGAAGGTCGATGTGGCTAGTTCTCAAAGTCCATCAATACTTTGCTTATTTGAGCACTTGAGTCATGTAATACCTCCATCCAAGTGTCTACCACGAATTTAGATGTATTAGGAAGGTTTTAGATTAGTTTCCCATGCTATAAAAAGAGGAGAAAAGTCGTGATCTTGTGGGATGTCCAAGAGAGTATCTCTATGCTACTCTAGTTTTTGTATGCAGAGCTTGCAGAGCTTGTATCTCCCTCATTATATATCCAAATTACATGTTTGATAGCTCATTTGAAAGCTCTTCTTGTCTACTTTCAGAGTACCAATTTTCATAATCATTGGATTTGTGAGCTGAGAGCAACACTCTCTGCACGTAGTGTGTGTTCTCTGTTTTTTATCCCTGCTGAAGGTCTCCATTAAACATCCAACTTGCAGAGGTCATATCTCCTTGTGTATGTATCCAAATCATGTGTTCTTTGGCTTGTTAGAAAGCTCTCCAAGTCTATTTGTATTCTATAAATTTTCAGATTCATTGGAGTTGTGAATTAAGAGCAGTAGTCTCTGCAAGTGATGTATGTCCTCAGGTTCATCTCTGTTTCAAGGTCTCCATTAAAGCTACATATTGCAGAGGTCATAGCTCATTGAGTATTTATCCAAATTGAGTGTTCTTTGGCTCATTGGAAAGCTCTTGGTCTCTAGTATATGTGGTTAAAACAGTTTTAAAAACTTTTGAGTGAGTAGAGAGTAGTAAGCTCTGCAAGCATGACTGGTTTTCTATGATGAAGTTTGTGAGAAGGTCAACTTGTTCCTAGGGGGTTCCACCTACTTCCTGCTATACTTTGGAGGTCAATAAACTCCAACATATGTGACCAAGTATCTTGCCATGTCTGACCATAAAAACACACTTATTTCGGTTTAAACAGACTTGATATTCCCTAAACTTGTCAAGATGCATTCAAGCTCAGGGATATGTGTGGTCTACGCACTGAGTGAGCACACAGGTCATCCACACACACTTCTAGATTTTTCCTTAAAAACTCTTTGAACACATGGCACATCAACCTTTGGAAAGTTGCAGGTGCATTTGTCAGCCCAAAAGGCATTACTCAAAATGCAAAGATACCCCATTCGGTGGCAAATGCCATCTTATGTTGGTCCTCTAGGGCAATGGAAACTTGATTATAGCATGAGAATCTGTCAAGGAAACTATACACCTCCTTGCCTGCGACTCTTTCCAACAGGTGTTTTGTTATGGGTAAAGGGTAACTATCCCTAATCGTAGCAACATTGACCTTCTTTAAGTTAATGCACACTCTTGTTGGAAACAATGTCCCATTCGTCCATCTTGCTCAGTAACTATAGCATATGTAGCTGTTGATTTAGTAGTTTGTACAGCATAACAGTGTGGGCATCTTGGATAAAGTATATACCTCTCAAACTAGCGACGTGGGTTTGAAACCCATCGGCTGTAGCTAACGTGAAGAGTATTTTGTCGTGTTTTTTGGAAAAAAGCAAACAGCGGACAGGGATGAGAGGCGACAGATGCAGAACAAGTTTTTTTTTTGTTTCTTGTTGTTCGTAGATCGCTACGATGGAGATCGCTGTTTTATGACTTTTGATAGATGCTTTTCAAGGATACATACAAAGCTATATAAGAAAAGTCATGGGCTCATTATATTCATCCTTCACCTAGTTTCAACACCAAGCTTTGGAGAGCTTTGGTACCTCAATAGAGGTGATGTTCTTAGCACATGGGCCATCCATGGTGCTATCTTGGAGCATGTTGAGGAGAGGCTATGGAGTTCTTGTTGGAGGAGAAGATTGTGCTCACAATCTTGCTCATGGAGAGGACTTGGTCATTAGCATCTTAGTGGTGAGGATCGGTCATCGACATGATGTATTTGAAGATTGTCTTCTACATGAAGATTTCGGGTTACTTCAAAGACATTGGATGGTGGTTAACATAATATTTGCATCTTATGTTAAGAATTCAGGTACATATTCTCTTTATGCACATATGTACTACTTGGAGCTTATGGAGGCAGTGGCATCCATATCACGAGGAGTCCTATTCAGCATAGGTACAAGAGAATTAGTACGCATATGCTTTATGCATATTTGGATGAGGTGTTTGAGAAGGTATGCTCATATGAGTTTGGGGATTTCTGGCAGCAAACTTGTTGGTATTCTTTGCTACTTTTGTAAGTATGTGATCTTTCACACACGTATCTGACTTAGGGCTTTCCATAGCCTAAGTTCAGATGAGGGTTTGCTGATTATCAGTTTTAGACTGATCCTTTCTCTTTCTATCACTCATATTCACTCTTCTACAACCTATTAGGTCACACATCTCAGATTTCTGTTCATACATCTGAATATGTTTGTTACATTTGTATATTCACTCATCCATCTATTTGTGTTCACATAGAGTGGTTGAGAGTTTTGCTCCCACATTGTAATCTGACATTTTTATATATGATAGTGTGAGTAAGCAGTGGCTTACGTAACACTTTACACATGTTACTTTGTCACATCATTTGTACTATTAAATGTGGTATGTTCATATTTTGTCAATATTGGAAGATTGCTGGAATTTATGTTGTATATGCTAGACCTATGGAACTTGGACCTGTGGTATTAGTTATGGGCCTACTAAATTTCCAACATTTGGTATCAGAGCTTTAGGGCTTTGGCATCAGTGCATTAAGGCTCATTCAAATTCCCAGGTTTCTAGACTCCCAGGTTTACAACGATTTAAGAACATCTTCTAACATTTGACATATACACTTAATCTAGATGAGTAGAGGTTTGAGAATTAGACAATTCAGTCACATGTGTATTCATCAGTGTGGAGTATGAAGTTAATGATCTGTTAGCAACCGAATATTTTTTGAAGAGTATGCAAATACTTTACAAAAGTATCGTTTGAAGACCAAGACTTGATGAAAAGAAAACTACTTCAAATTCAAGGAAGAACAATGGTTTAGAGAAGATGAAGGAATCGGATCAACATCAAATCACAGGTATCAATTTTTACTATCAGATTATCATTTGCAGGTCATATCTTAGAAGAGCAATTATGAAGAGATTTAAAGGATTCAAGGAGTGCTTTTATACACTTCCATCATTTTAAAGTTAAAGGCTACATCAAAATAGGTATCTAGAGGATTTTCTAGAGAGTTTTGAGAGATCTCTTTCATGACAAGAAAGCTCTCTAAGAAGACAAATTTGGAGATGGAATGATTTTGTGTTTAGCCAATTTTTTGTTGTAAGTTGGTTGGATATCCAGGTACAAAATTTGATCTAGAGGTAACTCTAGAAAGGTAATTCATCATTCAGACAAAAGGTTGGTGAATTTAGTCATTTCAGACATTTGAAGCAGAATTTTGATTCAGGAGATATGAGGAGATGATAAAACATGATTCTATATTCACTTCCATTTATATACCATGTTTGTTTTGTCTCTTACTCTTACCATTAGAGGAAGAGAAAGAGTTCATTTGAAGAATTTAAGAGTGCTTGTTACTTCAAGATAAAGAGAACAAAAGGTATGGAAGAGAAGTTTTGAAGATGTTGACATCATCAAGTGGAAGAAAGATGCAGAAGAAGAAAGTCCTTCATTTTCAAAAGAAAAGTAAGGCTTCCGTTTCTCATATATTTTCCATATACTTTTCCTATTTTATCTTCTACATCCAAAGACAAGTGTACGAGAACATCTTGTGTGAAGATAGTCTAAAGAAGAAGCAATTTCTTGTTTTGCATGATACTTGGTCATGATTTAGTAGGTTTTGACAAAGAATTGCATTGAGAGAAACAAAGAAAACTTGTATATTTTGACTCATATGTATGAGTTATATATAAATTGAAGTTTTTAAGCAGGCAGCTTATATGTCCCTATTGTAGAGAAAAGTGGAACGAGAAAGGAGAGCCCCAAAATTTTCAAATTAATGGGCACATTTTTATTCTTCGAAGGCTTAGGAAATTTCCTCAAGCCATGTAAATGCACTAGAGGAGTCCTCTAGATGCTTAATCCCAACTCATTGTAACATATTCCTTGTAAATTAGTAGGAAATTCACTTTTTAGTAATAAAGTGCCGGTCTCTTGTGTGAAAGGACCAAATTTAGGGCACATGTATATAAGTCACTTTGTGACTCTTTGTAGAGACTTTTTGCCATTGTGAAGAAGGAGAGCTCCTCATTTTCGAATTTGCTTCTTTCTTGCATATTTTCATCTTATCTTTGATCTTCTATGTGTGTGTAATGCTTGGAATGTGTGTGTGGGACTGTTGTCTACCCCTCCCCACTGTTTTTGAGGTGTGAGCTTGTAGGAGTTGTGGAGTGAGTGTGGGTGTTTCCCGCAATTCACTATTTTGGTCATAACTTGAAGCACAGTTGTCAAAATCAAGTGAAGGCACATCCAATAGAAGCGTCTTGTCGAGAGCTTCGAAATGAACCCACTATTGGCCATATTCGGAGTTTAGAGCTAAGAGAAATCCTCGATTTAGTGAAAACTATTGTAAGTGGTATCGCGACAGACACTTTCAGTATTTCAGTGAGTTTGAGAGGTGGATTAGTCTTTTCTCATCCATATAAGCTGAACCACTTCATTTTCCATCATATGTGCACATGTCCTCATACACTTGGTTAGGTCGTTTGATCCGATTGACAAATAAGCGTGTGTCAATTTCCCAGTATACGTACTTGTGTGGCAAATGAGGTTTAGTCTCTTTGGCACAAGTCCTTAAGTCTTCTTGACTTAGGTACACACATTTTTGGCATCGTTGCCGGGGAACACTCAGCCAAGGTGCCTTTGTGATGGTTATAGCTCGAGTGTGATGAAATCGTACTTGTAGAAGTGAATTCATTCAGTGGCAAGTAGTCCATCACTTCAGCACTTGTTACTTCACATCCCGGAGGTGTGTGTAATGAGTTTTTAGGTTTAGGGTTAGTAGGGATGAAGAGAAGGAAGAGTTAGGGTTAGGTTAGGAGAAGAGGAGAAGAGGAGTGAAGTAGGAGTAAGTCAAGATCACCAAGAAAAATCCCAAAAAAATTACCAAAATAGTGTAGTTCAGTTTCAATCACTAAAAAGTATAAAAACCAAAAATTTCAGTTCATTTCTCACTTGTCAGAGAAGCAGTATCGTGAGAGAGCAGCGATCGATATCGTGGGCTTGGCATCGTGCTTTCCAGGCTATCAAAGCTAGGTATTGAGCTCAAGGTGCAAGCAAGACATCACAAAGGTAAGATTCCACAAAATTTCTTGGGCAAAAACACTTTAGAAGTGCACAATAACGTGATTATTTGCACAATTGGTATCGCGGGGAGGGACAGAGTGTTTTTTGTGCTTCTTGGAGTGAGACAATAGGCTAGGAGTGAAGAGGGGTGGAAGAGTAAGGGGCAACAAAAATTTTTGAATTTTGATATATTTTGGCTTGAGTATCACGATCGGTTGAGTTTTTGGTATCGCGATACCAAAAACTCCCTTGTATCACGATACGATACTCGCCGAAGTATCGTATCGTCGACTACCAGCCTTGGTATCGCGATACCACTTGTGGTATCATATTGCTGAGTTGGTATCGCGATTGCACTTTACCAAAGTCGTATCGTATCGCGGTCCACTTTTGGTATCGTATCGTGCATTGTCCAGTTTAGTATCGCGATACCATCCTAGTATCGTATCGTGAAAGCTGGTGGTATCGTATCGCCACTTGCATTGATATCATATCATGTGGGTTTGCGGTATCGTATCGTGTAGCTTCTAGTATCGTATCGTCCCCTACTCTGGTATCGTATCGCCAGAGCATTCAGGTATCGTATCGCCACCTGCAGTAGTATCGTATCGTGCAATCCCCAGGTATCGTATCGTCACTTGTTGTGATATCGTATCGTGTGAGAAGGTCAGTATTGTATCGTGCTTAGTGGCAGTATCGTATCATGCAGATACTCAGGTATCGTATCGGGCCAAACTCCAGTATCGTATCGTGCCCTTTTTGGTATCGTATCGTCCAAAACGTCCTATCGTATCGTCTGGATTTTTAGTATCGTATCGCCCAATTTTCTGGTATCATATCGTGGAAACCATAGGTGTCGTATTGTGACTAGGCTTGGTATCGTATCGTCTACTCTGGAGGTATCATATCGCCAGGATAGCCAGTATCATATCGTGCTCAACAGAGGTATCGTATCGCCTATTGTTGCAGTATCGTATCGCCTAGGTTTCAGGTATCGTATAGTGGACAGTTTGGTATCACCCAGAGTAGTATCGCCTGGCGCAGTATCGCCTAAAGTGGTATTGCCCAAAACATTTGAAGCATTGTGAAGGGCAAACTTCAGGTTTTTGGGGAGCCACTTAGGGAGAGTTTTCAGAGACCTAGAGAGCTCCAAGCAGGTAAATGAACTTGAGGTCAGGAAGGGTGCTAAGTAGCCGTAGAAGTGTCATATCCTCTGTTGGAAGTGCCACTCAGGTCAGTCACCGCTCCGTCTATTCAGACACCTCTAGTGAATCAGAGGAGGAGATACCCATGGCTTCAGAAGACATGCAGGGTCCCGCTCCAAGTAGAAACTTCATGACCACAGTAGAGGGAGAGTATCGCACTTCCCTACAGTATATTTCTACTAATACCCAAGAGATTCCCATCTACCTGGATGGATTAAACAGATTTGTGGCTCGGATGGTGACTTCAATGGATGCAACAATTGTGCCTAGACCGGCTGTTAAGTATGAGGGAGGAGCATACATGGACAAGATAGGTCACATATACATAGTGATAGAGTTTCCGGATCTAATCAGTGAAAGAGGAGAGCTAATGGGACAAGAAAACTCAGGGAGACCAAACCCTGAGGAGTTAGTGACAACTCCTAGAGGCAAGTCCCAAGTGAAGCGAGTCTTGAGAGGAGACTTCATACCTCAAGACGACTACCTATTGGAAGTATATTTGATCCATGGAATGGACTTGTTTCTTCAAACAGACTCACAGGCCCAAGGAAGAGAATAAAACCCGATGACATTTTATGAGTTAAAGGATCTAGAAGATGAGACTAGAATAGCATACCTAGATAAGAATCAGAGAAGATATTGGTTGGTTGATGCCATTGACAGGGCTCAACTGAAATACATGGGTTTGCCTGCATTCCCTCAGCGAGAGCAGGCAACCACCTCTCAGAACCCCTTTGGAACCCAACAAGAGGCAGAGCACACGATGTCGGGTCAAACTAGCCAAAGGAGTGTTCCAAACCGTACTCGTGCAATTTGCAACTCCAGGAGTGCAAACCCACAATCATACCAACCCTGGAGTAGGTAATCAATACCGACCACCAGTAAGGCCACGACCACCAATAGGGGTACAGCATGGTATACCCCCAGTTAGACCAGCAGTTCTTGCCTTTCTTGTAATGCCTAGACCGCCAGAACCAATGAGAAGATTGAGACCGATTCAGGTAGCCAAATGCGTGAGAAATCATTATGACAGATTGGGAGAACCATATGATCACATTGCTGAATTTAAACAAGTTCTAAGAGCGGAACAAGTAGACGACTTCTTCGTGCAGTATGAGTCCTTCGGACTCACCCTCACAGGAACGGCTCTGACTTGGTTCCAGCCATTAGATCCCAACCAATTTGGAAATATGGAGCAATGTTTTCAAGAATTCATTGGGGAATTCACTAAGAGAGGAATTAAACACAACTCTACATCTCTAATCCATAGCTTTAAACAGAACCCTAATGAAACTGTGAAAACGACCGCCCGTAGATTCAACCAGTATGTCGATAGATGTCCAACTGCGGAGAGACCCACTCAACAAAAAATGATTTCATTATTTTTGGATGGACTCACGAATGGAACCCTAAGAACGCTAGTATACGTGAAGAGGTTACAAACCCTAAATGATTGTCTTCCAGAGTGTATTGACCTAGAAGACAATCTAGCTAAAGACCTCAAGAGCACGCTCAGCCCCACTAAATCAGAAGACTCTCGAAGTACTATTACATCCAACTCCAGTAATGTGGAGGAATTAGCGGAGCTGGTAGCAAAGAAATTTGGAGTCTAAGGACAAAGAAATTACCAACATCCAGCCTTAAGAGTGCCTATGTTACGAAGATGTAGTCTATGTGGAGGAGATCACCCTACACACATGTGTGTATGAGGAGGAACTGGTGTACCTCGGACATATCCTTACAACAGACAACCCCAACAAGGAACTGCCTTGTATTGCCACATAGAACAAAAATACACCAACCACACCACGGAAAACTGTCCATTCAATAGGTAGGCACGACCTTTACAACCACCTCAGTATCGACCATATGGATACCCACCTAGAGAGCCAGGTAGAGAGATGCCCAGGTACAATCCCTACCCAACACCAACAAGAGCACCGAGGCCATACAAGCAAGTACCATATCCACCACCCCAACCAGTGTTAGGACCACAACTGTCACAACCACAGCAAGTAGTACCAGTAAAGGCCAGAAGTAAATTTGGAAAGAGCCATAGTGCCAGCCTCAACGATGACCAGTGTAGAGTCAGCAAACCCTCGATATGAGCTGCCCCCAGGAGATTACTATTCCTATGAAGCCAACATGTTAGAGTACGAACCAACATATGATTCGGCATACTATGGATATGAAGGTTATGATCAGGCTTATGGAACGGAGGTAGCAACTTTAATGTATACTGCACCTAAAGCACAACCACCTGTGAGACCACCCATTAGACCACTTGTGTCGAGAGGACCATGTTATAGATGCGGAGGAGACCATTTTATTAGAGAATGTCCTCAACCTTACAATCCACCACCACCTAGGACTTGGGAAGGATACTGCAATGATTGCGGAAAGGAACATCTTTTCAGAGATTGCCCTAAGAACCCAACCAAAGTCCAAGAGACTGCACCCATTAATGTAATTGAAGTGATAGAAGCACCGGGAAGTGATAAGGAGTACACCGTACCCTTAAAGGCTATCACCCGAGCTCAAACAAAAGAACAAAAAGGGAAACAACCAAAACAGGAACAATAAAGCAATAGAACTGTAAGTCCCAAAATTCAAATAGTGGAAGATTTTGAGGACCCACGTGAGAGTACCCCGAACAAAAAAGTGCAAAGATGGAAGGAAAGAAGAGAGAAGCTCAAAGATAAATGGATGAAAAACAAGAACCAAGACAATAAGAAACAAACCAGAAGTAAGAAAGAGCATAAAGAACCAGAGATTTGGGAAGAGGTGCCCCTTCCACCGCTTAGCCGAGAAGGAGAGAAACCAGGATCGATTCTAGCTGACCCAAAACCGGACGACTTAGACATGTGGCTGAAAGCTTACCAAGCTAGAATTAAGACTGGACCGAACGTGGAACAGCACAAAAAGCTTTATCCACAAGGAGGAATAGAAAAGGAGAGGCTCGCTATATGCAGAAAACTTATAGAGGTAGCACAAGCAACCCTAGAAAAGACTATCCCAGCCCTTCCAGAGACAAGAATAGCAGAGGAGCAATACAAGGAGTGTGTCAAAGCCAAGGATAAAGAACTTGGAAGGAAGGATCACAAATGTGAATGAGTGAAAACTCAAGATGAACCGATGTCAACAATACCTAACTTAGAAGTTGATTGGCCAAAGGAGTTATGGAATAGAATCTGAGAAGAACAATGGAAGAAAGATGGAGAGACTAAGCCTCCCTTTGAGGAATTAGATGTATAAGTTTAGCAACCAAATCCCAACATGGAAGAAGTATATGAGGAAGTATCAAGACTAGACAGAAATAGAGAAGAAGCTCAGAGCATTTCAACTTTACGAAATTACATGGGAGAATACGAAAAGGAATCCATGATAATCCGAGCACCCACAGTACATGGAAAAGGAAAGGAGAACTCAAAAAAGAATTCACACAATCTAACGGAACTTAAGAAGACAAAAGTACAATGCAAACTGACTGTGGAAGAATTATTTCAGGTTAAACCGCAACTATGGAAGCAATTAGCGAGTCAACTGGAATTAGTGCAAGAGAAGGATGAAAAGGGAAACAAAGAAAAAGGAAATCCATCTAAAATACAAATCCCAGTTGATAAGGTTGGAGAATTTAGTGAAGGAGACGAAGGTAATACGTGTCTACCTGTCACTTACAATGGGTACATGACCAAGGCCATATTGGACATAGGAGCAGGAGTAGGAGCCACCAAGGAAATTTGGGAGAAATGGGGAAAGCCTGCCTTGCGGCCCACACGCATGAAGCTCCAATTAGCAGACGATCATATAGAGAAACCCTTAGGAATATTAGAAAGGATCAAATTAACCACCTGTGGAGTTGAATTTGAACACACATTAGCCATCTGTAAATTTGAGAAGGCTAACAATTACGAGATGATACTAGGACGACCTTTCATGAGACAAATGCGGGTAGTGCAAGATTGGGGACGAGATTCATTATACCTGCAACATCAAGGAAACACTACCAAGATAAACTTGCATACATTTGCATATCGAGATGTCCCTCCAGTACAATGGAATCCTATACACAAGGAGGAAGATGAATTATCTATTCATAGCGCTGGATCAAGCGATCAATCATGGATGCATGAGGATGCTCATTTATGGATGTGTAAAGAAGCCAAGAAGGAGGATAATAAAAGGCAGTTGTGGCCAATAGGACATCCTAACTACCGATCGGTTGAGGATCCGAGGTACATGCCTCAAATCTTTCCAGATGAAACCTTTGAACTGCATGGATGGATGGAAATCTTAGCAACCTTAGATGTATGTGTGAATGAGGAAGTCCTAACTATGAACAAGTGCATAGACGAGGAAGGCTATGATGTAAATTTGTACATGGTTGTCCTTCAAGAAGTGGAAGCAGGGGAAATCTTGGAAAAAGAGTGGAAGGAGGAATATGAGAGTATAGAAATGGAACCTGAATTTGATTCAGAAGAGAACTATCTAGACACCATTCGAACTGAAGAGAAGTAGAAACCGGCCAAGATCCGGGCAATAGATGCCGCTCCCATAGTACAAGAGCAAGAGGAAAGAATGAGTAAAATTGGACCAAGTCCAGACCTATTTGAGGTTCTAGAGCATTTTAAAAGATACAAAGTAGAAGAGAGAAAAATATCCATCCAAATGCCTAAGAGAGAACCTCGAGAAGGAGAAGCATACGACAACAAAGAACAAACAAAGAAGATCATAGTAACAATGAAAGATGGAGAAGAAAGATGTACATACATAGGAAAAGATGTGTCAATGGAGGAGGAAGAAGAATTAATACAATTGATCCGAGAATATCGAGATGTGTTTGCATGGACATATAAGGATCTCAAGGGTGTAGAACCCTCGATTTGCTCTCATAGAATACCAATGACGGCAGATGTAAAACCATCGAAACAACGCCCTTATACATACAATGAGGTTCATGCAGCTTCTCGATTTGGTCTAGTTTTTGGGATAATTCATGTCCGATCCATCCGTGCTGCTCTGCTACTCTCAAAGTAGGTATCAAAAAATCAATTGCAAAAATTGCATTCTGCCCGTACACAAAATCCCCTGGGGTAGTTCCAATGGCAGTCTTGTACGCGACTCGGAAGGCCCAAATTGCATGATGCAATTGCTTGTCCCAGTCAGAACTCCCATTATTGGCAATCTTTGTCAATACTGTGCATAACACCTAATTGGAACTTTCCGCTTGACCATTAGCTTGCGGATGGTATGGGGCTGATTTTTTATGGATTACTAGAAATTCATTCATAAGAGACTCTATCACCTCATTAATTAATTGCGTTCCTCGGTCACTCACAATTTCAATTGGTAATCCAAAACGAGTGAATATATGCTCAAAAAGAGACGTAGCTATGGTTTGAGCATCGTTCTTTTTAGTAGCCTTTGCCTCTCCCCATTTTATCAAGTAATCGGTGGCTACTATGATATATTCGGCATGTGACCCTTTGGTCGGTGGGTTAATGGGTCCTATGAAGTCAATACCCCATTTAGAAAATGCTCTAGCACAAACCATCGGTCTCAATGGCATGTCATCTCTTCGGATCGGGTATTTAGCCCTTTGGCATGTCTCACAGCTTCTTACATAGGTCTCTGCATCCATATGTAAAGTTGGCCACCACAAGCCCGCAAAGAGGATCATTTTCATAGTTTTCTCAGCTGAAAAATGACCTCCTGCCGCACCTGTGTGTGCCATCTCTAATACGGGTAAATATTCTCCCTCGTGCACACATAATCGTAATTGGTTGTCTTTTCCTCTCTTAAACAACTTTCTTCCTATGAGTTCCTAATCCTTGCTCATTTTCTTCTAGGGATCGTTTTCTCGCTAAGCTAACTCCTTCCTCGTGTTCTCTCGTCTTTAGGAATTTGACCAATGTTTTGCTCCAATTGGGTGCTATGGTTGAGAAAGGAATGGATGTATGATCCTCGAGAATCGTCTCCTGGCATTCTGCGCAGTTACTTACATAATCATGGACATCCTTAGGCAGGTCAAGCCAGTATACTCCTAAGCGCTTTAACTCCCTAATAGTTTCATGAGTTCCTTTGTGTGTCCTCCATTTGTTCCCATGAGCTTGTTCTATTAGTTTCAATTGCTTGTCTTCCTCAACACATCTTAGTAGCAGACCATTGGGTTCCTTGTAGTACACACTTCCCACAATAATGATTAGCGTGCCTTGGCAACAAAGTAAACAGGCTCAGAGCAATACAACAGGTCAGATATGTGAAGACAAAGATAAATCAGAAGACCAAAAGTTAGAAAGAGGTAGAGGTTGAAAAGTTGAAGAGGGTGACTAAGAACATCACATTCTTAGTCACTGGTGGCGTGCATGGCAGCCCGACTGAATGCACCAACCCAGATTTGTGATGTACGGGATATCAAGGGGCAAACAGAAGCAAAGGACATACATCGGATAAAATAACAAATTCTCTGACAGTCCTTGTTGCCGCTTCGACCACTGGGTGCATGTATTCAAAACTCTTAGAAGAACTACAAACAAGAGGCAAAAGCCTGCCAATGGACGACAGAGACAAAGAGGGGGAGAGTGTTGTAGAGCAAAGTGGAATGAGAAAGGAGAGCCCCAAAATTTTTAAATTAATGGGCACATTTTTATTCTTCGAAGCCTTAGGAAATTCCCTCAAGCCATGTTAATGCACTAGAGGAGTCCTCTAGATGCTTAATCCCAACTCATTGTAACATATTCCTTGTAAATTAGTAGGAAATTCACTTTTTAGTAATAAAGTGCCGGTCTCTTGTGTGAAAGGACCAAATTTAGGGCACATGTATATAAGTCACTTTGTGACTCTTTGTAGAGATTTTTTGTCATTGTGAAGAAGGAGAGCTCCTGATTTTCGAATTTGCTTCTTTCTTGCAGATTTTCATCTTCTCTTTGATCTTCTATGTGTGTGTAATGCTTGGAAAATGTGTGTGGGACTGTTGTCTACCCCTCCCCACTGTTTTTGAGCTACTGTAGTGTGTGTGTGAGAGCTTGTAGGAGTTGTGGAGTGAGTGTGGGTGTTTCCCGCAATTCACTATTTTGGTCATAACTTGAAGCACGGTTGTTAGAACCGAGTTTCATACCAGTAGAAGCGTCTCATCGAGAGCTTCGAAATGAACTCGCTATTGCCCATATTCAGAGTTTGGAGCTAAGAGAAATCCTCGATTTAGTGAAAACTGATGTAAGTGGTATCGCGACAGACACTTTCAGTATTTCAGTGAGTTTGAGAGGTGGATTAGTCTTTTCTCATGCATATAAGCTGAACCACTTCATTTTCCATCACGTGTGCACATGTCCTCATACACTTGGTTAGGTCGTTTGATCGGATTGACAAATAAGCATGTGTCAATTTCCCACTATACGTACTTGTGTGGCAAATGAGGTTTAGTCTCTTTGGCACAAGTCCTTAAGTCTTCTTGACTTAGGTACACAGTTCCCTCAAAGAATTCTTAAAGTGTTAATACAAAGCTACTTGGTATATGAAAAATTACAAAGAAGTATATTTCTTCTTTATCTAACTCTTGAGGTAAAAGAGTTTTTTGTAGCAGATTTTGAAGACTTGGGTTGAGGTTTTATGTTTGGAAAGGTTACCTCATACTCAGTATCTTCAGAAAACTTTAGAAAATTCAGATTTTTGATGTACTAGTCAGTTGAAGAATCTACTTTTTATTATTGTCTTGATTTTTGGATACATGCTTGTATTCAAGAAGGTGTTCCATCAGATCCTATCACTTGATTTAGAAGTGGACTTAGCCAAAAGATAGTCAAGTAGATACTATCGCATTTCACCCGGGTAGAATATGAAGATTTGAAGTATCAACTTGTAGCTTTTGGAGTTCTTAAGGTGAGAATTTTGTCCACTTATGTTTCAAGTAGGAGTTGCAGATTCTTGAGAAAGATTTGTTTGAAGAAAAGTTTTACAACTTTGTGAGAAGCATGGACACTTGGAGACATTCAGGTAACAAATCAAACATTCAGTCATGAAGGTTTGATGAGAGCAGATTCTACACAAGTATTTTGTTTGATAGATCTCATATGATCTTGAATGATCTTGAATGATCATGAAAGATCTTGAGTATTTATGAGTCAGTTGTCTATCCTTTGTTTGTGAAGATTCTTAGCATTGGAGGAAGTAAGTCAAAGATTCAGATTCTTTCAAATTTGTGTTGGAGAGGAATAGAAGAAGATACCTGTTATGTTGTAGAAGGTTATGAATCCTAAAATGCTTTCAGCAAGGTTTTTAAGATAGATCAGCTAACCTTATTCTATAATTTGGGAAGTTGAGGAATGAGAGGGAAAGCTATTGGCATGTGCACAATGCTAATAAAAAGGTTTCAGAAGTTTTGTTTCAGACACAGGTATGAATGTTATGAAAAATCAGATTTATGAAGGAAGACGTTCCAGATTTCATAAAGTCTGATATATTTGATGAATTCTGGATACTATTGTTAATCATCCAGGGGGGTGATGAAACATGAAGACTTATTTTCAACCATATGTGAAAGAATGCAAATTCATACCTATAAGTATTCCAGGTATTCCTATATTTCCTTTGTCAGTTTCTCTTTATGTTCTAGCTTTATAAGAGGAAGGAAGAAAAATAGCGTGGGCATCTTGGGTAAAGTATATACCTCTCAAACTAGCGACGTGGGTTCAAAACCAATCGCCTAAAGCCAAGAAACGCGAAGAGCATTTTGTCATGTTTTTTGGAAAAATGTGAACGGCAGAGAGGGATGAGAGGCGACGGACATGGAATAAGTGTTTTTTTTTTGTTTTTCGTTGTTCGTATATCACTACGATGGAGATCACTGTTTTATTTCTTTTGATAGGTGCTTTTCAAGGATACATACAAAGCTATATAAGAAGATTCATGGGCTCATTATATTCATCCTTCACCTAGTTTCAACACGAAGCTTTGGAGAGCTTTGGTACCTCAATAGAGGTGATGTTCTTAGCACATGGGGCAGCCATGGTGCTATCTTGGAGCATGTTGAGGAGCGGCTATGGAGTTCTTCTTGGAGGAGAAGAGTGTGCTCACACTCTTGCTCATGGAGAGGACTTGTTCATTAGGAGCTTTGTGGTGAGGATCGGCCATCTACATGATGTATTTGAAGATTGTCTTCTACATGAAGATTTTGGGTTACTTCAAATACATTGGATGGTGGTTCACATAAGATTTGCATCTTATGTTAAGAATTGAGGTACATATTCTCTTTATGCACATAGGTACTACTTGGAGCTTATGGAGGTAGTGGCATCCATATCAGGAGGAGTCCTATTCAGCATAGGTACAAGAGAATCGGTATGTATATGCTTTATGCATATTTAGATGAGGTGTTCGAGAAGGTATGATCATATGAGTTTGAGGATTTCTGGCAGCAAACTTGTTAGCATTCTTTGCTACTTTTGTAAGTATGTGATCTTTCACACACGTATCTGACTTAGGGTCTTCCATAGCCTAAGTTCAGATGAGGGTTTGCTAATTATCAGTTTTAGACTCTCCTTCCTCTTTCTATCACCCATATTCACTCTTCTACAACCTATTAGGTCACACATCTCATATATATTTAGATTTATGTTCATACATCTGAATATGTTTATTACATTTGTATATTCACTCATCCATCTATTTCTATTCACATAGAGTGGTTGAGAGTTTTTCTCCCACATTGTAATCTGACATTTGTATATATGATAGTGTAAGTAAGTAGTGGCTTACGTAACACTTTACACATGTCTAATCTTTCTCTATCTTTGTCTCATCATTTGTATGATTAAATGTGGTGTGTTCATATTTTGTCAATATTGGAAGATTGCTGGAATTGATGTTGTATATGTTGGACCTATGGAACTTGGACCTGTGGTATTAGTTATGGGCCTACTAAATTTCCAACAACTCTCAGCTTACCGTTCTTCTTAGGCACTACTATGATGGGTGATAACCATTCAGTGTGTTCTATTTCAAAGATAAATCTGGCTTCAATGAGTTTATCTATTCCTTCTTTGATTTTCAATGTGTAATTTTCATTATACATATAGGGCTTCTGCTTAGTGGGTCTTGCCTTGGCAGTCATGGGTATCCTATGGGAACATATGTCAGGATCTACCCCTTTCAAATCTTTGTAACTCCATGCATACACATCCCTATACCTCTTCAATAGAGCAATCAAACTTTCTTCCTCTTCGCCAGTCAAATCATGTCCTATGTACATGCATCATTCTTCTCCTTCCTCAATTGCCACTACAACTTTCTTTGTGGTTTTGTTATTGCCATAAGCTTCTCCTGAGCTTTTGTCTCTTTTTGGCATTCTGATCATGATTTTTTGGTCTTCCACCACATATTTCCTAAAGTTTTTTGGCACTTTCATCACTGGTTCTTCTTCCTTAGTTTTCACCTTCTCTTCCTTCCTCATCTTTTGATTTCGTTGATTGGAACTTGAATTCTCCTTTTCTTTCTCAGGGGTGGTGAGGTCTGGGGACATGGCTTCTAGCCAGCCTAGAATTGTCTGAATCTACTTCCCATTCCTCATCGTTCACTTGATTACTCCATTCCAAAATTTCTTCTTTAAGATATTTCTTCCTTTACTAGGTTTACAGCAAAGATGGATATATCATAACCGTCTTCGTAACAGTGGGGGGTCCATTGTTCTTCGTTACTTGCAATATCCATAGTCATTAGAATCTCTACCCAGCCATAGGGTTCGAATGCCTCGTCTAGAAATACTACAAGAGCATATACTGGGTCTAGAGGTGTGACCTACTCTTAACTTTTTGGCTTTCACACGTTTCTCTTCCTTGGCTGCAATTTTACACATCCAAAGGTTTGTATCCTCATGCAACCATGATGGATCTGATGTTAAAGAATGTACCGATTCCTTCTCCTCTTTGTTCCTATGTAACGTGTTCCATTGCAAAGGTGGTACATCTCGATGTGAATAGTCTGTGAGGTTCACTTTTGTGATGGCTCCTAGGTGTTGTAAGTACAAAGCGTTGGTTCCTCAATCTTGTACTACCTACAATTGTTGCATAAAAGGTCTATGTAAGAGCATCTTATATGCTTGATTCTTTCCAAAATCACATATTGCAAAGGTGTGATCAAATTCTACTCCTCAAGTGGATAGGGTAATTCCTTTCAACAGTCCTAAGGGTCTTTCTTTATGTCCATCTACCATCTGCAACTTCATCCTAGTAGGTCTAAGGGCTAGTTTTCCTCAACATTTCCAAAGAGAAGTGGTCGCAATAGCTACTCCTACACCTGTATCTAGGATGGCTTTGGTAGTGCAACCACAAAGGCTACATTCACGGCAACTTATTGGACTTAGTACATACATATGTATGGGGACCAAGTCAAGAACCTTCATTGGCAGGATCAAGGTATTATGTCTCATTTATTGATGAACATAGTAGATGGACTATTCTACACTTCATCAAAAGTAATAATGAAGTGTCTGATTGCTTCAAAAAGTATCTAGCACATATGGAGAATCATGATCACTCAAGAAGCTCAGCTCTGATGGAGGGGGAGAATACTTCTCCAAAGAGATTGATGAGTTCTTGCAGGATAAAGGTATCAAAAGGGAAGTGACTACGAGGTACTCTTCTCAACTGAATGGAATTGTGGAGAGGAGAAACAAGACATTGGTTGGATCAGCCAAAACAATGCTTGAAGAGAAAAGTTTGCCACATTATCTATGGGCAGAGGCTATTTTAACTGTTGTGTACCTTGTCAATAGACTACCATGCAAATCACTTCAAGGTGTGAGTCCTTATGAAGCATGGCATGGAAGAAAACCTAGTCTTGGACATTGCAAGGTGTTTGGTTTTTTAGCTTATGTTCATGTACCATCACAAATAAGAGGTAAGCTAGATGAAAGGGAAACAAAGGTTGTGTTTATTGGGTATGAATCAACTCAGATGGGTTACAAGTTCTATAATCCTTCAACTAAGCAATTCACTACGAGTAGAGATGTGTTTGAAGAACATAGGTCTTTGTATAATGAAGACAAACAAAAGGTAACTCTAGCATATGATCTTGATTCTGATTCTCATCAATTTGGAAGCAAGCATGACACACAGGTCTAGGATCCAAGAAATGATATAGATGATGACCAAGATGAAAGGGAAAAGGACTACAAACTATAGAAGTCAAGAGGCAAAGCAAAAATGTAGGAGTGTGGAGAATGCTCTAAGCAAGCTCTTAGAAGATCAACAAGAGAGAAGAAACAACCACAAAGGTATGGATATGATTCCACATTTGTTACAAAGCATAAAGGCCTCAATTGAAGAGTGAAGTATTTCGATGGCGATGCACCACAGTGCGCTCTCCTTCTTGAGAGCTTCACGATGACACGCTTGGAGTAGAAAACCGAGCTTCTAAGGCTGCACACAGTACTCCGCACAGAGGCTGGAGAATACACAGAAAACACAGTACACAGGGAGCACGAAGATAGACTTCTTAGGTTTTACAAATCCAGTCAAACTTACAATCTGTGACTCACTAGGCCACTATATGTTTTATTAAAGAACATATACAAAGAAGTGTCATGTGGCCATTTGGCCTTTTACATGGACACTAACAGTAACAATCTCCCACTAAATACCAACATGGCCAAAGTAACTATGGGACAAAAATAAAGAATGATAGAGAATACCTGAGTGTAAGTATACAAACTATACCTCCCACCTGATGGGCATGTTACACAGTATACAAGTGACTATGTAAGATCAAGAATCAAGTAACCCCCATCAAGTGACAACAGTGTCAAAAGATATCCTGTGGTAGAGCTTTAGTCAAAGCATCTGCAGCATTATCTCGAGTGTGAACCTTCTCAGGAATAATGCGCTCAGTGGCTAAGCAATCTCTAATGAAGTGATACATCACCTCAATGTGCTTGGTCTTTGCCTGATAGATCAGATTCTTAGCCAAAGCAATGGCACTCTGACTATCACTAAGCAAGCGAGGTACATGCTGAGGTAAACCCATATCACAAGCAAGACGAGAAAGCCACAATGCTTCTTTACATGCCTCACTTGTTGCAACATACTCTGCTTCTGTGGTGGAAATAGTTGTACATTCTTGAAGACAAGATCTCCAAGAGATAGCACCTCTAGCAAAATGAAAAATGTACCCTGATGTAGACTTATGATTGTCTACACAACCAGTATAGTCAGAATCTGTGTAACCAATAATGGATGCTTTCCCTCTACCTAAGCATAGACACTTGTTCTTAGTGCCACTCAGATATCTCAAAATCATCTTGCCAAGATTAGAGATATATCTGCTCACAACTCCCACTACAAATGCAATGTCTGGTCTCGTAGCTACCATAGCGTACATGAGACTACCAACAGCAAACTAATAGGGAATTTCGGGCAATGATCCTTGCTCAATTTCACATATGTGGGTAAAGGTGTACTCAATGCCTTTCCACCCTTCATATTGAACCTGTGAAGTACGTTGGATATGTACTGACTTTGAGACAAGTATATGCATCTTTTACTCCTATCACGAGTAATGTGCATGCCAAGAATATGTTTGCCATCCCCCAAATCCTTCATATCAAATGTCTGCCTCAACTTCTTTTTGAGAATTGACCAGTCATAAGAGGACTTCCCAGCAATCAATATATCATCAACATAAAGGATCAAACATATCAAGCGCCATCTGAGCATCTCTTTGCGTAGAGACAATGATCCTCATTGCTTCGAGAATAGCCTTGAGACTTCATAAAAGCATCAAACTTTTGGTACCATTGTCTAGGGGATTGTTTAAGTCCATACAAGATCTTCTTGAGCTTACAAACTAGACTTTCCTTGCTAGGAACTACATAACCCTCTGGTTGTTCCATATAGATCTCATCTATAAGATCTCCATGCAAGAAAGCAGTTTTCACATCCATTTGGACTAACTCTAAGTCCTCCATTGCAACGAATCCAAGCAACATGCGCAGGGTAGTCATCTTGACCACTAGAGAGAAGATTTCCTCAAAATCAACACCATGTTGTTTCTTAAAACCCTTTGCGACAAGTCGTGCTTTATACTTTGGAGAAGCACTATCTGATGTGAATTTCAGCTTATATACCCATTTACATGGTAAAGCTTTCTTGCCATTTGGAAAAGGTACTAAATCCCAAGTACCATTCTTGTGAATAGAATCCAACTCACTCTTCATGGCATGCTCCCACTTGACATGATCCTCTGTCTACATGGCCTCTTTGTAGCAAGACGGCTCACCGACATCTGTTAGCATAACAAAATCTAAACCTAGAACATATCTATCAGGTGGATGTGAGACAGGTGCAGAATGTCTCAATTGTTGCTGAACAGGAACATGTGCAGACTAATCTGAATGGACATTCTCTTGAACATCCCTATGTGCAGTTTTTTTATGCATGCTAATCAGAGGACTAGTATCCTCAAACACCACTCTTCTCACTTCAACCTCCTTAATGGGTTGTTTATGCATCTTAGACTCATTGAAAATGACATCACTACTTCTAATCACTATCCGTGTTTCAGGATCCCATAAGCGATATCCAAATTGTCCTTCTTGACCATATCCAAGAAAAATGCATTTCTTTGACTTATGGTCCAACTTTTGTCTAAGCTTCTTGGGTATATGAACATATGCTTCACACCCAAAAACTCAAAGATGATCATAATATGGTGGCTTCCCTATCCATAGCTCTTGTGCCACCTTCAGACCTTTGGCAGTACTAGGTGAAAGGTTAATCACATGAACTGCAGTCAATACTACTTCTGCCCAAAAGCCTTGTGAGAGGTTTGCATGATGCAACATAGACACTACTCTATCTTGAATAGTTCTTTTCATCTTCTGACCTACACCATTCTGTATTGGGATATAAGGAGCTGTAAGCTCTCTACAAATCCCTCTAGACTGACAAAAAAGGTTGAATTCATGTGAGGTATACTCACCCCCATTATCTGAACGTACAGCCTTAAGCTTAGTTCCTTTTTCACTCTCAACTGAAGCAAGCCATTTTTTGAAACTAGGAAATACCTCATCCTTCGATTTGATAGGATATACCCAAACTTTTCTAGTAGCATCATCTATGAAAGTGATAAAGTAAAGAGAACCACCTAAGGACCTAGTGGGCATAGGACCACACACATCTATATGAACGAGATCTAAAGGTTGAATTGAAGATTCAATGTGCGTTCTATGCACATTTATGGTTTGCTTTCCATATTGACAATGCTCACAAAATGAAAAATTAGAGAAAGATAACACAGGTAAGTAGCCACAACAAGAAAGATTTTCCATTCCACTACGCAATATATGGCCCAAACGACCATGCCAAATACAAGCCATAGGCTATTCAGTAACAGCTAACAAGTGTTCTTTCTATGATACAAATAAAGGATAAAGTGAGCCAACTTTGTTTCCTTTTGCAATAACCATATTGCCCTTTGATATGCAAAAGGACGGAGCATAGAAGACCACCTTGTAACCAAGGTCATCAAGTTGACCAACTGACATCAAACTACATGATAATTGAGGTACATGGCATATATTATGCATAGTAAATTTTGAACCATCAATGAATTGCAGAACCACATCTCTAATCCCCACAACATCACATTGGTAAGAGTCACCAAGTCTCACGGTACCAAGAGACTTTGCTGCATAATTAGAGAACCATTCTCTATGTGGTGTCACATGGAAAGAAGCATCAAAATCTAGGAGCCAGATGTGGGAAAGAGAATCAGCCATTAAAGCCTCAGTTGGCACAGTACTATCAAGTGTCAACACATCGGCATCATTAGAAATAGCATTAATTTCTTCAATCTTCACAGTCGAAGTAGATGGTGTAGGTAACTGTTTAACATGCCCATCAACATTCTGTCCTTTATCTTTAGCATTCTTTAATGCATAACAGTCTTTCTTCATGTGTCCTTTCTTATGACAATAATGGCATTTGATATCCCTCTTCCTTGATTTACTTTGTTGAAGCTCAAGGTCAAGGACAAAGCATGGAAGCGCATCAAGGAAGTGGACACACAAGAAGAAGGAGCAAGTAGGGAGCTCCAAGAAGCACCTGTCAAATTTTCAGAAGAAATCCCTACAAAAATAGTGATTTTTATCACTAAAAACCATTGTAAATACCATTTCCCATTTTTGTAACTCCATTTTGTTCAAGCCGAGGAGTCCTCGAGCTTGAGGAGTATTAGAACTACCATCCTACCAATTTTCATAATTTTTAGACTCCGTTTGAGCCCCCAAATAAGCCCTGGAACCTATTTTTTAACTAGGCCGGACACTAGGTCTGGACAGGGCCAAAACCACTCAAAAACTATAAAAAGGGCTGGAGAGCTCATTTTTGAGGTTGGTTTGTTGTAGATTTCAGTTTTGTAAGAGAGCTCTTTGGTAATCGAAGCTTTCCATTGTTCCACTCTTTGCTCTTACCTTGTGCGTGTGTGTGTGTGTGTGCATGCTTGTGTGCTTTCACTCACGCACTTGTGCCATCACTTGCTCGCGGTCTTCATACCGGTCCTCACGTCTCCACGGATTGACATTTATGAGGTGTATCTCCTCACGTTGGTACTCACCATTGTGCTAGAGTGACACCAAATTTTGGCGCCGTTGCCGGGGAGAGAGCTTGGAGGACGAGCGTGTGACGGTAAGACGTAGAGTAGTGACGTTGGAAGGTAAAAAAATCATCATTTTCAGTTCAGTTTTTGAATTTTCCTTCTTCTTCATCTTCACCATCATCACCATCTCCACCCACCTTCATCTTCTCAGTTTTTCTCCATTTTTTAGAGTACATTCACCTTGTTTTTACTTGTGGTTGTGAGCAAGAAGCTTAGAGAGGGTGCAGAACAGAGGCGCTGAAGAAGTAGTACCAAAAATAACAAAAAAATCTGAGTGAATAGTCCCGGACAAGACGAACCTGCACCAAGTATCGCGGAAGCTGCGCCAGAGATCGTGAGTGAGAAATCGGGCAAACTAGGGTTACACAGAGCAAGGGGAAGTGACTAAGAAGTTAGAGAGGCTCTCAAGGTGAGAAAACACACATTTAATCTATAATTTCTCAGTAAACTAAGTTTGGAAAGGAAAACGATCTGCGTCAGGTATCGTTTGGTACTGACAGAGGTGAAAAGGAGTGATTTGGGGTGACACAGAGAGTGAGGAGAGGAGAGAGGAAAGAGTAGAGCATGTGTACAACCAGAACTTAGAAAAAATCTTTCCCAAAACTTGTCTAAGGGTCAAGTACCGTTTTGCTCCCGCGGTCGAGTATCGCGATATTTCGCAAGTATCGTTTTACTCCTGTGGTCGAGTATCGCGATATTTCCCTCCTTTCGGTATCGTTTGGTCCAGAGATCATTTTGATCAAGATCGCGATATTCACCAGCGATCGTGTATCGTCTGGATCAAAGATCGTGTATCGTTTGGCTTAAGTATCGTGTATCGCTTCTCAGAGATCGTGATACTTACCAAAGATCGCGTATCGTTTTGATTCAGGTATCGTCGATCGTTTTGAGCCAAGTATCGAGTATCGTTGGTGTCAAAGATCGTTTCAATCAAAGATCACGATATTCACCAGCGATCGTGTATCGTTTGGTTCATAGGTCGTGTATCGTTTGCATGAGAGATCGGTATCGTTTCGGTCGAAGATCGGGTATCGCTTAAGTCAGAGATCGTGTATCGTTTTCTTCCAAATATCGAGTATCGTCTGGAGCTAAGTATCGTTTTTCCCGAGTATCGTGGACATCAAGTATCGCGATATTTCTCAACTATCGTGTATCGTGACAAGGTAAGTATCGTGTATCGTTATACAGCGATCGCGATACCTATCAAAGATCGTGTATCGTGGAGTTTGCTCACGATACTTGTTGAAGATTGTGTATCGCCTACTTCAAGTATCGCGATACATACCAAGTATCGTGTATCGAGTTCCTCAAGTATCAAGTATCGTGTCCTACAAATGTCATGTATCGCCTGATTTGAAGCATTTTCTGAGAGACCCTGTTTCCCTGTTTTAACCCCCAAAACCCTGAACTGGCATAACTTTCTCATACGAAATCCGTTTCCTGTGATTATTAGATAGGGTATTTTGAAGTTGACCCTCAGGAAAATTGGAAAACCAAGGTGTTCCAAAGGATTTTGAGCAATAGAAGAGAACTTTGGGACTAGAGACCAAGGCTTATGAACCTGAGATCTGGCAGACACTTAGGCAAGGATAGACAAAGCATTAGGTCATCTGAGGCTAGTGTCAACCATACAGCCAAATCTTGGGCTCAACAGCTTAGTGGTTGTCCTTACACGCTAAGTTCAGAAACCAGTGACTCGGAAATGTCTTTTAGCATGGAAAGACCCACACGTAGCTCAGGCATTGCCTATTTACAGACACCAGAAGGTCCCTATAAGACCCAATTGGAGTATATCAGGACCAATCAATTAGGTGCTCGCATCTATGAGGATGGTCTAAGGCGATCAGTGGTTCAACTCAAAAATCCTGACCAACCCTTTGGACTTGAACACCCAGTGGTCAAGTTTGAAGAGGGTGCTTACATTGATAAGGAAGGAACCATGTATGTGGTTACCAACTTACCAGATAGGACAGATGAGTTTGGAAATATCATTCCTGAGAACGAGATAGGAGACCTAGAGAAAGGAGACCTAGGAGGAGAACCCAAGACCCCTAGAGGTAAGTCAGTCTTAACCAGAGTGCTCACTCCAGAATGGATTCCTCAAGATAATAAAAGCATAGAACTATTCGTGAATAGAGAAACGGAGGAAGCCTTTTGGAGATTTAGGCCAGATCAACCCAGCCCAGTAGTCACCATCTATGAATTCAAGGACCCAGAGACACCAGGGAAAGCTGTCTATCTAGATCACACATCTCAGAAATTATTCTTAGTATCAGATCATGACAGACATGCTTACACCTGGCAAGGTGAATCAATCTTCCCTCCACCAAGATCTAATGTTTCCCAGGGCCTCCAAGGAGCCGGATCATCCAAAGCTCATGAAACCCAGAGAGAAAGAACTAGAGAGAGACCGGAGGTAAGCTTTGCAGACACTGTAGGCAGAGACAGATCAGGATATGGAACGGAAAGACTTGAAAGGGAGAGACATAGAGTTCATAGGCATCAAAGAGATGATCATGATTTCCCATTGCCTAGACCACGAGAGCACTCAAGAACCCTTAGACCCTCTCAAGTGGTTAAGACAATGAAGAACTACTTTGATGGATTTGGAGATCCTTATGATCATGTGGCGGAGTTCAAACAAGTGCTAAGAGCTGAACAGGTTGAAGACTTATTCACCCAGTTCGAGGCATTTGGTTTGACTCTTAAGGGTACTGCCTTAGCTTGGTTTCAACCTCTAAACAGTCGCAACTATAGAGAGATAGGTCAGCTGCTAGAAGAATTCATTGTGGAATTTTCCAAAAGCGGTATCAGGCATAACACATCATCCTTGATCCACAGCTTCAAGCAGACACCCCAAGAAACAGTGTGACTTGCAGGAAGAAGGTTTAGATAGTACTTGGAAAGATGCCCTGTACCAGAATTACCCACATCAGCCAAACAGGTGGCACTATTTTTAGATGGCCTATTGAGCACAAAATTAAGGTCATATGTATACCTGAAAGAGCCTAGATCCATAGAAGAGTGTATACGGATATGCATTGACATAGAAGACAACTTGGGTGAGGAGTTAGGACTATCCAAACTCTATAAGGACTCTGATAGTTCTACAAGTTATACCTCTAGAGCCTCCACTGAGATAGATGAGATAGCTGAGCAAGTGGCCAAAAGGCTAGGAGTTCAAAATAGACAAATGCCCAGGGTTATCCCAGTGAAGCGATGTTATACATGTGGAGGAGATCACATGGCTAATGTTTGCCCGTTGACGACTCAACCCCAAGGAAACCCTAATGCTCTATATTGCACCATTGAGAGGAAATATACAAATCATACGACCCAAGATTGTCCCTATAACAGGCAGGCTGTTAGACAAAATTATCAGCAACCTTACCAGCAGGGTAGGTATCAGAATCAGCACCAACAGCCATATTATAGGCCACAACAATATCAACCTCAATACCAGCAGCAATATCAGGCACCATATAGGCCACAACCAGTCCTAGGAAACCAACCGCCAGCTCCTGCCAATGTGATCCCAGTTAAATATACGATGGCAGAGGAGAACCCTAATAGAGCATTGGTGCCACTAACCCCATTGGTCTCAGAAAATGAATCTCACGCTCATGGTTCAAACTACTTCCATGAAGATAGTCCACATGCTTATTATATAGAGTCACCTGAGCAAAGTGAGATTTCTCAGTGTCAATATGAGACACCACCTATGGAACAAAATTGGGAGCCAGAATACTCCAATGTCATGTATACGAATCCAAATCCTAGGCCCCAATTGAGACAAGTAAGACCACAAGCCCCTAGAGGGCCATGCTTTAGATGTCAGGGCGACCATTTCATTCGTGAATGTCCCCACCAACCAGCTCTGGGACTAGGACAAAACATCACAATACAAGGCTTTTGTCCTGAGTGCGGCAAGGAACATCTTCCTAGAGAGTGTCCCAGGAATCCCTCTAGTGCACCCAAGGTCACACCCATCAACGTGGTAGGCTTAGTGGCAGATTCAAGTTCAAGTAGCAGTAATGTGGCTCCTGTACAGGCAGTTACTAGGGCACAGGCTGCACAACAAGCAAAACCATCCGTGCAATCGGAGTCAAGTGAGTCAGGAGAACCTAGTAAGAGGAAACCAAGAACATGGAAGGATACCAGAGAGAAGGCTAATCGCAAGTGGAACAAAAAGATATCTGAAATAGAAGAAAGTCTAAAAGATGCCAAAACAAAAATAGAAGACATTGCATCTCAAAGCCCCTCGCATGCTGAAGCTCCATCCACTCCACCTCATTCCACCCCACCACCCATTGTAAATAATCCACAACCAGGGTCTGTTCTTGCAGATCCAACCCCAGAAGGCTTGGACATGATGTTCAAGGCCTACCAGGCTCGTCTTCAAGAAGGGCCAACAGCTGCAAACCTAGACAAGAGTTACCCTAGAGCAGATTTAGAGATTGAACGGATGAAAATGTGCATGAAAATGGTAGAACAAGCTCAAGCTATACTTGAGACTAGTCAAAAGTTCAATCAGACAAACTCTGTCAAACCGAATTTGCATTTCCAAGGCTTACTAGAAAGATTAGAGCAGTTGGTAAACAAACCACAAGTTTCGTTACCTCCACAGGCTCAACCAGTTATTGAAAGAGGAAGCTCACCACCAATGGGAGCTTATGTTCCTAATTCCACGGATGCTGGAATACCTCCTTCAATTCAACAGTACTCTCAAGAGTTCTTGCGGGAAATACAGGAAGAGAAATGGGCCAAGGAGAAGGGTAATTCCCCTCCTATTCCTGAGATTGATGATCTTCATGATCAATTTCCCCAAGACATTCCGTCTATCTATGGAGACCAAGCAGAGCAACAGGAAGATGAAAGATTAGATTTTGAATCTAATTCTTTACAAGAGTTGCCTCATTTCATAGGCCCATGGGAATCTGAATCTATCCAGATCAGAGCTCCCACAATATTGGTAAGAAATGAAGACTCAGTGATTCCAAGAAACACTGATGTTGCTAAGAACACTAAGGTTCAATGTCATCTCACTGTGGAAGAGCTGCTCAAAGCAAAACTTGAGCTCTGGAATCATGTGAAGGATCAGGTTCCAGAACTTGAATCCAATATGCCCAAAGTAGGTTCTAAGCAAAAAGTTCCAGAGATACCTCTCGACAAGATAGGAGACATGAGCGAAGGTGAAGAAGGTAACACTTATCTTCCGATCACCTATCAAGGTTACACAACCAAGGCAATTGTAGATTCGGGTGCTGGTGTTGCTATTGCGACCACCTCCCTGTGGAAGCAATGGGGCAAACCCAAATTAAGACCAACAAGAATGAAGCTTCAAATGGCAGATGGTCATTTTGAAAGACCTCTAGGATTGCTCGAAGGGATAACTCTAACCACTTGTGGTGTAGAGTTTGAACATACATTTGCTATATGTGACTTTGAAAAAAATAATGTCTACGAGATGATCCTAGGAAGACCCTTCCTACGACAATTGCAAATAGTACAGGATTGGGGAACCAACTCCTTGTACTTACAACACTTAGGGGTCACCACCAAGGTCAATTTGAAGGATTACACCTTCCGAGATGTACCACCCCTACAGTGGAATCCTATCCACAAAGCAAAAGAAGATTCAATCTCTGTGCATTCTGGAAGTTCACCTGATCCATCCTGGCTGCATGAAGATACTCACTTGTGGATGTGTAAGGTCGCAGAGGAAGAGGAAAAGCGCCTAAAAGCGAGAGAAGAAGGAACTCCCCCAGGAGATAGACCAATAAAAGACCCAGCCTATACACCGATGATATTTCCAAATGAGGAATTTGAGCCTCATGGTTGGGCAGAAATCTTAGCTACCATGGACATAGCAGTCAATGAAGAACAATGGACACCTCACTGTGATGAGGAGGGTTATGATATTTCAGTGTTCATGTGTCAGCCCCTGTTGGAAGAGTGTGATCCTAGTGAGTTCATAGAAGAAGAAGAGAATGACGATGATCTAGAATCCATTGTGATGGATACTTACTTTGACTCAGAGGAACACTATTTAGAAGACATAGGAGTGTTAACCCAAAAAGAAGAAGAACCCCTCACGAGTATTAAAACGATAAATTCAAAGGAGGGAGGTCAAAAGAAAAAGAAAAGAAAAGCAGTAAAACAAGAAGAGGAAGAATCGTTGTTTGAAGTACCAGAAAATTTCAAGAAATATGAAGTGGAAGACCGAAAAATTTTGGTACGAATGCCTAAGAGAGAGGCCATTATAGGAGAAGCATATGACAATAAAGAAAAGACCAAAAAAATTGTAGTGACCATTGAAGGGAACGAAGAACGATGTACGTACATAGGAGATGACCTAAGTGCAAAAGAAGAAGCAGAGCTTGTAGCTCTATTAAGGGAATATAGGGATGTGTTCGCATGGCACTATAGAGACTTGAAAGGAGTAGATCCAAAGATTTGCTCTCATACGATTCCGATGACCGCTGATGCCAAGCCCACCAAACAAAAGCCCTACACATATAATGACAATTATGCAGCCAAAATAAAGGAGGAAATTGACAGGCTGATTGAAGCTGGATTCATCTATGAGATTGAGCACACTAAATGGGTGTCCCCCATTGTGGTGGTGCCCAAGAAGAATGGGAAATTGCGAGTGTGCATTAACCTGAAAAAAGTTAATGCCGCTACAATCAGAGATAGTTATCCACTTCCAATCACCAAACATCTATTGGAGCGTGTTGCAGGCAAGGAAGTTTATAGCTTCCTTGATGGATTTTCAGGTTACAACCAAGTAGCCATTGCCCCCGAAGATCAACACAAAATGGCATTTGCCACAGAATGGGGAATCTTTGCATTTCGTGTGATGGCATTTGGGCTCACCAATGCACCTGCAACATTCCAAAGGCTCATGTGTCATGTCTTCAAAGAGTTCTTGCGGAAGAGCTTAGAAGTATATGTGGATGATTTATGTGCACATTCCCAACAGAGAAGTTACCACATCCCTGAGCTCAGACAAATCTTCAACAAGTGTAGAGATTATCGAGTGTGTCTGAACCCAGAGAAGTGTGTGTTCATGGTACGACAAGGTAAGATCTTAGGTCACATTGTTTCTAAGAATGGAATTTCAACAGATGAAGACAAGGTAAGAGCGATAGCAGAGTTGCCAAGACCAAGGAATGTTAAAGAGGTACAAGCCTTTATGGGCCATTGTGGATATTACCGTAGGTTTATCCACATGTATGCCATCATAGCTAAACCTCTTTATGGGTTGTTAACAAATTTTGAGTGGAACGAGGAATGCGAGAATTCCTTCAATGAGCTGAAAAGACGTTTGTGCACAGCACCAATATTGACTACCCCAGATTGGAGCAAACCCTTTCATGTCCATGTAGATGCCTCCAATCATGCAATAGGATGTGTGCTAGCACAACCCACAGGTGAAGGAAACCTAGATTTACCGATAGCATATGCTAGTAGGCAATTAAATGCAGCTGAACGAAATTATACCACAACGGAGAGAGAAGGCTTAGGCATGGTATACGCTGTGAAAAAGTTTAGACACTATTTATTGGCCAATAAGTTCAAGTTTTTCACTGATCATCAAGCTTTACTATATTTGGTCAATAAACCTTGCAATACAGGCCGCTTAGTAAGATGGTTCCTCTTACTAATGGAATACGACTTTGAAGTTGTTGTCAGGAAAGGTAGAACCCATCTTAGGGCAGACCATCTTTCTCGCATCACTTTAGGAGAGCCATCGCAAGGAGTGTCTGATGAATTGCCCGATGCTTATCTGTTCAATTTGGAAGTTGTTCCTAAATGGGCAAACAAGTTGGTACCAGTCCTAACCTTCGGTCCTGCAAATAAGAATGTGAAAACAAGCAAAGAAGAAATTGTAAAATCACAAAAGTATCAAATATTGGCCGGAAGCATGTACAAACAAGATCCAGAGGGCGTATTAGCTTGTTGTGTCGAGGACGATGAACATATTAGTCGGTTGCAACAAGCCCATGAGGGATTGCTAGGAAATCATTACTCTAAACAACGAACATTGCAGAATCTAAAACGTTTAGGAGTGTATTGGCCTAGCATGGACAAAGAAATGCAGGAGTGGATCCAGAATTGTCCAGTGTGCCAGAAGAGGCCCCCAGTGGAGCATGCCACTCTTTATCATGTGTCATTAATCCCAGATTGGAGTGCTCCATTGGTTGAGTTCTTGAGATCGGGAACATTACCCAATCAGGCTAGTCTTGCAAGAAAACGGAGCATGGAGCAAGAGGCTCAAGACTATGCATTAGTAGGAGACAACTTATATCGGAGAGGCAAAGATGGATACTTAAGACTATGCGTTCATGAATCAGACTATTTGAAAGTCTTAGAAACTGCACACAGCAGTGCTGCAGGTGGACACTTTGGGCCTGACAGAGTAATTAAGACCATTTTATTCTCAGGACTTTGGTGGCCCACTCTTCATATGGATGCACATACTTATGTGAAGAAATGTGACACATGCCAACGTGCCCAGTATCCGATAAGAAAAGATGAGATGCCTTTAAGGCCAATGATGGGAGGGCGTGCATTCTCGAAGTGGGGCATAGACTTTGTTGGTCCTTTTAACCCCCCAGCTAGAAACTCCCATGCAGAATACATTATTGTAGCCACAGATTACCTTACAAAGTGGGTGGAAGTAAAAGCCACGACAAAGAATGATGCTCAAACAACGGCTAAGTTCTTATTCGAAAATGTGTTCACTAGGTACGGGTTACCAATAGAGTTGGTTAGTGATAGAGGTACGCACTTCTTGAATGAGGTCATTGAAAATATCCTTCAAGAATTCATGGTGATACATAAGAAGTCTACCCCCTATCACCCACAAGCTAACGGACAAGCCGAGAGCACGAATAAGATCCTATGTAACGTATTGACGAAACTTGTAAATAATAAACGCTCTGATTGGGACAAACAACTTCATCATGCTGTTTGGGCATACCGAGTTGCCTACAAAACGGTACTCAATGCTACCCCATTTCATATGGTTTTTGGACAGAATGCTGTGCTACCACTAGACTTCCTAATCCCTGCCTTGAAAGCAGCACAAGAGCATGAGTGGAATGGACATGTGTCTTCCAGGATCTTTGATCTAGAACGCTTAGGTGAGACGAGGCTACGAGCAGCAGCAGGCATTTATGCTGCAAAGAAAAGGCAAAAGGCATACTTTGATGCCCATGTAAAGAATAAAGGATTGAAGGAAGGAGATCTAGTGCTGGTTTATACGCTAAAGCAACATGCCCGCAAATTGGAGAAACGAGGATATGGACCCATGATCATTAATAGACTCTCCACTAGCGGTGCAGTTCAATTGGCCACTTTAGAAGGTGATATCCTACCAAACTATATTAGTGGATGCGGAGTCAAGTTATATCAAGAACCTCTTACAGAGGAAATGCTCATGAGACTCAACACTGCTAAGAAGCAAAAAGAAGAGGAGTTAAGGGTTAGAGAAGAAGCACAAGCAGAGGCGAGAGAACGCATCAGAAGAAATAAGCTACGGCGGCTAGGCCTAGATGTCAACACAAAAGCTCCAAAATATCACATGGACATGTGCCAAAAATCGGGCATAACTACTTCTCAAATAATTGATCGACGACCCTTTGTGACTATAGAGGTAGGACAAGGAAAGAGTGTAAGGACTGTGAGAGCATTGGTTGACTCAGGAGCAGCAACTAGTGCAGTTCGACTTTCATACTGCCAAGACCTGCAATTGGACATCAAGCCCATAGAAGCCTATCTCATAGGATTAGGAGGCGTGGAAACACCCTGTTTGGGCGAGGTGGAACTTCCCATCTACCTTCAAGATGTTCCAATAAAAGTCAAAATGCTAGTGTGTCATGATGAGGACCTCACAGAACCACTTGTCTTGGGTCAAGATTGGATTTACGACCATGCTGTCAACTTGAACCTAAGAAGTCAACTTCTTCAAGTTTGGGTATATGATCAATGCATTACATTAGAATTGGAGAATCGCATGCCCACTGAAACTGACACCACACACTCTCTTTGTTCCTCTAAGGCTAATCTTCTCGAACAAGATGTTGTAGATGTCAAAAGCTCTATGATCCAGACGGACGCAATCACGGAAGGACAGTCGCAAAGGCAAGATGAACCTTCTTCTTGTTTTTTAAAGAGCAAAGCATCCAAAGGAGCTCAACCTCAGAAGCAAGCAAAACAGTGCAAGACAGCCAGTCTATCAAATAGACAAAGAGCCTTCAAGAAGAAAGAAGTTATGGGCATGAAGCAGATCTGGGTAAAGAAAGGAGTGCAACCATCGATGTTGCCTCAAAGACTCCCACCCAACCAGATCGACCATGACAACAGAAGGACCAAGCATCCACGACAGGCTCAAGCACGAAGACTCCAACAAATTTGGGTACCGAAGCTATCAATGAAGGCCGACCACAATCAGGTACAAATTTGGGTGCCTAAAAAATTAGCTACAGCTCAACAAGGGCGATTACAGATGTGGGTACCCAAGAAGCTCTTACACGTACAAAGGCCTATGCTCCCCACCATGCGAAAGGCCTCAACAAAGAAGCCAAGGAAAGCAAAGGGTAAGAACAGAGCACAAAGACCAAAAGAAGATAAGCTCAACCCTTCTACAAAAATAAGCAGGCACTCACCCAGGATATGGGTTTGGAAGCCAAAAGCACAAGCAACATCCACAGAACGAAGGGGCCAACCACACTGGATACCAAAGTTTGGACAGCATCCAAAGAAGAACTGGCCTGAGGTGATCTCTACAGGGCCAAATACTATTCGGAAATGGGTTCCCATTAGGAGGATTACATCATTTCGAGATCCAATCGACACCTCCAAACAAAGAATGCATCAACTATGCGAGTAACATCAAAAGCCTCGACGTGCAGCAACCATGTGCCTTTGGCATAACCTTGTCTTTTGCACCATTCAGGTCATGCATCTCCAAAGTATGCATCAATATAGGGCCACCCTACATGGCCGTGCATAGACACAATTGAAAAATCCCAGGCACATGAGACACAAATTTTCACATGTAAAATATTTTATTGATACTAACCTCTTTCTTCTTGTTTCATGCCATTGTTCCAACAAAAAAAAAAAAAAAGACAAAGTGCTTGAAAAAGCTCATTAGCGAACTTCCAGCAAGGACATCCCTCAACAAAAAGGACAAGCCGACGGTCAAACACCATGAGGGAACCACAACACGAAGATATGAAGATCAACGGACCCTTCACCATGGTAAGACGTGTATGTTTCAACAACACTATAACCATGATAGATTAGGAAACCTCTTCGTCAGCATACCCTTGAGCACTTAGCTCAAGACCCAATCTCTTGCACCATACTTCTTGCCATGCATTTTCCAAGTACGCATATGTAGGGCCACATTACAAGGCCATGCACAAGGCACATATTTTGTTCAACCCATGCACTAATGCACTTACCCACCATTCATTATGGGTTACAAGTACTTGGCATGAAAACTATGAAAAGCCATCTTTGGAAGAACCAGACAAACGACCAGGATACATTGGGAAGAGGGATCGCCCCTGTTGGACGCAAAGGACGCTACCTCTCAACGTACTACATGGAACGACCACTACAACAAGGGTCTGTCAGGGACGACAGACTCAAGAGGGGGGGGGAGTGTTGAAGCTCAAGGTCAAGGACAAAGCATGGAAGCGCATCAAGGAAGTGGACACACAAGAAGAAGGAGCAAGTAGGGAGCTCCAAGAAGCACCTGTCAAATTTTCAGAAGAAATCCCTACAAAAATAGTGATTTTTATCACTAAAAACCATTGTAAATACCATTTCCCATTTTTGTAACTCCATTTTGTTCAAGCCGAGGAGTCCTCGAGCTTGAGGAGTATTAGAACTACCATCCTACCAATTTTCATAATTTTTAGACTCCGTTTGAGCCCCCAAATAAGCCCTGGAACCTATTTTTTAACTAGGCCGGACACTAGGTCTGGACAGGGCCAAAACCACTCAAAAACTATAAAAAGGGCTGGAGAGCTCATTTTTGAGGTTGGCTTGTTGTAGATTTCAGTTTTGTAAGAGAGCTCTTTGGTAATCGAAGCTTTCCATTGTTCCACTCTTTGCTCTTACCTTGTGCGCGTGTGTGTGTGTGTGTGCATGCTTGTGTGCTTTCACTCACGCACTTGTGCCATCACTTGCTCGCGGTCTTCATACCGGTCCTCACGTCTCCACGGATTGACATTTATGAGGTGTATCTCCTCACGTTGGTACTCACCATTGTGCTAGAGTGACATACTTCCACTCTTTTATTCCGTTGACCATTCTTTTCCTTGTTCGTGCTCATACCACGTTGTTGATTCTTTCCTTGGTAAGAATCACAAACATTATATGCATCTCCACTCTTAGTGCCAACCATAGATTTTCTGTGAATCTCCTCACTCAAGAGTGCTCCATATATGTCATCATAAACGAGTTTACCACCAGGTGCATTATTGCTAATAGCTGTGCAAAATGTATCCCATGATGATGGCAAGGTGCATAACAACAATACTACTTTCATTTCATTATCTATATCCATTTTCTAAGCTTGTAACTGAGAGAATATAGCATCAAACTCATTCAGATGAGCAGCAACACTATATGTGTCCTTCATACGAAGGTCATATAATTTTCTCATTAGATAGACTTTATTTGATGCCGTCTCTTTTTCATATGTATTGCATAACTTCTTCCAAAGCTCCTCTACACTTTCAAAGTCTAATACTATAAAGTAAACATTATCTACCAGGTGCAAGCGAATGGTAGACCTGGCCATTTCATCTAACTCATCCCAATCATCTTCATCCATGTTAGCAGGCTTCTTTGAAAATTCCATTTATTGGCTTCCATTGCCTCCTTTGAATCAGCACATCTTTAATCTGATTCTTCCATAGAGCAAAGTTTGTGCCATCAAATTTTTGGATCTCAAAATGGTCTTTGCCCTGCAAGTTATAGCTCCTCCTCGAAACACTAGCACTAGACCCTGATTACCAGATGTGTCTGAGACCTCTGATGCCATGATGGTAGAGAATTGAATAGAATGATAATGGAGCTAGAAGAGTCTGAACACCAACGAATAAGTGTATCAAGGAGTAAATCGAGCATTGTATAGTTGACAAAACTAGAAATCTTGAAAAATTTTGCCAGAGTATCCTCTGCAAAGTGAGTGTATGACCAGTGTCAAAATATCATAAAACTGTGAGTACTAACATGTTTTCCTGCATAGTGAATAATTGACTCCACTGCATATAATCAATTACCCAATAGAAGCCAACTAGGCTCGATAAGCACCTATGAACAACTATCATACATCTCCTATGGTGAGGTTGGGTAAGTCTTCCACTTGCATCACTGAAGAAACCCCAACATCTGAGTGTCTCCCAGTTAAGAAAACCTCACCATGTCCCTCTTTATCAAATGTAAAAGGCTTTATGCAAAGGACGTAATCGCTACATCAATGACCACATGGACGTATGTAAGCAGTATCCACAAAAACGTACATAGTGTGTATGTGCTCAACATAAGCAGTAAAATGACACTAAAGGCTGAATACATAGCCCAAAAACTAGCCAATAACACTTGCAAGTGTCTATCAGCTTTGATATTTTAGGCTCAAAAAACCTGCATAAATTTGCAGCAACTGCTCCCACCAAAACTGAAACCTTTCAAGAAACCTGTAGTTTTACGAGTGTGGCTGAAAACATAGCCCAAAGGTTGATATTTATTATCGAAAAAGTACAAAGAACACTCTTCTTGATGTTCTTGAACCTGTGTGAAGAGAACTATGTGCGAAAGTACTCCAAAATGGCTCCAAAAGACACCCAAAAATGCTTCACAAATAGGCTTTGAAAGCAAAGAATGAAGCTTTGAGGGACCAAAACATGTTCAAGGTAATGTCAACCTTAGTCTTTCCCCTTCTTCAGACACCACAAGAGTGTAGCTTAGTGACAAGAGATTGCCACGGTTAAGCGAGCTCCAAGGGGAACAATATTGGGATGGGTGACCTCCTAGGAAGTACTGGGAACCTCTATATTCCTTAAAGATGACTACAATCAAGACATTGATAAGTGTGGCTACTGCAAGGAATTGGAGACTCCTCCAACTTGATGTGAAAAATGTTTTTCTAAGTAGTTGGATCAGTGAAGAGGTATACATGTCACAACCACAAGGTTTTGAAAACCCTAATCTTCCATCTTATGTTTGCAGACTTAAGAAAGCATTGTATGGATTGAAACAAACTCCTAGAGCTTGGAATTATAGGTTCATTACATACCTTCAAGATCAAGGGTTTAGAGCTAGCAACTCAAATCCTTCTCTATTCATCAAAAGAAATCACAATTAGGTTATCTATCTATGTGTATATGTAGATGATATTATTGTGATAGGTGATGATCTAAATGGCATTCAAAGGATCAAAAGGCACATGCAAGAGGAGTTCAAAATCAGTGACTTAGGTGAGCTCACATCTTTCCTAGGTATGCAGGTGATATACACAGATGAAGGAATGTATTTGACTCAGAGAAGATACATTCAGGATCTACTTCTTAAAAAGTTCAAAATAGAGAACACTAAACCTGTAGGTACACCTTTGGAGATGAATCATAAACTTAGTGTTTATGAAGGTGAGAAAAATGAAGACATGAAAGAATATCAAAGCTTGGTAGGTAGTTGATATATGCTACTCATACAAGGGCAGACATCTCATATAGTGTGGGAGTGCTTAGTCAATTCATGCACTCACCAAGAAGACCACACATGGATGCAGTTAAGATAGTACTTAAGTATCCCAAAGGTACAATCAATGAAGTTATATTCTATCCTTAATCTTCATATTTGGATATCAAAATCTATTCAGATGCAGATTGGACACGAGCTAAGGATGATAGAAGAAGTACTTTTGGTTACTTAGCATTTGCAGGTTCAAAGCTAGTGTCATGGAGTTCCAAGAAGCAACCAATGGTTGCTTTATCCTCAATTGAAGCATAGTATAGAGGTTTAACCATAGCAACTCAAGAGGCAATATGGTTATAAGCATTGTATATAGATTTGGGACTTGTGAGTTCTTAACTCACATATTTAGAGATAATGTAAGTTCCATACATCTAGTAGCAAACCCTATTTTCCATGCAAGAACCAAACACATAGAGGTTCATTACCACTTCATCAGGGAGAAGCTCTTAGGTGAGAGATGATTCAAATTCAAATTATGACTCCAACACACTCTATATAAGTGTGTCTCATTTTAGTTGCGAGTAGAAGAGACACTACTGCAGGGCTTCATGCCAGATTTAAGCTTGATCCTATAGCTCATATATGTATCAGCAAGTCTACTATATTTCCCATGTAATATACATTTGATTTCGTACATGTTTGGTCTCATAACTTCATGCCTATGTGAGTAAATTGTTCACTATCATAAATCTCAATTTCTCAGTCCGATTGCAGAGATGATTTCTCTGAGAATGGTGCATCATTTTTAGTGATTTAACTTGATAATGTTAGCTTTTTAAGTCTAATATAATATCCTAGAGCTTTGTTGAATTTGGATTTCTCAGTTGTGAGAAACATTCATTAGAAATCACCTGTGTATTTGTGTCTTCAGCTTCTTGAAAAGTCGAGATTACATACCTAACTTGCTACATTAATTTCTCTTAGTATGGTGAATGATTTTTTATGGAATAGCTCCCAATAGGTAGCCTTGCTTCCTAATTAGATTCTTCTAAAATCTCTATGGTCAATTTTGATCAAAAAATGAGCATTGAGTGAAATATTGAAGCATATATGACCAAAATAGAAAGTCTCTTCATGGTGACTATTGGTCAAACTTGTCTGTTTTGATTCATCTTTTTGAGAGTGATATTCCAAGGTACATTGGGTGTTTAATACATCCCTTGGCAAGCTAAGAGGGCCCATCATACATCTTTGGAATTCATTTGTCTTGTGTAGTGCAAAGCTTTTGCAGCACCACTTCATCCTCATCAAGTATCAATCCATCTCTTCATAGTGGTATCAGAGCAAGGTTGGACAACATGGCAGATGGATTTCCTTCATCAATTGCCAAATTGGATAGAGGTAACTACTCAACCTAGTCATTAAGGATGGAAGCTTATCTTGAAGGCAAGAATCTATATGGTTATGTAGCTAGAGATGAAGTTATGCCAAGTTTCAGGAATAATGGTCAACCTACACAAGAAGAGCAAGAAAGATTGAGCACATGATGCTCCAAGGATGCACTTGCAAGGTCTTATCTCCTCAACTCTATCTCAGATATTTTCTTGCCTCACATTAGAAGTTTTAAATCATCTCAGGAAGTGTGGAATGCACTTGAAGCCTTCTTCTCTTCAAGTACAAAGCCAGGAAGCATCAACTATGGCTGGACTTTACAACTCTCAAGAAATCTCCCAAACAAAATGTGACTGACTTTGTGTCAAAACTCAAGGACATTGCAGATCAGTTAGGAATCATTGGAGAGGTAATAGAAGAAGAGAAAATTGTAAGGCAGGTCATCAATGCCTTAAGAGCATATAACAAATGGGAAGCATTCACCGGATATGCATGTACCAGAATTCAATTCACTTATTGGGCAACTACTCACTCAAGAGGCTAAACTTATGAAGAATGGAGAAAGCTTCAAAGGTAATCAATCTTCTGCTTTGTATATTGATAAAAGTAATTCCAAAGGCAACAAAGGAAAAGGGAAGAAAGTGGACGATGAAGCAGGCATACATCAAGCTAACTATGGAAGTAGAGGAAGACATGGTAGAGGTAGAGGTAGAGGTAGAGGTAGAGGAGGAAGACAAGGCAGGGGGAGACCCCAAGAGTCCAACCCTTGTTCTATTTGTGGACTAACCAATCACACAACTGAAAATTGCTTGAGGAATTCCAGGAATCAAAGAGGGAGAGGCTACAATAGAGGAAGTTATGGCTACTCATAAGGAAGGTCCAAAAACTTTAATGGCTAGCACAACAATTACAACCATGCAAACTATCAAGGAGGCAATAGAGGAAGAAGAGACTTTAGTAACTACACAGAAGACTCAAATCAAGAGGAATCATTGCTAATCATGAATATGGCAATGCATGAAGGTAAATCTGAAAGCATGTTTTCTACATAGATTTAGGTTGCTCAAATCATGTGGCAGGAAATGTGGCCCTCCTATCAGATTTAGAAGATCCAAGGAACAAGAATGAAGTGAAAACAGGTGATGATACAAGGCACCTTGTGGAGAAGATAGGAAATGTAAAAGAACCTGATGGAAATATCAACCTACTTAGCAGGGTACACTATGCCCCTACCATCACAAAGAATTTTATGTGTAGGACAGATTGTGGAGAAAGCCCTACAAGTCAGGTTCACAAAAGGAGGAGCATTTGTTGAAGATCCAAGTCAAAGATTCAAGAGGATTGCAAAGGGTGAAAAGATAGGTAGATTATTCACATTTGAATTACAAGATACAACAAACATTGTTGTCTTTAATTATGGTAGACAGACACTCACATAATTGGAAGTATGGCACAAGAGGTTAGCACATATTGGTGAAAGATCATTAAAGAAAATTTGCAGGGACCAAAGTGTACCTGGACTCCCTAATTTGTCAAAGCAACGCATGATTTATAAGTGTAGTGCATATCAATTTGGAAATTCCCATAGGTTACCATTCATTAAGAAAGGATATATGCATGGAGATCTCTTGGACTTGGTCCATACAGATGTATGGGGACCTAGCAAGGATGCTTCAATATCTGGATCACGGTATTATGTCTCCTTCATTGATGATTGCAGTAGATGGACTATACTATACTTTATGAAACACAAGGATGAAGTCTTCTCATGCTTCAAAAGGTATTTAGCTCTTGTGGAGAACCAAACAGGTAAAACACTAAAAAGGGTAAGGTCAAATGGAGGGGGAGAGTACTTCTCCCATGAATTTGATTCCTTCCTTCAAGAGAAGTGTTGTTTTTTGGGTTGCCCACAATTTCCTCATGCAATGGCACCCTCTAGCCCTCATAAAAATACCCCTTTCTTGTATTTAGGAGATGTCCATGTGAACACTCTCCTAAAACCACTTTTTGATATTTCCTCTAGTCTATGATATTGAAGCCTTTTCTTTGAAAACTCCTTTTTGCTCAAATACCAAAAAAACCCACGTAGAAATCCATGCGCTCCCTCTCTCTCTAGGTAGTTATCTTTTTGAAATTCCCATATCACATGAGATTCTCTTTTTGATTTAGCACATGTGGTCTTTTGACCACATGTTTTATTCACATATGCCTCTCTTCTTCTCTATATAAAGAAGAGCCTCATTTGTAAAAGGGGGGCCCTTGGCCATGGCCTTGGCCTCCATTTTGGTAATGGAAGAAGGTGACATTTGTTACTCTCTTGCCTCCTTGTGTGCAATGGCGTTGGTCTTGGTGTATGGATTTGCATGTGTGTGTGCATGGTTGGGAGGATGTTCCCCTTTGCTCTTTGTGACGTTGGCCATTGTTGCCATTGCTCCATGAGCGTGGGTGAACCTCTCCTCTCATTCTTTGCCCCAACTTGGAGAAACTTCTCACTTCCATGTGAGGCGGTTAGGGTTTGTTGTTCCCCACTTCTCAACATTTTGGCCCCGTTGCCGGGGACGTCGGCCTTTAGCCGTTGGTTTTTCCAAGTTTGCGTGTCCATACTTCGTGAGACGCACCTTGACACTTGGAGGAGGATGAATACGTGTGGCCTTCGGTTGGCCTTGGGTACCTCTTTCTTTTAATTTTTGAGTAAGTTTTAGTTCAATTTTTGTTTGTTGCACAAAAACATCCCCTAACCCCCTTCTCTCTCTTTCCCTCTCACATACACATAGTCTCCCATACACTCATTATGGCACCCCCCCCATCTCTGTCATTTCTTGAAGCGGGTGTTTGTCTTGGGCTGGGGGGAGGGGTAGATTTCCTTTTTGTGGTCCCTCCTTCCTCTCTTCATATTTCAAAAACAAAAAAAAAAACAATAAAAATTTCAAAATAATAGCATTATTGTGTTTGAATTCCCTCTCGAAACAGTAGTATGACACTTCGAAATCGTTATGATCTGTGAAGCCTTGTGAGGTCCGGTCCCCAAGGAAGTTAACACCTATAGGTGGGTGCGCGTGAAAACGTCACACATCAAATCTTGGTAGGATGGGGGGAAAGGTATTTCCCTCCTCTCTCATTCATATCCCACTCGTTGGAGCATTAACTCCATTGGATCAGTGGGCAAAGGTGAGTGGCGGGATTCATTCTCTCTCGTATCATCTTGTTCGCCCTCTTGGGTCGAGCTCCCTGGCTATGGCAGGGAGAACTTCTCTGTGCCCTCGAAGTGCATTTCATCGTGCTTCATGCGAGAGGTGCCCTCTGCTCACACTTCCACACGCATATGGAGAATTCTTGCCTCATCTACTAGGGGTGGGGCTCTGCGCAAGCTTCCCCATGGAGTTTTCCTGGCGGGATTAAGTTTGCATACTCCACGTTCATCACATATTGGAGGTGCTCACTCTATGTTCTTGGCAGGCTGGGTGTGGACGACTTTTCCTTTTGCGCTGCCTCTTGGCCCTTCACTCTGTCAGGTTGTGCTGATTTCTCTCTATCCGCATGCACGACAGGTTGTTGTTGGTTGGGTGAAGCTTCCCTTCTTCCCAGGCATGTGGGTTGGGTGTAAGGGTCGTCTCATGAGTTCCCTCTCATGGCTATTACCCCATTCTCTAGCAGCGGGGATGCTGCTAACCCTCGGTTACAAGTGCTCTTCAAATGAATTCGCCTCCTGACATAATTTCCTGGTTGTCTGTGTGTCGGAATGCATGCTGCGTGCTATGGATTTCCCGCTTCCCGGAAGTATCAGGGAAGTTCTCCTTCTTCCTCCCTTTTTGGGGCTCCTTTTCCCCTTCCACTTATTGGTGCTCACTATAACACCCTTTTGCTGTTCACTCTCATGGTCCGAATAAAGGTTTGTTTGAAGACATCTGTAGGGGCCGCCAGCCTTTTGTCTACTTCTCTTGAATGCACTCATTCTTGCATCATTCCTAGTACTTCTTCACAGGTGTTCTCGTTGACCCTTGGTTCACCTTCAGTCTTCGACATCTCAAAGCTTCGTGTCCAAATCACTATCTCTGAAGTACCAGCATATTTGCTTCTACTATTAAGGAAACATTTTGCTTCTCACCTTGGCCTGTACAACATCATCTGGAGTCCGAGCTGTCAGAGCAAATTGGCTTCTACCAATTGTGGCTGGGGGAACGTTTTGCCGCTTGTTGCCTTCAAAAATGCAGCAAGAAAGGCATCTTCAAATCAGCTCGGATATAGAAGCGCCATCTGTGGCTCAATATGGCATCCCATACTCTCGGCTGCGAATGCTTATCTCAAGGAAGACCTACAAGCCTGCAGAATACAATTTGTCTGATATGCCATTGTGAAATCTATGAACTTTAATCGACAGATTATCTAAATGTTTGAGTAGTTAGTCGAACTTTTGTTGATGTATGAGAATTTTGCAATTGAAATGGTAGAAAACACTATCGTTGTAGCACGAGTTCCGGTACCTCCTTGAGTAAAGTTTGCATGGGTTTCCCCTATGGTTTTCTTGTTGTGAAACGATAATGTGGAAAGATTCCTTGAGTTGTTGATACAGGTGCGCTGTCCAATTAGGGGAATCATCTGTAGCTCTTTCTTGTCCTTGAAGAGCGTGTAACTATGATCTGTGTAAAGACTCCATAGGTCTGATGTGCAGCTCATCAGTTGTAATAACGTCCAAGCTGGTGTTCGCCTACCCATCACAAAGGAACTTATGGAATGGATCTTTCAAATGTTATACCCTAACAACACATGGTTGACGGGTATATTTGCTGAGTGATTGTTGGTGGACTCTGGATTCTTTGAAGGAATCGTCACCTTAAAATCTGGAATGGTGGTTCATGAAGACTTTTTTCGCTGAGCCTTGAGTTCCCTCAGGCTCAAAGATGGACTCAACTCCCTTGGCCATTACTTGACACTACCGCTCGGGTCTTGCCGCCCCTTCTTGTACTTCTGCCTCTGTGCATTCTGAGTCATTGGCCCCTGACACGCATGACTGGAGCATCACCCAATGCCTCTTTTGCTAGTACGAACGTATGTTGCAATGATATCGTTCATGACGGGTTGTTCTTTGCCCAAATTTTTTCTGCGGGTTGTGTTTTGAATGCCTGAGTCATACTTACTGATCATGACTTCGGGGGTGCGGGTATTATCTTGGTTATTCATCCCTCTTCACGATGAGCTTTCAAATAACCTGTATTTCTCTCATGACTGTTTGGGGAGTTAACACAAAGGTCAACTTAGTATACTGTTGGACATGAGATGTGATTGGTAAATCTTCCAGGGTAAATGCATTTGTTTTACTTTGTGAGGTTCAGCTTTATGTGACAAGTTTATGTGACAGGGTGCAGGAAATTCCCTTGGCGTCTCATGAACATTGACTGGTTGCCTTTCCATATGAGAACATTATGAATTTGAATGATGCAAAACTTCTTGATTTTTTATAAACATGGAGCTTGAGGAACGTAGTTGAGCTCTTTTGAATATCGTGGTGTATTCACTCTGCGAGGACATCTTTTTATAAGGGGTTGGAGCATGCATCTATAGTCCAGTGGTTTTTGATTCATGCGTACTCTTCCTGTTGATGCATCTGCACATATAAGGTTTTGCGTGACTTTCTTACAATTGCAGATTTGATCGACCAGGAATTTACAATGATCTCCATGATATTCCTCAATCATCTTGACAAAATTGATAGTTTATCTGTATATGAGGGAAGGTGCCCACTTGTTGTCTTTTGCAGGTCATGGACTCTTGACTTTCATCTATGAACAAAGTATGATCTTCACTATGGTATTGTGCAAAGTTTAAGACCTGTTGTATGTGTTAATGACAAGCTTGAGTGCTTCTTGCTTTATTTGATATTTGATTTCAAGTGCTACACATGCTTTCTGCTATATTCTTGAAGTTGTGGTTTGGTGTCTTGCCAAGGAGCATGTTGACTCCTTTAAGCACCTCATATCTATGCATTCATCACAAACATGATCTTCTTGCTTGAGGGAAAGCTTGCAGTTTTGAAAGAAAGAGGATGGTGCTTCGTGGGCTTATGAAATTTCTATTGCATGCTGGTCATAATCATTGGAAATGAATAAATTGCTCATATGATTGTGTGGTACAAAAGTCACAATGGTATGAATGCTACTTGATGTTCTGTGTCCATTGACCCCCTAATAGAAATCGGGTTCAAGACTGCACAAACTCTTGCTACATGGTAATGCATCTCTTGTCTCTACTCTTTATTAATGCATGTAGCTCATTCTAGTTAAATTCCTGGGTTTCGTGCATAATACTTCAAAATGTTCTTCATGATGTGTGCATGTATTATTTAATGGATATTTGTAGAAGAGCATGCACATAGGGGGTTGTAATTTTTTCAGATCTGAACTAAATTAAGCATGAAGTCATAAATGAATCTTTGTTTTTTGCTAGGGAGGTAACTCTCTAGTTCCACATTCTCATTTAAGGCTCAAATTCATTACAGGCCGACACTCATATTGCTCATTCTTACCTCCTATGGATGTTTTGCTATTATAGCGATGGCAGGACTTTAGGCTACATTCACCTCATGCTTTACATTGCCAAATATCACTCTCACTTGAGAATAACAAAGCGGAATCATTGAGACATAAGGGATAGGCACTCATGGTCTTGATAAGGGCTCCTTGTTTTGGGACTATGGTTTTTCTTTTCTTTGCAGGAGCAAGACGGTTTTCATGCAGACTTCTCTCTAGTAGAGCAAGTCTTGTGGCAATGGATGCTCCCTGAAGTGGAGACTAAAAATGGAATTAACATTTTTTGGGTGCTTCTTTTCAAAAATCAGTCTACTTGTTGTGTATGTTTAATTTCAGGTATTAGAGCTTTGAGTGAAGGCACATTGGAAGGAGGCTGGGCTGACTGCCCCCCAAGGGGATTGTGTCGCTCAGCATGGCTGGATTCAAGATTTGAAGGTAGACGGCTTGCTGATTCAAAAGATTTGCAGCCTTGCAAAATTCAGATTGGAACCATTGCATATCTGAAGAGTTGAAGACTCCAAATTTGGACCAGTTCGGCACTGTATGCTTCTCTTCTCTTAGTTTTGTCAAGGACGACAAAGTCTAGGAGGAGGAGGGTGTTGTTATTTGGGTTGCCCACAATTTCCTCATGCAATGGCACCCTCTAGCCCTCATAAGAATACCCCTTTTTTGTATTTAGGAGATGTCCATGTGAACACTCTCCTAAAACCACTTTTTGATATTTCCTCTAGTCCTTGAAGCCTTTTCTTTGAAAACTCCTTTTTGCTCAAATACCAAAAAAACCCACGTAGAAATCCATGCGCTCCCTCTCTCTCTAGGTAGTTATCTTTTTGAAATTCCCATATCACATGAGATTCTCTTTTTGATTTAGCACATTGTTGCTCTAGCACAATGGTAAGTACCACGTTAAGAAGCTTCACCTCCTTAATTGTCAATCCGTGGGAGAGGTAGGAGTGATATGAAGATCGTGAACGTGAGATGATGTGAGAGTGAAGGTGAGAAGCACAAAGATGCACACACACATACACACACACAATGAAGAGACAAGCAAGACACAATGGAAGGTGGGAAATTAGCTCTATCACTCAAGAATACTCTTACAAGCTCAAATTAGCTCTATGCTCACACTAACCAAAATGAACCAACCTCAAAAATGAGCTCTCTAGCTCTTTTTATAGTTTCTAGACTAGTTTTGACCGGTTTCACATCTAGTGACCGGCCTAGTTAAAAAATAGGTCCTAGATGCTATTTGGAAGGGTAAACGATGTCTAAAAATAACAAAAATTGGTACGAGCATTCTACCTAAGCTCCTCAAGCTCGAGGACTCCTCGGCTTGCACAAAATGGAGCTATGGATTACAAAATGGGGTTTTCTATGATACATATGTTACAATTAGTGATAACAATCACTGTTGAATGTTTGGAGAATTAATAAGAAATATATTTGTTTGAAAAATTGATCCGCCTGGCTCCTTGCTCCTTCTTTACATGCTTCCGTGGCGTTTGTGCCTCTGGCTTCTTCCAACACCCCCCTCCCTCTCGCTTCTGTCGTCCCTGACAGAACCTTGTTGTGAGGTCTGCCGAATGTAGTTCTGTAGGAGGTCTTGAGCGAGGGTGTGCTCTGATATACGAATGCCTCGGGCTAGATCAACCTCGAGTTTCTCCCAGTCGATAGGTTGCGGCTCGTCTGGTGGTGGGAGCTGATAATGTGTGGAGTACACCATTCGTTCACAGGCGAATAATTGCAATAAGTGTGTGGGTCTGCTTATAAATACCTCTGAATGGTACTCCCAAAAGCCGGTGGTGAACATTTCTTCGAATGTCTGCTTGTAACATGCCGGTAGATATTTGATCCTGCAGTGCCAGGCGTAACACACCCGTAGCGATGGCGTTGTGCTCATATCATAGACTAAATCAAAGTTGCCATGCTCAAAGCCCGGGGTGTTTACATGGGGAGCCTTGATGCGTCGGAAGACTTTAAAGACCATCTGCATCATGTCAAAGATTTTGACAGTCATGTGCGCGGCAATATCATCCATATGCTTTAACCTAGGGAGCCAGTGGCGGATCGTCGCCATCATGTAGCCTACTGTGGGGAACTCGATTGGTGGCCTGAAATAGGGATAGTTCAGCCAGTCTTGGCACTGCTTATTGTTCTGTAGCTTAATAGCGAAGGCAGTCCAAGAGCGGCGTCGTGGGACTGGTCCCCAACATGGATTAAATTTTAAGTGCAGCGGCGCTTTCACCCATGTGCTCATCATCTCGGGATAGTTTTGCAATAAATCTCTACGCCAGTCTGGTTGAAGGATTTCACCTCTCTGCGCCCTTGGTGGCAAGTCCTCTGGCTCGAATTGAGTGGCATGCGTGGGTTTCATACCTGTTTCTTTCTCTATGGCTAACTGGTATTCGGCCATTAACATGAAGTACGGTTTATATTGGAGCTCATGCCCAGATATGTATCGTCGCGGGGCCAATTGAGCAAAGAATGGTGACTGTAAAATTTTCTCTTCAATTATGGCCATGGCATGTAGTTGTGCCTCTACTCTGGCCGAGTGTGTCGTTCCGAGTTCTTCCACTGTCTTCATCCACGCGGGGGTAGGTAATTCATAGGTCATCTGGCCTTCGGCCGTGACACGTCCGCCTGGGATGGGTATCGGTTCGTATGCCTCTTCAAATGTCTCCTCCACCGGGATAGTGACGGTTTCTTCCTCAGCTGGTAGCTCAGGTGGGGAATCTGGCCTTGGTGGTGCTTCATAGACTGCAATTCTAGATTCAAGATTTGTTACCTGGGCCCGGAGTGCGTTGAGTTCCTCTAAGATTTCAGGGGCAGGGTCCGCAGGCGCTGGTAATTCTGCTGCTACTTGTACTTGTTGTGTTGCTGGTTCTCTGAGCTGTAGCAGTTTGTGATCTTCCTTTAACTTTTGATGCTCTTCATTCATACGATCATAGTCCTCGAGCAATCGCACATGATCATCTAGCAACATCCGCATCGATTCAGATGGGATTGCCTTGAATCTGCTCGGACTTAAGGGTTGGTCTGGATGGTCCAAAGCCGCTTCCAAGTTCTCTCTATTCTGCTCTTGGAGTCTCTGGTTCTCCTCTTTTGCTGCGGCTAAGTGTCTTCTTAGTAAGCCCATATTTCTAGTAAGCGTTGCATTGCGGACGGTCTGGGCTCGAAGTAGGTTATCCAAATCCGCGGTGGCCTCTTTGGTTTTCTCCTCACTTTCTAGTTCTAATTTGTGATAGGCCTCTCGTAAATCTTGGTATCGGCTGTTCAGTGAGGCGTTCTCAATTGATAATGAATTAAGCTGCGTTTGTAGTTCATTCGTTGTCTTCTGCAGCTGTTGATAGTTGGTGCCGAGTGATGCAAACTCATCGCGGACTTGCATCATGCATGTGAACATGTGTTGAAATGCGGTGTCTATGGTGGGCGATAGTAGTAGTGAAGTGCTAAATGAGGATGCAGTGGGAGTAGATGCAGTGGGAATGGGAAATGGGGTTGGGACAGTGGATGCAGTGGTGATTGTGGAAAATTGTGACGTGCCTAAATATGAGGGTGTTGTGAGTGGAGTGGGTGGTGGTGAGGTGGATGGTGATATGTCCATACCATTGGACGTGTTTAGTGTTGTGACTGTGAAAAGTGGTGTGATTGTGGGTGGTTGTGTAGGTGTGAATACGGGATTTACAAATGTAGAGTAGTTTACAGGGGGGATGGTTGGAGCAGCTTGGTGAAACGGGGAAATAGGGGTTATGGTGGGTTGGGGAGGTGAGACTGGTGAGAAGGTTAGTGGGGTTAGAAAGGGGAATGGGGTTCTTAGAGGTGGGGGAAACGCGGGGAAAGATGAAGGGGTGAAGGGGTTAACATGTAGATACGAAGGATTGGGTGTGGGCATGGTGGTCTGAATGGGTAAGGCAAAGGTTGTGGCTATGTTGCCTTGTACAGGTATGGATGTGGGGGAAGCAGGTGGGTGTGCGGGGGATACGGGATGGGTTGGTGAAAGATGAGGTGAGAGAGGAGTAGAAGGGGTGGATGTTATTTCGAGGATAGTAGTGGTATGTACAATGGTAGTACGTGGTGGGGAATCTACAAGGATGGGTTCTGCGGTCAATGAACTTTCGGGGGCGAGGCGTGCCTCCCTGGCTTGTGCTGAAGACTGAGCTCCTGTTGGTACGCGAATATATTCTCCGGGTTTTGAAAGTAGTCGCACTCGGCGGGGGTCAAACTGTGGTAGTTGCTTCCTTTGTAAAAACCTGAGTGCTTCATGGGAGCCTACTGATTTGACTAATTCTCTGAACCCTCTGATGTATGCGTCTTCGAATCCTCCGGAGATGAGTTCCTGTTCAATTAATGCCTGGCTCTCCTCTTCAGTTAACTTTTTCCGTGCCCAGACTTTCTCCATGGTACGATATAATTTCTTTATGGCCAGCGTGTACGCTGCGGCTTCGAAAGTCTCATCTTCATATGTGCTGGTGTCGCCGTGTGTGTCGGTTTGTTGGCCTTGGCCATCTGTCTGTCCCTCTTGTGAGCCCTGGCTGGCTTCATCGTCGCCTTCCTCGTCGTCTGTTTCGGTTCTCTCTTCTTCAGAGCTCGACACAGCTTGTCCCTGTGGCAGATCTCGTGGTGTGGTAGGGTAGCTGGGGCGTTCATATTCCTGGGAGAACAGTTGTGCTTCTGAATACTGGAATTCGTTTGAGAATGCATCAGGCATCTCAAAATCAAATGTCGTGTTTATTGGGTCGGCCTCCATATGTGGTATCGGGAAAGAAAACGCTTCCGCACCAATAGTGGTGGGAGCTTCTGCTGTTGTGGTGGTGGGTTCTGTGGTGGCAGCTGCCTGAGGTGCGGCGGTACTAGTGGTGCCCTCCGTAACCACTGGTCTGGACAACCTTATGCGAATGGGTTGTACTGTGGGAGCCGCTTCTGTCTGTGGTCGCTCGGGAGAGGGTTGTGGTGATGGCGACTCTGGCACTTGAAGGCAAGGGATGGTGCCTCGCATGCGCTTACCTGCCCGTGTTCTACTGGGCTTCCTGGCTTTCTTCGTTGTGCCCTTGAATGCCTTCAGTTCTTCTCCTGTTAATGCACGCTCGATGGGCAAGTCATAAGCTAAGCACATATACACAATTCTAGTGAGTGCACAACATCCGTTAAGCACTTTTTTGCGTTCCCATCTGTGCTGTGCCAGATACATTTGATCTATGATCCAGCTTGCCAGATCAACAGTTTGAGGTCCCGTGCATGCCAAATACAATCCGAACCAGATTCGTTTATGCCTCAATTGGCCGCATTTCTATTCCGGAATCCTTGTAGTGGGACCATCTAATCGCACTAGTCGCAGCACCTGAGTCAATTAAAGCCCTGAGTTCTTGGCAAGGGTTGCCGTGCTCTAGCCTAACTGTAATGAATGGTCTCCTGTCCACTATGCTAGGATGAGTGGTTGACTTTACTTGACACATGGCCATGGGATATCTGGGTGGTGTTTCCAGATGGTTATAATGTTCTCTCCCTAGTCCTTGTCTTCTTAGCTTCATGCGCTTAATGCGTTCTATGGCTTCTGCCTGAGCTTCCGCTCGTATTCTGTTTTCTTCCTCCTTACGCTTCTCTGCCAACGTGAGTCGTCTAAGCATATCCTCAGTAAGAGGTTCTTGATATAACCTGACTCTACAGCCACTAATGTAATTAGGCATTATATCTCCTTCTAAGGTGGCTAACTGTACTGCTCCGCTCGTCGAGAGTCTGTTAATGATCATAGGTCCATAACCTCGCTTTTCTAACTTCCGTGCGTGCTGTTTCAGCGTATATACTAGAACTAAATCTCCTTCTTTTAGGCCTTTATCTTTCACATGTGCATCAAAATATGCTTTCTGTCGCTTCTTTGCTGCGTATATTCCTGCTGCTGCCCTCAGCCTTGTTTCTCCTAATCGTTCCAAGTCCATTATTCTCGCTGATAATTCATGGCCGGTCCACTGATGTTCTTGTGCAACCTTAAGTGTCGGTATCAAGAAGTCCAAAGGAAGCACTGCATTCTGACCAAAAACCATCTGAAAGGGAGTTGCATTGAGTACGGTCTTGTAGGCCACTCGATATGCCCAAACAGCGTGGTGTAGCTGTTTGTCCCAATCTGAACGTTTATTGTTCACGAGTTTCGTCAGTACGGTACAAAGTATCTTGTTAGTGCTTTCAGCCTGACCATTGGCCTGAGGATGATATGGTGCAGACTTCTTGTGAATCACCATAAAATCCTGTAACAAATATTCGATGACTTGGTTTAGAAAGTGAGTGCCTCGATCGCTCACTAACTCTATAGGCAATCCATATCTTGTAAAGACATTTTCAAATAAGAATTTTGCAGTCGTGTGAGCACCATTCTTTTTTGTGGCTTTTGCCTCTACCCATTTGGTTAGATAATCTGTGGCAACAATAATGTATTCCGCATGTGTACCTTTTGCAGGGGGGTTAATGGGTCCTACAAAGTCTATACCCCACTTAGAAAATGCACGTGACTTGGTTTAGAAAGTGAGTGCCTCGATCGCTCACTAACTCTATAGGCAATCCATATCTTGTAAAGACATTTTCAAATAAGAATTTTGCAGTCGTGTGAGCACCATTCTTTTTTGTGGCTTTTGCCTCTACCCATTTGGTTAGATAATCTGTGGCAACAATAATGTATTCCGCATGTGTACCTTTTGCAGGGGGGTTAATGGGTCCTACAAAGTCTATACCCCACTTAGAAAATGCACGTCCGCCCATCATGGGTTTCAATGGCATTTCGTCTCTGCGAGTAGGGAACTGAGTTCTTTGGCACACATCACATCTCTTTACATAGGTATGAGCATCCATGTGAAGAGTGGGCCACCATAATCCTGCAAAGAGGATGGCTTTGATTATCCTATCGGGTCCAAAATGACCTCTTGCAACACCTTGGTGTGCAGTCTCTAGTATGTTCAGATAATCGCTTTCATGAACACATTGTCTTAAATATCCATCTCGTCCTCTTTTGTATAGATTATCGCCAATAAGTGAATAGTCGTGAGCTTCCTGCTCTAGACTACGTTGTCGAGCTAAGGTCATTCCTTGAGGGAATGTGTTCGTCCTCAAGTATGTCACTAAAGGTTCACTCCAGTCTGGTGTGAGAGACACGTGATATAGTGTAGCATGCTCTACTGGTGGTCTTTCACAACAAACATTGCATTCCTTACACAACTTGTAGACATCTGCTTCCATCGTAGGCCAAAATACTCCTAGTCTTTGCAGAGTTTGTAGTGTTCTATGTTTTGAATGATGTTGCTTTAGTGCACCTACGTGTGCTAATTGCAACCAATTCGCATGTTCTGATTCATCTACACAACAAGCAAGAATCTTTTGATTATCCTGTTTGTATATGCTTCCTGCCATTATTTGGTATCTCTGAGACTTGGTAATCTCTCCTTCTTTGATCTTTATTCTAGGATTCTTGGGTCCGTATGTCAGAATAGGGACTAAAGGCTTAGCCCATTCTGGTGCTACCTCAAGGTTAAACAAGTATGCATCTGGTAGATCATCCGCTACTCCTTGAGGAGCTTCTCCTGAGGTTAATCTTGAGAGGTGGTCAGCTCTAAGATGTGTCTTTCCTTTCCTGACTACCACTTCAAAATCATACTCCATGAGTAATAGAAACCAACGTATCAATCGTCCTGTGTTACATGGTTTGTTGACTAAATATAATAGGGCTTGATGATCTGTAAAGAACTTGAATTTGTTGGCCAACAAGTAGTGCCTAAACTTCTTTACAGCATAGATCATCCCTAGTCCTTCTCGTTCCGTCGTGGTGTAATTTCTTTCTGTTGCGTTCAGTTGTCTACTAGCGTAGGCTATGGGGAGATCGATGTTACCTTCATTTGTGGGTTGTGCTAACACACATCCTATGGCATAATTGGATGCATCCACATGTACATGGAATGGCTTACTCCAATCTGGGGTAGTCAATATAGGTGCTGAGCACAAACGTCGTTTAAGTTCATTGAATGAATTTTCACATTCATCTGTCCACTCAAAATTGGTCAAAAGAGAGTACAGAGGCTTGGCTATGATTGCATACATGTGTATGAATCTCCTATAATAACCGCAATGGCCCATAAATGCCTGTACCTCTTTCACATTAGTTGGTCTAGGTAATTCTGCAATTACCTTCACCTTTTCCTCGTCCGTAGAGATTCCATTTTTTGACACAATGTGTCCTAGAATTTTGCCTTGTCTGACCATGAAAACGCATTTTTCTGGGTTCAAACAAACCTGATATTCTCGACATTTATCAAATATTTGTCTTAACTCTGGGATATGTGTCTGCCTTACATTTGAATGAGCACATAAGTCATCGACGTAAACTTCCAAGCTCTTGCGTAAGAATTCCTTAAAAACATGACACATGAGTCGCTGGAAAGTAGCGGGTGCATTTGTTAAGCCAAATGGCATCACACGAAATGCAAATATGCCCCATTCTGTGGCAAAAGCCGTCTTGTGTTGGTCTTCTGGAGCAATGGCTACTTGGCTATAGCCTGAGAATCCATCAAGAAAGCTGTAAACTTCCTTGCCCGCAACTCTTTCCAATAGATGTTCCGTAATAGGAAGAGGATAGCTATCTCTAATCGTGGCGGCATTAACTTTTTTAAGGTTAATACACACACGCAATTTTCCATTCTTCTTGGGCACAACCACAATGGGGGATACCCATTCGGTGTGCTCAATTTCGTAAATGAATCCTGCTTCTACCAAGCAATCTATCTCCTCTTTAATCTTCGCAGCGTAATTATCATTGTACGTATAAGGTTTCTGTTTGGTCGGTTTTGCATCTGGAGTCATAGGGATTCTATGAGAACATATATCTGGATCTACTCCCTTCAAATCTTTGTAACTCCAAGCAAAAACATCTCTATATTCGCGCAATAGGGCAACTAACTCTTCTTCTTCTTCCTTCGTCAAATCATGCCCTATGTATGTACATTTTTCTTCTTCTCCTTCTATGGCAACTATGACTTTCTTGGTTTTCTCTCGGTTATCATATGCTTGTCCATCATTCTCTTTTCTATTAGGCATTCGTACCATGATTCTTCTATCTTCAATTTCATATTTCTTGAAGTTCTCGGGTACTTCAAATAAAGATTCTTCTTTTTCCGACATGGTTTCTTTCTTCTTTCTCTTCTTGCCTTCACTCTTAGTAGTCACTTCTGTGGCTAACCTTACCTCGTTCGTTATGTCCTCGTGTCTCTGAGTGTGAGTCTCTATTTCGTAGAAATATTCTTCCTCTGATGCAAAGGGTGGGTCCATGAGAATTGATTCTAAATCAAAATCGCTTGCATCCTCAAATGCATCAGTGTCTGGTTCACACTCTTCTAAAATTGCATCGCCCATGATTGGCTCTATCGTGAAAACTGAAATGTCATAGCCATCCTCGTCACAGTGGGGTGTCCATTGTTCTTCATTGATGGCTACATCCATGGTTGCTAGGATTTCTGCCCAACCATGGGGTTCAAACTCCTCGTCTGGGAATACTACAGGTGCATAGGCTGGATCTTGAAGGGTTTGTGGATGTTGTTCCGCACCTAAGGTCCTGGCTTCTAACCGCTCTTCCTCTTGTTTGGCTACTTTACACATCCATAAATGGGTATCCTCATGCAACCAAGAAGGATCTGATTCTAATGAGTGCATGGATTCCGTCTCTACTGGTGTCTTATGGATGGTATTCCATTGTATTGGGGGTACATCTCTATGTGAATAGTCTTTAAGATTGACTTTGGTAGTCACTCCTAAATGTTGCAAGTACAAAGAATTAGTTCCCCAATCTTGTACAATTTGCAACTGACGCATGAATGGTCGTCCCAATATCATCTCATACGCATGATTTTTAGCAAAGTCACAAATGGCGAAAGTATGCTCAAATTCTACACCACAAGTGGTGAGGGATATGCCTTCTAGTAAGCCTAATGGTTTTTCTATGTGTCCATCAGCCATTTGTAGCTTCATCCTGGTGGGTCTGAGGGCTGGCTTACCCCAACGTTTCCATAAAGCGGTGGTAGCGATGGCTACTCCGGCTCCTGAATCTAAGATGGCTTTCGTGGTGTAGCCCTGATGGGTTATGGGAAGATATGTGTTACCTTCCTCCCCTTCGCTTACATCTCCAATCTTTTCCACAGGTATCTCTGGTACCTTCTTATGGGATCCTATTTGAGAGGGTGTGGTGGCTAGCTCCGGGAATTGATTTGCTACGTGCTTCCACAATTCTGGTTTTACCTTTAACAATTCCTCTAGAGTGAGATTACACTGTACTTTCATGTTCTTGATCACTTCCGTGTTCCTAGGGATCACTGATTCTCCATTCCTCACTATTATCGTGGGTGCTCTCATACTAATAGACTTAGCTTCCCAAGGTCCCGTGAACTGAGGTAATTCTTGTAAAGAATTAGATTCAAATCCTGTGGGTTCACTCAGTCGTTCCACCTCTACATCATCATATATAGAGGGGATGTCTTGGGGAAATTGTTCCTGCAAGTCGTCTATTTCTTGGATAGGAGGATGAGTTCCTTGTTCCTTTCTCCATTTCTCTTCTTGTATTTCTCTTAAAAATTCATGTGAGTACCTATGTATGGAAGACAAATTGTCTTGACTTTCTGTATTGGGTACTTGAGACAGGGATGGTGCAATCCTTTCCTGTGTCTCTGGGACAATAGGGTTCCTAGACTGATCCTTTTTCTCTTTGCTTTCAATCAAATATTCTAGCCTCTCCATTAGTCCTTGAAAGTGTAGTTCCGGTTTTGCCATGTTATTCCAATTAAGATATCTAGAGGCTTCAAACAAAGCTTGTGCTAACTCTACCATCTTCATGCAAAGTTTAGTTCTCTCAATTTCTAGATCAGCTCGAGGGTAGTTTTTACTCATTTCCGTGACTTGAGGTCCCTCTTTTATTCTAGCCTGATATGCACGAAACATCATGTCTAGATCTTCCGGTATGGGTTCCGCTAAAACTGATCCTGATTCTTGAGCTGGATTTTCTTGGTTTAATTCTTGTGAGGTCAATTCTTGTATTTTGGCTCTAGATTCTCTTAGACTTCCTTCCAACTCACTTATCTTTTTACTCCACTTTCTCTTGATTCTTTCTCTAGAATCTTTCCAAGATTTCGTCTTTTTACTACTCGATTCTGCAACTTCACTAGTTACGGCTACTTTCTCTTGATTAAGTTGTTGGTTTTGTAAGAGCGCCTGAGCTCTGGTTATAGCTTGGATAGGCACTATGTAGGGTTGGATCCATCTGCATTATTTACAATACCTATCACGTTGATCGGTGTCACATTTGTAGTGTTAACTGGGTTCTTAGGACAATCTTTGATTATGTGCTCTTTGCCACAATCGGCACAAAAGCCTTGTATGTTATAGTACTGTGATTGCCTTGCTATTGGGGGATGTGGACAATCCTTAATGAAATGATCTCCTTGGCACCTAAAGCATGGTCCTCTAGGGCCCTGTGGTCTCTGTTGTCTCAGTTGGGGCCGTGGGTTTGGGTTTGCGTACATCACATTAGTATAATCTGGCTCCCAACTAGGTTCCATTGGTGGACTATCATAATGATATGTCTCCACATGCTCTGGTGACTCCGTGTAATAAGCGGGTGGACTAGTTACATGAGTAGAGTCAAAACTGTTTGAGTTCGGGTCACTTTCTGTGATCAGGGGTGAAGAAGGCACTAAGGCCCTACTTAGGTTCTCTTCTGTAGCAGCGTATTTGACTGAGATGACATTCGCTGGTGGGGGTGGCTGCTGAGCTAAGACGGGTTGAGGTCTCTGTTGAGCCTGGTATGGGTAGTTCTGAGGAGGCCTATAGTAATAAGGCTGAGCATTGTATTGGCCTTGATACCTACCTGGCTGCTGGTATGTTTGCGGGTAGTTCTGTCTCACGGTTTGTTTGTTGTATGGGCAGTCCTGAGCCGTATGATTCGTGTATCTTCTCTCAATTGTGCAATATTGGCCACTAGGGTTGGCTTGAGGTTGAGGTGCATAGGGGCACACGTTTGCCAAATGATTTCCACCACGTGTAACAACGTACATTCGTTGGTAGCTTGGGCACCTGTTTACTGGAAACTCCTAGTTTTTGGGCCACTTTTTCTGCTAGGTCCTCTATCGAGCTAGACAATTTTGTGGATGCTAGCGAAGAACAATCCGAGTCCTTATAGACCTTTGAGAGTTCTGTTGGGGCTTCACTCACTAATTAGGCATGGATATATGAAGATATATGAAGACATATGAAGACATATGATGGAGGAAAGAAGAAGTGAAGAAAAGACTTACAGAAAATCAAGCCTAAGTGAAGGGACAATTTCACTATTGTAAATTAGTGCAAAATTAGAGTCTAGATTTGTATTTGATCTTTAGAACTTACGAGTTCAAGTCTAGAAGGATGTAAACTTTAGGTATATAAGTTAATTTGAGTCAGAAACATGTATGAGAGAACTCAATTTTGTAATCTGAGTGAGTAGAGAAAAGTCGTGTAATTTCTGGGAGAGATGATGAGAGAAAACTTCTGAGTCTGAGAGAGTTTTCCATGGCTGTGAGCAAAATTAGGCCAAGCCATTTTGTACACATCTTCTCTGATAATCAACACATGTTTGTGTAGAAGGATTGAGTTTAATTCCTCTTGTACATTGAGTTCTAAGTCATTTCATATGACTGTGTAAGGTAGTTGACAGTTACGACTTTTCTGGCGCACATTTGACTGATCTTCTGAAGGTCAGATCTCGAAGCACAGTGTAAAGTTTTTGGTAAGTGATAGCTCGTTTGAAAGCTACTATTCTCAACTACATTTGGTCAAAAGATCTTTGAGAAACGGGACGCGTACTCAGAGAAATCAGCTTAAGAGTGAAGGTATGTCAAATCGATGAAGTAAATTTTCAGTTTTCAGACATAGTATAAAGTTTGGTACAAAATCAGAAGATTGTGAAGTTATTGCTTGAAAATTTTGCTTGTTATATGTTACTGAACATTAGCAAGAACCTTTCCTAGCAAATGATCAGAAGAATTTGCAAAGATCAAGTTGATACAGGTCAGATTGAAAATTTAAAGAAGAGGCGCAGATTTCTATGAAGTGAAATTTTTGATTTTCACTAAGTTCAGAGTTGAAGGTTCATATCTAGAGGTTTGCTAAGCTAATGATGGTTATGGAGGTCTTCTAATACCACATTAGTTTAGTTCTTGTGGTGTTTCACACACCAACAAGTGGTATCAGAGCAGATAAGGTCCTCGAGAAGTAAAGAAGAGCAGATACAAGAAGAATTGAAGAGTTCTTTATCAAAGAAGGAGGAAGCTGAGGTGTTCAACAACAAAAGTCATCAGAAGATTGTTTCGAAGTCACTTCCAAGGGTAAAGGTCTACAACAGGTATCATTCTTTAACCTTACACTTACAGGTTGAAGCAGAAGCAAGGATACCATGGCAGATCATGTGTCCATTGACAAATTGGACAGAGATAACTATCCTGCTTGGGTAATGAGGATGGAGGCCTTACTTATGAGTAAGGACTTAATGGTATATGTGACAGGTGAAGAAGAGAAGCCTAAATTTGAAGATGAAAGTCATCCAAGGAAGGAAGAGCTAGAAGCTTTGAAGCTATGGCAGAAGAGAGATGCAAGTGCAAGAGCTTACATATACAACACTATTACAGATCATTTGTTGCCACACATCAGAGGTTTAGAAACAGCTGAAGATATTTGGAATGCTTTGGAAGACCACTTCCAAAACACTACTAAAGCTAGGAAAGCTAGCTTATGGTCAGAGTTCACCACATTCAAGAAAAAGCAAAATCAGAGCATTAGTGATTATGTCACTAAGATGAAGGACTTGGCAGATAGTCTTGGATCTATTGATGAGGATATTGAAGATCATAGGTTGATAGCTCAATTACTTGCAGGATTAAGAGGTGATGAGAGATGGAAGCCTTTTGTACTTTCAACAGAACTCTCATTAAACCATTATGTGCCAGAATTAAATCAATTACTTGGTTTGATGCTCACATTTGAGCAAGATTTGAAGTCAGATGGAGACAAAGGTCAAAGTTCTGCAATGTATGTGAAGAACAAGAAGAAAGGAGATAAAGGCAAGGCAAAGGATGAAGAAGAGTCAACAACTCAAGCAAATTATGCAAAAGGAAGAGGTTTTGGCAGAGGTAAAGGTCGAGGTAATGGAAGAGGTAGAGGTAATCAGAACAATAACAAGAAGACATGTTGGATTTGTGGATTGAGCAATCATCTAGCATATGATTGTTGGCACAATCAACAAGGAGCAAGCCAAAATCAGAACAACAATGGCAGAGGAAGAGGTGGAAGGTTTCAGAATCAATTTCAAAGAGGAAGACAAAATTCAAGAGGAAGTTATGGAAGAGGTGGTGGTAGAAATTGGAATCAGAACCAATCATACAACACCACATATTATAATTATGCAAATGATACACAGAATGACAACCATACAACATTGATGATGAATTCAATTAGTTCATCAGAGAAGGAGGATCTCAAGGTATTCTATATTGATTCTGGTTGTTCAAATCATTTGTCAGGTAATATAGAATTGTTGTCAGAATTGGAAGAAGGAAATTCAAGTCATACAGTACAAACAGGTGACAATACAAAGCATAATGTGCATTCAATTGGAAAAGTGAAGTGCAGGAGTGGAGCTGATTTATTAACAAATGTTTTGTATGTTCCAACAATACCAAAGAATCTGATTAGTGTTGGACAAATAGTGGAGAAAGGTTTTCAAGTCAGATTTACAAATGAAGGAGTATTTGTTGAAGATCCAGAGGATGCTTACAAACCCATTGTTTGTGGTAAGAAGGAAGGTAGACTTTTTACTCTCAAAGTACAAGGAAATGTTGGTCAAGCCCTAATCACACATGGTGATGAAGTAATTACAGAGTTAGATCTTTGGCATAAGAGATTGGGACACTTCAATGAAAGAGGAATCAAAACTATGGTGGAGAACCAATCTGTATTGGGACTACCAAATGTGAAGAATCAACATATGATATACAAGTGTGAAGCTTGTCAGATGGGAAAAGCTCATAGACAACCATTTCAGAAGAAAGGTTTCAAGCATGATGATTTGCTTGAACTTATACATACAGATGTATGGGGGCCAACAAAAGAAGGTTCAATAAATGGATCTAAGTATTATGTTTTGTTTATTGATGATGCTACAAGGTGGATAACCCTTTATGTTCTAAAGGAAAGGTCAGAAGTCTTTGGAGCCTTCAAACATTTTCATGCTTATGCAGAAAGAGTTACAGGTCATAAACTCAAGAGGCTAAGGTCTGATGGAGGGGGAGAATACTTCTCCCAAGAGTTTAATGACTATCTTTGGAATGCAGGTATCAAGAGAGAGATAACTTGCAGGTATACACCTCAACATAATGGGGTGGCAGAAAGAAGAAATAGAACATTGGTTGAATTTGCAAGAGCAATGTTAAAGGAAAAGAATTGCCCTAATTATCTTTGGGCTGAGGCTGTAAATACAGCCACATACCTTGTGAATAGGTTACCATGTGGAGCTTTGAATGGTATGACCCCTTATGAAGCTTGGTGGGGTAAGAAGCCAACACTTGACCATTGTAAAGTGTTTGGGTCAATTGCTTATGCTTATGTACCATCACAACTCAGACATAAGCTTGAACCAAAGGCAGAAAAATATGTGTTTATTGGGTATGATGAAAACCAAATGGGTTATAGGCTATGGAGTCCTTTAACTAAACATTTTATTGTTTCCAGAGATGTAACCTTTGATGAACAGAAGAGTTGGTATGCAGATAAAGAATGTGATCTTGAAACATTTGAAGAAGAGATAAGAAGGAGTGCAAGAGGTAAGTCACATATGCAGATAGATGGAGATGAAGAACATATGCAAGCAAGCACATCAAGAGTTGGATCATACAGAAGAAATGAAGATGGGCCAATATTTGATGAAGAAGTACATCCAGATATACATGAAGAGTGTGAACCAAGAAGGTCAACCAGAATGAGGAAGCAACCTACAAGGTATTCATATGACACTTCTTATTTGACTCAGAAAAATTATGCTTACATGGTTAAAGAAGATGAAGAACCTCAAAGCTATGATGAAGCAAAAGGTAAGAGACAATGGGAAGTAGCAATGAAGGAAGAATTTGATGCTCTTGAAGAGAACAAAACTTGGGAACTTGTCCCAAAGCCTAATGGTAAGAAAGTGATTGGAAATAAGTGGGTTTACAAAGTTAAGAAGCATGCAGATGGAACTATAGCCAGATACAAAGCCAGATTGGTGGTTAAAGGCTATGCTCAAACTTTTGGCATAGATTATGATGAGACATTCAGTCCTGTAGCAAAGATGTCAACCATAAGGACAATCATTGCCATTGCAGCATCAAAAGGATGGACATTGAGTCAATTGGACATTAAGAATGCATTTTTGAATGGATATATATCAGATGAGGTTTACATGGAGCAACCTCAAGGGTTTGCAGATCATAAGTTTCCAAATTATGTTTGCAGGTTGAGAAGAGCTCTTTATGGTTTGAAGCAAGCTCCAAGAGCTTGGAATTATAGACTTGTAAAGTATCTTAATGACCTTGGATATCAAAGTTCAAAGGCAGATGCAAGTTTACTTATCAAAAGAACAGATGAAGGTATGATCTACATTTGTATATATGTAGATGACATTATAATTACAGGTACCTCAAATGAAGGAATCAAGGAGGTGAAGAAGCTACTTGAGAAGGAATTCAAGATAAGTGATCTAGGAAAATTGTCATATTTTCTTGGAATGGAAATCACTTATGCAGAACATGGCATATATGTATCACAAGAAAGGTATCTCTTGAATCTTCTAAAGAAGTTTAACATGGAGAATTGCAGAGAGGCATCTACACCATTAGAAGTCAATCACAAACTCAGTAGATATGATGGTGCAGAGTTCAAAGACATGAGGAAGTATCAATCTTTAGTGGGAAGTTTGATTTATGCAACTCTAACAAGGCCTGATCTTAGTTATGCAGTTGGTGTCCTTTCTCAATTCATGCATTGTCCAAAGGATCCACATTGGATTGCAGGTCAAAGAGTCCTTAGATATATCAAAGGGACTTTGAAAGAAGGATTGTATTATCCTTTTACATCAGATATAAGATTGAGAGCCTATAGTGATTCAGATTGGGCAGGAAGTCAAGATGACAGAAGGTCTACACATGGCTACATGATATACATTGGAGATAAGCTTGTGAGTTGGTGTTCAAAGAAACAACACACAGTGGCTTTATCATCAACAGAAGCTGAATACAAAGGACTTGTGGAAGCAGCAAAAGAAGTAATATGGATGCAGACATTATTCAAAAGCTTGGGAATTGATCAAGGTATACCCATAATTCATGGAGATAACATGAGTTCTTTATATCTTGCAGCAAATCCTGTATTTCATGCAAGGACAAAGCACATAGAGATACAGTATCATTTTCTCAGAGAAAAGGTAATGGAGAAAGAGATTGAAGTGGTGTACACTTCTACAAAAGATCAGATTGCAGATATTATGACAAAAAGCTTGGATGGAGTAAAGACAAGTAAGTTCAAGGAGATGGCAGGAATAAAAGAGAAGGAGATTATGTGAAGAAGTCAAATTATGCTAATTAGTGATTGAGGGGGAGCTGTTGGGGCTTCACTCACTAATTAGGCATGGATATATGAAGATATATGAAGACATATGAAGACATATGATGGAGGAAAGAAGAAGTGAAGAAAAGACTTACAGAAAATCAAGCCTAAGTGAAGGGACAATTTCACTATTGTAAATTAGTGCAAAATTAGAGTCTAGATTTGTATTTGATCTTTAGAACTTACGAGTTCAAGTCTAGAAGGATGTAAACTTTAGGTATATAAGTTAATTTGAGTCAGAAACATGTATGAGAGAACTCAATTTTGTAATCTGAGTGAGTAGAGAAAAGTCGTGTAATTTCTGGGAGAGATGATGAGAGAAAACTTCTGAGTCTGAGAGAGTTTTCCATGGCTGTGAGCAAAATTAGGCCAAGCCATTTTGTACACATCTTCTCTGATAATCAACACATGTTTGTGTAGAAGGATTGAGTTTAATTCCTCTTGTACATTGAGTTCTAAGTCATTTCATATGACTGTGTAAGGTAGTTGACAGTTACGACTTTTCTGGCGCACATTTGACTGATCTTGTGAAGGTCAGATCTCGAAGCACAGTGTAAAGTTTTTGGTAAGTGATAGCTCGTTTGAAAGCTACTATTCTCAACTACATTTGGTCAAAAGATCTTTGAGAAACGGGACGCGTACTCAGAGAAATCAGCTTAAGAGTGAAGGTATGTCAAATCGATGAAGTAAATTTTCAGTTTTCAGACATAGTATAAAGTTTGGTACAAAATCAGAAGATTGTGAAGTTATTGCTTGAAAATTTTGCTTGTTATATGTTACTGAACATTAGCAAGAACCTTTCCTAGCAAATGATCAGAAGAATTTGCAAAGATCAAGTTGATACAGGTCAGATTGAAAATTTAAAGAAGAGGCGCAGATTTCTATGAAGTGAAATTTTTGATTTTCACTAAGTTCAGAGTTGAAGGTTCATATCTAGAGGTTTGCTAAGCTAATGATGGTTATGGAGGTCTTCTAATACCACATTAGTTTAGTTCTTGTGGTGTTTCACACACCAACAAGTTCTAATTCATCTCCTAGGTTGTCCTCAATGTCTATACACATTCTTATACACTCTTCTAGCGTTCTGGGTTCTTTTAGGTACACATAGGAGCGTAGTTTAGCGCTCAACAAGCCATCTAGGAACAGTGATACTTGTTTAGCTTGTGAGGGTAGCTCTTGCATTGGGCATCGTTCAACATATTGTCTGAATCTACGACCTGCCAGTCTTACCGTTTCTTGAGGGGTCTGTTTAAAGCTATGAATCAACGAAGACGTGTCATGTCTAACCCCACTCTTAGAGAATTCAGTGATGAATGACTCTAAAAAGTGATGGATGTCTCTAAATTGCCTTTGTTGCAAAGGTTGGAACCAAGTTAAAGCGGTATTCTTTAACGTTAGTCCAAATGCATTGTACTGCGTGAACATGTCCTCGACTTGTTCTGCTCTCAGTACTTGCTTAAATTCTGCGACATGGTCATAGGGATCTCCTGTCCCATCAAAATAATTTTTCATTGATTTTACCAACTGTGTGGGTCTCAATACTCTTGCGTGTTCACGTGGTCTAGGTAGAGGAAAATCATCTCTACCACCTGGTATTCCATGTTCTCTTTGTCTATCCATCCTATTAGTGTTCGTGGTTGTTCTATCTCTCCCTATGGGGTGATTGAAGCTTACTTCCGGTCTCTCGTGATTTCCTTCTCTTTGATTTCCATGGGCTGAGGATGTTCCTGCCCCTTGTTGATTTGCATTCATGTTTGTTCTGGATGGAGGGAATATCAATTCACCTCTCCATGTATATGTGTTTTTAGCGCGTTCAGGCACCACAAAGACTCTTTCTGAAGTTTCATCCAGGTATACAACCTTTCCAGGTGTATCTGGGTCCTTGAATTCATAAATTGTAATGATGCCTATCTCACCAGGGTGTTCCTTTCTGTACCTCCAAAAGGCTTCATCTATCTCTTTATTTACGAACAACTCGGTGCTCCTGTTATCTTGAGGGATCCATTCTGGGATGAGTACTCTTGTTAATACGGATTTCCCTCTCGGTGTTCTAGGTTCTTCTAACGGTTCTTTTCCTTGAAATTTTGTTTCCGTCTCTAATTGAATTGTGCCAAACTCATTAGTATCGTTTGGCTGCGTACTTAGAATGTACATGGTTCCTTCTTTGTCTATGTAAGCGTCTCTCTCAAATTTCACCACTGGTCTTTCCAATCCAATGGGTTGATCAGGGTTGTGCAGTTGCACCACTTGCCTTTGCAAACCATCCTCATAGATACGAGCACCTAATCGGTTGGTTCGGAGAAACTCTAATTGCGTTCTATAGGGTCCTTCAGGTTTTTCTAAGTATGCTACATGAGACCCTCCTTCCGGTCTGTCTGCGCTAAATGCCATTTCTGATTCGCTAGTCTCTGAGCTCAACTCGTAGGGATAACTACTATTCAATTGCTGAGCCCAAGATCGAGCTGTGGTTCTTACACTAGCCTCTGATGATCTAAGGCTTCTTCTGTCCGACTTACCTATATGTTTGCCCGATCTAAGGTTCATTAATTTTCTTCCTTGCTCACTCAATTACACACTTAGATCGTCAATGGTCCTTTGTTATTATTCTCTTGATTCTTTTTAATTTTCTCTGGATTCTTGTCTTAATTTATGCGTCAGGAATTCGACTTTCGTTATGATTTTAAGTTTTCGTTCCGTCAGACTTATATTCTTTTCTTTAGGTTTTCGTCACACACACCTTTACTTTTAGTCTTAAACTTGATAGAATTAGGTATCTTGAACTTGAGGCGTTCCTATCCTCTTAAATCCACAATGCTACCGTTTATCCTAAGCTAAGAATTGACTGAGGGGGTTGAGTAATCTTCCAACCTCGAGTCGGCTTTTCTGGTTGCTCTGATGCCCTGTTGCCCAAGAAGCCGTGCTTCCCAAGCTCTGCTGTCTCCACTGCCTTGCTTGCTTGCCTTGGATTGCCCTTGCTAGACCTGGAAAATTCCAATGTTAGACCAATTCACAAGATGATTAAACACTTGAGCACATACATCTTTTAAATCCCTTCCCTTTTTGCCCAAATTTCCAATGTGTGCCCCCTGGCTTTCTAGTCCCAAACTAGGTGAACCTCAAAATAGCTTATCCAAAAATAGATGTATTCTTTATGAAAAAAACAGTTGAGGTCACGTAGTACTCGTCACGAGCTTTCTAACGAGCTTTCTAACGAGCTATTAAGCTCAAAAAACGGACTTCGGATGAAAAAGTTATGAGCATTCAGGCCCTGGGGGGTAAAAACTGACAATCCAGTTTTCCTTTAATATGAGCTAAGGGGTCTCCTATGAGTCTAATGGTCCAAAAATTTTTCAAAAATACCCTCAAAATTGGTCAAAAATTGGAGTCCAAAATTTGCGATGGGGGTGCACAATCGCGATGGTCTGGGACCGTCGCGATGGTCCAAGCGAACCGTCGCGATGGCGTGGGATTTGGACAATCGCGATGGCCCGAAAAGGTGAACCGTCGCGATGGCTCGAATTGAACGATCGCGATGGCGTGAGGTTGAACCGTAGCGATGGCCCGAAGTGAACGATCGCGATGGCGTGGAAATGGACCGTCGCGATGGTCCGAAAAATGAACCGTCGCGATGGCGTGATCAGGCGGACAATCGCGATGGCGCGGTCAACGGTCAACGGTGGACAATCGCGATGGTCCGAAGTGAACCGTCGCGATGGTCCGCGATGCGATGGCTTGAGCCAATCGCGATGGTCCGATTTTGGGCTGTCGCGATGGTCCAAAAAATGAACCGTCGCGATGGTCTATCGTGACACGTGGCACTATCGTGGCGATGGCATAAGCCAATCGCGATGGTCCGGGGTCAGCTGAACCGTCGCGATGGCTCAAGTGAACCGTCGCGATGGTCCGAAAAAGCGAACCGTCGCGATGGTCCGGCCGAGCCGTCGCGATGGCGTGAGCCTATCGCGATGGTGCGACACAATCGCGATGGTCCGAGCCAATCGCGATGGTCCACCAAACAACGAATTTTTGAAATGCAACTATGGTGCCGTGCGTGTGCAAGGATCGCCTACCTCGTGGTGTGGTCGCCTACCTCAAAATCCGAAAATTGCAGACCATCGCGATGGTCCGCCACACTCGGAAATCTCTGACAGAAAGTACATTTTTTACCTTTTGGAAGCTTTCCTGATGCTCTGAAGCTCTGTACCTGCAAGAAAACTCAAGAAAAAGCAAGCACATACAATCGCAAAAACTCTCTCTCGCTCTCTCGCATGCACAAATGAGGGGAAATGAGGTGAATGGGTGGATATGGTGAATTTTCTGATTTTTTTGGAGATGGAGATGATGATGCAATGATGAAGATGGAGTATGGGGAAGGTGAAAAACACTAAAAACTAAGTAAAAACAACAACAAAAACTGAAATTTTTACCTTCCAACGCCACTTCTTGCTATACTCTTACCATCACACATTCGTCCTAGACTCGATCCCCGGCAACGGCGCCAAAATTGGTGTTGCTCTAGCACAATGGTAAGTACCACGTTAAGAAGCTTCACCTCCTTAATTGTCAATCCGTGGGAGAGGTAGGAGTGATATGAAGATCGTGAACGTGAGATGATGTGAGAGTGAAGGTGAGAAGCACAAAGATGCACACACACATACACACACACAATGAAGAGACAAGCAAGACACAATGGAAGTTGGGAAATTAGCTCTATCACTCAAGAATACTCTTACAAGCTCAAATTAGCTCTATGCTCACACTAACCAAAATGAACCAACCTCAAAAATGAGCTCTCTAGCTCTTTTTATAGTTTCTAGACTAGTTTTGACCGGTTTCACATCTAGTGACCGGCCTAGTTAAAAAATAGGTCCTAGATGCTATTTGGAAGGGTAAACGATGTCTAAAAATAACGAAAATTGGTACGAGCATTCTACCTAAGCTCCTCAAGCTCGAGGACTCCTCGGCTTGCACAAAATGGAGCTATGGATTACAAAATGGGGTTTTCTATGATACATATGTTACAATTAGTGATAACAATCACTGTTGAATGTTTGGAGAATTAATAAGAAATATATTTGTTTGAAAAATTGATCCGCCTGGCTCCTTGCTCCTTCTTTACATGCTTCCGTGGCGTCTGTGCCTCTGGCTGCTTCCAACACACATGTGGTCTTTTGACCACATGTTTTATTCACATATGCCTCTCTTCTTCTCTATATAAAGAAGAGCCTCATTTGTAAAAGGGGGGCCCTTGGCCATGGCCTTGGCCTCCATTTTGGTAATGGAAGAAGGTGGTTACTCTCTTGCCTCCTTGTGTGCAATGGCGTTGGTCTTGGTGTATGGATTTGCATGTGTGTGTGCATGGTTGGGAGGATGTTCCCCTTTGCTCTTTGTGACGTTGGCCATTGTTGCCATTGCTCCATAAGCGTGGGTGAACCTCTCCTCTCATTCTTTGCCCCAACTTGGAGAAACTTCTCACTTCCATGTGAGGCGGTTAGGGTTTGTTGTTCCCCACTTCTCAACAAGAAGGGAATCAAAAGAGAAGTTACTACAAGGTACACTCCAAAGCAAAATGGAGTGGCAGAGAGGAGAAACATGACAATTGTTGAAGCTGCAAGGTCTATGCTAAATGAAAAACACTTACCTAATTATTTATGGGCTGAGGCTATATCCACAGCACCTATTTAATTAACAGGTTGCCTTCAAAGTTACTTGATGGCATGACACCATATGAAGCTTGGAATGGAAGAAGACCAAGCTTGGATCATTGTAAGATTTTTGGATGTATTGCTTATGCTCATGTTCCTCCACAGGTTAGAGGAAAGATGGATCCAAAAGTAGAAAAATGTGTGTTCATTGGATATGACAACAACCAAAAAGACTACAGGTTATACAACCCAACAAACAAAGGTTTCTTGGTGAGTAGAGATGTAGCGTTTGATAAGAATAGTTCTTGGTATGAAGACTCGTGCAGGAAGATCAAGTTACCTTATGATCTTGAAGAAGATTTTCCAAAACTTGTCAAGGATAACCCTACTAAAATTGAAGAGCGGGATACCTCAAAAGATGATGAAGCATCTCATATTGAAAGACTCAAAATATGGAAGTTTAAAGGTAAAGCTAAAGTGTAGGAGCTTGGACAAGAGGCAGAATCATCATATCATGGCTTAAGGTCCATGAGGGAGAAAAGAAAACCAAAAAGGTATGGTTTTGATACTTCTCTAGTTACTAAGCATTCAATCTACCTAGCATAGGACATAAATCAAGAGGAACCCTCAGCATTCGAGGAAGCCAAGGAGAAATCAGAGTGGAAGCATGCAATGGAAGAGGAAATTGAGGCACTTGAGGAAAATAACACTTGGGAATTGGTTCCCAAGACTTCATCAATGAAATTGATAAGTTCAAGATGGATTGACAAATTGAAGAAGAACTCAAATGGCTCCATTAACAGATATAAGGCAAGGCTTGTGGCAAAAGGCTTTGCACAAACTCAGGGAATTGATTATGAAGAGACCTTATCTCCTATGGCAAAGATGCCTACAATTAGAGTTCTACTTAGTATTGCTTCTTCCAAGAATTGGAAGATAATTCAATTGGATGTAAAAAATGCATTTCTTAATGGATGGATAATAGAAGAAGTGTATATGGCACAACCACCTGGTTTTGAGAATCAAGTACATCGTGATTATGTGTATAAACTTAATAAAGCTCTATATGGACTCAAACAAGCCCCAAGGGCTTGGAATCACAGGCTTGTCTCATTTTTGCAAGACAAAGGTTTTCAATCTAGCAAGGCAGATCCATCACTCTTCATCAAAAAGAGTAACTCTAAAGTCATCTATTTATGTGTGTATGTGGATGATATTATTCTTACAGGAAATGATGCAGATGGAATAAAGAAGATCAAGGATCAGATGAAAGAAGAGTTCAAGATAAGTGACTTGGGTTCACTTACATACTTCCTAGGGTTGGAAGTAGTTTACAAAGGTCATGGTATTCCTTACTCAAAGGAAATACATTAAAGACTTGTTGACAAAGTTCAAGATGCAAGATTGTAAGATTGTAGGAACTCCAATGGAGATCAATCACAAAATAAGCTCACATGAAGGTGAACTCATAGAAGATATCACAAGTTATCAAAGTCTTGTAGGTAGTTTGAACTATGCCACATTGACAAGAGTAGATATATGTTATAGTGTAAGTGTGCTGAGTCAATTTATGCACACACCCACAAAACCACACATGGATGCTGCAAAGAGGATACTCAGATATCTCAAAGGGACCATAAATGAAGGGTTATATTGCCCTTATGTATATGACTTAAGTTTATTCTCTGATGCAAATCAGGCTGGCTCCAAGGAAGACAGGAGGAGTACCTCAGGATACCTCACTTTTGCAGGCTCAAAACTTGTCTCATGGCCATCTAAGAAGCAACCCACAGTTGCTCTCTCTTCTATAGAAGATGAATACATAGGTCTTGCCATAGCTACTCAGGAAGTAATATGGATGAAGACTCTATTCCCAGATCTTGGTTTGGAGTTTGGAACTCCACATAAATTAGGAGATAATATGAGCTCCCTTCACTTGGCTGCTAATCCAGTCTTTCATGCTATGACTAAACATATTGAAGTACATTATCACTATATAAGAGAGAAGATTCTAAGCAAGGAAATTCAGCTATCATATGTGTCAACTCATCAACAATGTGTAGACATGTTGACAAAGGCCTTGGATGGTACTAAACTCAATAGCTTCAAATCTATGATTGGTTTGCAAGTTATATTGGAACAAATTCTTCACAAACCTATAATGGCTTGAGTATCACAAATTATGGGGTAATGATGAGTTCTCTTGTGAACTCACTCTTGTAAGTTTTTAAATATTTACTTGATGTAAAGGTAGAAGAATCAAAAAGTGGTTGAAGCCACTTGATCAGTAGGCTAGAATCCCACGAATTCGTAAAAACATCTATCTCTACAAATTAGGAGAGAATCTTAGGTGAGAGATTATTCAAATTCAAATTATGACTCCAACACACTCTATATAAGTGTGACTCATTTTAGTCACGAGTAGAAGAGACACTACTACAGGGCTTCATGCCACATTTGAGCTTGATCCTATAGCTCATATATGTACCAGTAATTCTACTATATTTTCCATGTAATATACATTTGATTTCATACATGTTTGGTCTCATAACTTCATGCCTATGTGAGTAAATTGTTCACTATCATAAATCTCAGTTTTTCAGTTCGATTGTAGAGATGATTTCTCTGAGCATGGTGCATCATTTTCAATGATTTGACTTGCTAATTTTATCTTTCTAAGTCTTCTATAAGATCCCAGAGTTTCCTTGAATTTGGGTTTCTCAGTTGTGAGAAACATTCATTAGAAGTCACCTATGTACTGCATCTTCGGCTTCCTGAAAAGTCCAGATTACATACCTAACTTGCTAATTAATTTCTCTTAGTATGGTGAATCATTTTTTATGAAATAACTCCCAATAGGTTGCTTTGCTTCTTAAGTAGATTCCCCTAAATGCTCTCTAGTGAATTTTGATCAGGGTGAAATACTAAAGCATATATGACCAAAATAGAAAGTTCCTTCATGGTGACTATTGGTCAAACTTTTCTGTTTTGATTCATCTTTTTGAGAGTCATCTTCCAAGGTACATAGGGTGTCTAATACATCCCTTGGCAAGCTAAAAGGGCCCACCATACATACTTGGAGTTCATTTGGCTGGTCTAGTGCAAAGATTTTGTAGCACCCCTTCATCCTCATCAAGTAACAATCCATCTCTTCACAAGGATTATCATCAATTATGTCGCTAAACTGATTGAACTGCAACTAATTCAATGCATTGGGACCGCCATTTGAATCGAAACTTGCCAACACTTGCACTCTTCATTAGCAACTATCCATGGAACAGCCACTTCCAAAGCTCACACCACCTAGAATATATGTATACTGTGAAGTAGATGATTTTGCCACTCCCAACATTTCCTATTGTTCCTCGTATCTCAAAAACTATCTACCTCATTGTGTTGGCATACTCCCTCTCTGTTGTAGGGGATATTTGCATGAAGATTGCATGTTGATCTTCTTATTGCACCATCGTCACTTTGCCTTTTCGAATTTTTTTTATGATTACCCCATCCCATCGTGGTTGCCAAATGTTTGCTAGTTCTTTAACTTCTTCAGAAACTAAGGGTTTGGGGAATGGGGGTTATCAGAATGAATCTAGTGTGTTTTTATTCAATCAGTACACAGATTACACCGACATCTACCAAGAAGTAAATGGTACGGAGTATAGGGAATTCAGAAATAAATACACAAATAATGTGACATAAGAAACACTCTTCATTATAGACAACAAGATACAAATTGGTTACAAAATATATGTTCTATCCTTCAGTGCCTACTCTGCATCTCTATATCTACCTTATTGAGAGACTCAAAGAATACCCAACTGAAACTCTTTAACTTCCTTCATCGGTTACAAATGAACACGCTCCGTGGCAATTGGTATTCTTGGGAAATTCTAAGGATACTAAAATTACAAAATTACAGCATCTGTATAATCTACAAACTTGGATGTACTACTGGCGGTAGCCTAACATCCTACAAATACTTTGTGTACTCTTAGTGATTCTACCATGTATCATACAATGTATGCATCTATGATTGATTGAAAAACAAGTGTCATAGAGATGGAGAAAATTATGGTAGCTTCAAAATATTGCTCGCCAAGTGAAAATAATTGTTAATGTATATTGAAACACTTGTCAATAGATTCATGCACATAAGCACCCTATAGATCTTGAGGAAATCGATCCTTTTTATCTTCTAAACTCTTCATCTATCATGATTTATCCATCATATTTCTTTGTCAAAGTATGACTGCATCGGCTATCACTATCTATGGACAAATTGATACCTACTTTATCATTCATAGAGACCACATGTAGAGAACAAAAGAGAGCAAACCTCTCCTCCTTCCAAGCTACACTTCCATACCTTATCACCACCCTCGATCATGATTTTGTCGGCATTTTGATTCCTTTGATGCACACATTGAAGATTTAGTGTTATTAAATACGTTAAAGAACATTCGAAGAAATAACAAAAGAGTGGCTATGGTCCACTAGTTATTCACAACGTATCACCTAGCAGTGCAACCTAAATCACTTCTTTAGGTGGACATGTAACTCCAAATTACATAAGCGTGTGTAGATTCAAACTCTACCAAGAGCCTCTCATATAAGAAATGTTGCACATGTTATATATACTCAATAATCCACCCTCAAGTGACAAGAAATAATCCATGGTGATCTAAGTTGTAAGGCCCCCATTATGAGGAGAAGCCATTTTGAAGGCTCAGACAGTTGTGAAACCCTAACTTCCAAGTTAGATGAGGTCTATGTGTAACCATTGAGTAATAGAATGTCGGTCATGAAGTCATTTGGTTGCACAAAGAGACGGACGGATGAACAATATTTGAACTCCATAAGCCTAGAATCCAAACATAAAGGGTTCCAAATACTTAGAATCGATATACTAAAAGCTCACACAGATATGCAAAAAGTATCTAAAGACTGAGACAACCTTAGGAAAGCATTGTTAGAAGATGGTGCTTCCTTATGTATACCCAACAGTGAAGATATGGAGATGACAAAGGCTACTCTTTGAAAAGAAAAAGATTACTTAAAATCTCAATTGGTAGCTCAAAGAGAAGAAAAAAAAATATCAAGAGCTTCTACGGTAGTTCACACACCTGCATTGCCTTCCCCTCCACCTATTGAAAATACCAATGAAGACATTCCAAAAGAGGGCTATGCATTAGAAGAACCACAAGAAGAATTAAAAAATGATTAAGACGAGAGCATGTTAGTGGTGGATGCACCTATATATATATATATATATATATATATATATATATATATATATATATATATATATATATATATATATATATATATATATATATATATATATATATATATATATATATATATATATATATATATATATATATATATATATATATATATAAGCACTGGTGAGAGCTAGAGATGAAATCATGTGCAAAACTTCATGGCGATCTCCTGTTGACCAAGCCTCTGTATATATATATATATATATATATATATATATATATATATATATATATATATATATATATATATATATATATATATATATATATATATATATATATATATATGTGCGCACTTGCTTGCACATTTACATACACATATTTGAGAGAAGTAGATGTAATTGTAGAACTTACCGTTTTAAAAGAACCAAAGAATCTAATGCTTATTTGTCATGGTCTCCTTGGAATCTCACCTTGTGAAGAAGAACTTACACCTGTATTACTTACCTTTGATTCGGATGAAAAAAATTGCAATTACTTATTAAGGTGTATAAATAAGAAGAGAGAGAACGGAAAAGTTTCTCCCCCCTGCGTTATGGAAACCACTCAATTCATTACCCCAGAGAGAGAGAGAGAGAGAGAGAGAGATTTGGATGGGGTGGATTGCCTGTGTTTGGGATTGAACTATAAAACACGCCTTCATGAATGCCTCACATGCCTCTTCCTAAGTGCTTAGATTTAAAAAGCTCTTTTCATGCCAAGAATATATAAAGACAGTTCAGATGCAAATGTGGCCAAGTTTCCTACCTTCAACTGGATACAAAATGTGAGTCAGTCCCCTCTCCTACACAAGTTGCAGTCCTGCATATACGCCACGAGACAAGCAATTATATTGACAAAAAGGACGCGTTGATGATGGTGGAGGCTAGGGAGTTCATCACTGTGCTGGACTAGAAGGCTATGCAGATCATGGATCAAATCCAAACTCTTATGAGCTTAATCACTAAGCATTCACGCCTTCGTCACCGCTTCTTCTGTAATTCCGTTCTGTCATCAATCCAGCCAAGAAAAAGCTTTGAAAGACATGAACAGACATTGATTTCAGTGATGGAACGTGAAAGCCCCTTCTTTGGTTCCATATTGTAATTGTTGAAAAGGTTAACATACTCAGAGAGACAAGGATCTGGCCAACCATCTTCAACCAAATGGTATTAAGCTTGACGCGATCATATTGCCGCCACTCTGTGAACCAAGCTTCACTTACTTTGACCAATGGATCATCTCACGGTTCGTGTAACTGCGGTGACATCGTTGTTGGGGGTTTACTGACTTTATAAGTCGCCGTTCCCTTCCTGTGTTACACATGTATGTGTAACTATGGTTACCTTAGGCCTGATGAGGTTCATATGGAAAATCATTGTTGGGGGTTTCCGGATCGGCGATTTATGAATTGGCATTCCCTTCCTGTGTTACAGCTCCTTTGTCCACGATGTGGTGGTGAGTTCCGAGAGAACGTGTGCCATATTTTGGGATTGTCGCTACATTAGGCATTGGTGGGATGATATTCACATTCATCTTTCTTTCATCATCCCCCGTCTCTCCTTTCAGGTTGATATTCAGTTTGTATTCTGTAACAAACTGTTGCTCCATGTAGATCATGGACCATCTGCAGATCTTAGTTCTATAATTCATTTGGCAATGCTCTTATATTTGAGCATCAAGATATGTTTCCTCCTCCGATTCCCACTTCACTTCAGAGAGAATGTCTCCTCTTGACTGCTTATACTCTGCCCCAAGACCGCCAGTCTACTATGTATGCAAGCTTATCATTCATACCGTTTTGTTGGCTGCTCTGCGGCTCTTTGTATCTTCCTCCCTCCAAGGGCATGTATCTTTGTACAGGTAAATAATAACAAACGTAAGTCCCTCCCCCTCCAACCCTCACACCAAAGAAAAAGGGGTTAGCTAAAGCCTGGCCACTGGATCATCATGTTCACATTAACAGGTGACTTGACGTCCATGAAAATCACATAAGCCCTGGTCATTAGAGCATTATTATGCGTAAGCCCACTGCAATTTAGGTCACTGAAAAGTGGTCCTATATAATCAAAAATCCAGTCCAGGTCTAACCATCATCTAGATTATCTATGTTCCGGAATTATTTTCAAGAATTCTCCTAAAAGACCCCTATTTACAGACAAAACCTTTTCTATTGAAGATAGGCTTTCATGATAATGGTAGGCCTGATAATTTTCTGACTTTGGCCCCTCCATATATGAGTTCAAGCAGCCCCACACCTTCCCCAAGGAAAAAAAATCTTCCGATTGGTGGCGTGCATGTAAAAGAATATTCTAGAGATCTGAATAATTAGTCCCTCGACCCTACTCTGCCTTTGTCACGTGGGTTTAGCGTGACATGGAATCCTGTTGTCACTTCCAATGAAAAAGAAGCCACTTCTTGCTTTCATCCAGCATCACAGGGCAGTCAAACTGCCCTATCGGTCAAAGCATTCACATGTAGTGAATTTACACTTTAGAAAATCAGATAGGCATCAACATTAAAAATTGCTGAGTCGATAGATGATAATACATCTCACAACTGGAAATACACAGCACGGCAAGCACTACAAGTTCAGGCCTTCTTTTATCTGTTTAAAAGTTCTACCTTCTATAGTTCTTTTCAAACTGGAATCACTGAACTGAAATTACAAGATTGAAGGACGTAGTACCTATGGGACCCCCAACTCCAACCCCACAAAACAGACAAATATATCAGCCCCAAGGCATCCCGAACCAACTAATTTTTGGCCCGAAAGCCCAACAGATTTAAGATCCCAAACGCTCAACAGCCACAAGGTCCGCTGGTTAACAGGCCAAAAACTTGTGCATCCACGCCAGAGTAGGATTTGACATGAATTTCCTATCAAAATTGAAGCCTTTTCACTGAACCACGCCCACTGAAACTTTCACACACCATAAAGTAATTTTTTATCCCGAAAGCGAGGTATCTGAAGTAATCATGTATGCAATGCATTGGAAGGTCAGAAAATCACACCGGATTTTAAAATGAAAAAAGCAGTTCCAAATTCACACTCATAATACTGGCAAACATTTTAACATTAAGATCAGACTTCCAGGTCAACAAGTGCCTTAATGACAAGATTAGTACCTTCACAAGAGGGAAATACTTAAATAAGTATGTCGTCATCTGAAGGCATGCCTCATAGAACTGAGAAATTCTCTTTTTTTGGTTTTCTGAATGAGTGATGGAATCTTGATGGAAAATTACAAAAAAAGGAGTACATTGCACCCTAGATACAGAGAGTAGATGCACTTTTCATTAACTACACTAACGAGGGCTAAATATGCTCATGAGATATCACTCCCCTAAAATTCATCAAATCTGAGGATACGATGTATGACAAATTTTCCTTCAAGTAGGCAGAAGTTGTGGTTGGGTCCCAAACCAAAAAAAGGTAAGAGGCACTGCTGGGAATACCCAGAACTGCTTTAGTTAAAGATGTCGAGGTTTCAATAAGAGATATTCATCGATGAAACTCGATGAACATTGAGATTGAGGCTCTTAACTGAGACTCACACAGATGAAACTTGAAGTTCTGCAGTCTATAGCACCTGCTGACGGGCAACGAAATCCTGCTACCAAGCTAGATTATTATCATGGAATATCAAGAAACATAAAAGCTAAAAGCTAGAACAGAGACGTCCTTGGTATCAAAGATATGCAAGGGAATGATGATCTCAGCACCACCTCTTTTTCTCCGACCCATTTAGTGCCATAGTGTAGAGAGAAAATGGGCTGGCTCAGTATTCCACAATTGGCAGGCCTTATGAAAAGAGTACATTGCACCCTAGATACAGAAAGTAGATGCACTTTTCATTAACTGCACTAACGAGGGCTAAATATGCTGATGAGATATCACTCCCCTTAAATTCATCAAATCTGAGGATACGATGTATGACAAATTTTCCTTCAAGTAGGCAGAACTTGTGGATCAGTCTCAAACGGAATACTGAAAACTGCTTTGACTAGAAAGATGTCAAGGTTTCAATAAGAGATATTCATCGATGAAAGGACATTGAGGCTCTTAACTGAGGGCCTCAATGTTGAAGTTCTGCAGTCTATAGCACCTGCTGACGGACAACGAAATCCTGCTACCAAGCTAGATTATTATCATGGAACATCAAGAAACATAAAAGCTAAAAGCTAGAATAGAGACGTCCTTGGTATCAAAGATATGCAAGGGAATGATGATCTCAGCACCGCCTCTTTTTCTCAGGCCCATTTAGTGCCATAGTGTAGAGAGAAAATGGGCTGGCTCAGTATTCCACAATTGGCAGGCCTTATGAAAACCAAGCTTTGCCAGGGGAAGCTACCAGTTGTTCAGCAAAACTCTGGGATATGATAAAAGAAAAGGTACGATGGAGGATTTGCAGAAGAAAGCATCCATCTGCAGATTAGATTTCTCTAAGGCAAACAATCAAAAATAGTAAGCAACATCATGTCTAGGCAATCTGGAGTGTTGGTCCCCAGTATAAATAGGATGAAGCCGTTCTAGATGGAATCTGGATGCCTCACCAAGGAAATGACAGTCATTCAAAGACCATGAAACCATCTGGGCACTCTTGACTCTTGAAAAAACATTCCAGATAATAAAGAGGGATTACTAACTTTCCTCCCATCTGGCTTCAGATGTCTTGAACAAACTCACCATCATTTGAACTTCTAGACTGAACAAATCATTTCTCCAAATATAAGCCATATGGTGATGGATAGGGCTACAGGGTCATCTCATTCTCACTTCAAAGTCAGAAAACTTGAATAAACTCAACATCAGTTCAATTTTCCTAATGCATCACTTCGTGTAAAAAAACACCAATAGTCTCTGGAATTCATTGAATCCAAACCTCTAAATATTACATTGAATCATTTATAACATGAAATATATGCAGGTCATACGGAATAATCAAACACCTTTACAATGGAAATGACTGGTATATCTGTGATACTACTTTTGATCTATGAAGATGGCATTCAGTGGTATTTGCTACAGAAGTTTAGTCTTACTGTCCATGGTTCCAGCTCACGTGTCAGAGATAACATAATCTCTAGATGGAATATATGGACAGATTTAATATCAAGACAAATTTAGAGCTTGAAATCTGCAGACACAATAAGGCTAGCCCTTCTGGTCAACGGTCAACTATCTACATGCTCAGAGAGTATACATGACTTGTATTACAAGATATCACTAGCCGTACTATGCAACATGCACCATTCAACAATGATGCACAATCATGAGAAATCATGGGCAACATCGAAATTTTAATATACAGAAAAGTTAACCTTCAAAGTCTCAGTCTCAATCTCATTTTCACATTCCTCATCGGAAAAAACTATGGACTTCCAGGAGTCACCTGATCATCAGCCAAAAGAATCATTCACTGTGCAGTACTCAGTATTCTGCAGTACTGTGCAGCTGTTCCAATAGGCATGTTTAGCCATTATTTTTAATGAAAATTGTGTGTTAGTTCTAAACGATGCTATAAATTGTTCCCATATGGAAAAAAGGGCTATAAGTTAGAAGCTGTTCAAGTTTACTGACAGAAAGAACTATGTCCTGTATGGACTAGTGATCATTGTCATTCACTATGCGACAAATCCATAAAAATTGTATCTCAAATGATTGATGAAACACGTGCATCAAGGGAGGAAGAAAGAAACAGTACAACAAATAATGTGCAGCCCTAGGATCACCACAAATGAATCACTCTTGTTACATGGCGGATCCAATCGTGTGAAGCCAGACTTCTACATGCCCCAATGTGTAACAAATATGCCAAAAATTTGAAAAAAAACTTACAATTCGAACACTAATGATTCACAAAATGGAACACACTAACCGGTTTCCTTTCTCATAAAATGCCATTAAAAGGCACACATGTCATCTTGCAATATGCAGGGGTGTCGTTCTTCTTGAACTTCTCACAAACATAAAATGAGATAGTATAACACGTTTCCAGGAAGCGATTCGACACTACATCAACTCAAATACATGATCCGTATCACCGGACAAATATATTACATCAACCATACATTAGTGTGTTGCTCAAGGAAATAATCAGAGAAAAAAGGTCTTTTGCTCACCACCACATTCAAACAGCACAATATGTGAGGCAACCAACCATGGCACAGCCGACACATCCACATAGAGACAATCGCCAACATGGGCAGGAAGTTGAAGCATCCTAGAGATGTCATGAGTGGAGTGGTTCTGCCTAGCCCGGCAGTACATTCAATCACTGGCATTTCCCTCATTCTTGCATCTAACTTGAAGCTCAGACACGCGTGCTAGGGAGGAGAGATTGTACTTAACAATAGTGTCAACGAAGGCTCTTGTATCATCCATCGTGTTCCCCTCTGGTATATCGACCACGTACGACTCTATGACTATAGTTGAGAGATTGCCATTGAGCTCTGCCGGATGGAGAGTAGTTACAGAGTGGTAGTTGCGGAGGCGATGCTGGCCACCCAATATGCGGAATCCTATGATGTGACGCTCCTCGTCCAAGATCTCCAGCCTCTCTGTGCTGGAGGCCGCCGGAAGTCCTGACACGACCTCCACCTCCCTAGTGCTACCCACCCTGCCATCCCCGTTCATGGAACACCGCTTTATGAAATGCTTGTAGGCCTGCGGATTGTCGAATCTTCGCACCACAGACCACACAAGATCCACAGGCGCGCAGATGGCCTGCGTAACAATGGAACAGCATTGATTTGCGTCGATCAAGTGCGTGTGGTACCGCCATATGAGGCTCTGAAGATGAAGAAGCTCCTCGCCACTAAGCCCTTCGAGGCCTGGTGTGGAAGTGATTACAGATCTGCTGCTGTAGTTGAAACCATAGCCTGCTTCACCGGCCGAAAGTGAAGACAAATCTGTGTGTTCCCTTGGGAACCTCCACAGCTGATGGACTGTCATAGCCTGAATGCCAATGGCGCACTGCGAGAAGACAAAAGTAGAGGGCTCCGCAGAGAGAAAACGAGCAAAACAGACAAAACCCTTTGACACGAAGCCAGATGAATCTTAATCTAGACCCCAACAGATAAGTAGAAAAATATTAGTGGAATCAAAGAAGGTTACAGAGCAAAATAGCCGAAGATTATCGGCCCATTGCAAAGGCATACAGAAATCGAATTCAGAGCGAAAGAAATTGACATGGACGAGGACGCAGAGAAGCTCATGAATCAAGAGAGATGGAGATGGCTCAGCAAAGGGGAATCATGAACAAGGGAGCTGATGCAAGGAGTTGTGCGGTGAAAGGGACTTATGAAAGGAAGAAGCAAGAAAGTACGAAGGAAAACAAGAATCCCAAGCGCTTCGCCACCATGTACGCGCATGTCTGAAGGGTAAGAGGGAGCATTTCTGATTGTGTGTATGTGCACATCAAAAGACCCAACAATCAGACTAAATCCACCCGGAAAGGGAAAAAGCAAAAGTTATGGTGGAAAGCGGACGAGCTCGCTCCTTTACCAGAAACAGGGGCCTAGCTGCGTGAGGAGAGAGACTACAGTCTACCACTCCCCCATCATATACACACGCACTTGGACGCACGCGGAAGAGGACGTTCCTCAGGATGAGCACACGAGAGTCTGCAACTCAAGCAGCCATTGACCAAATCTCTGATGAATCCTTCTATCGCTCTACCGCTGCGACCATGAAACTCTCTTACCCAACTGATTACGCCACCATGAAGCTCTGTATCTCTCTAGGCTACTGATTACGCCACCATGAAGAGCCAATGACCTCTCTCTAGCCACCATCAAGGGCCGACGACCTCTCGTTCCAATAGCTCACACCACTCGATCGTGATGAGCCTATTGAACCACAACTGCATAGCGAAGAGCTCTCGACTCTCAACGAAACAGGGTTTTTTTTTTTCACCAGAGTGCACTAATTTAACATTTAACTTAAAAACTCTTTGTCTTTATTTGAGAGTCTAATTAATTCTTCAGGCTTCTTAAATGTTTCAAGGTCTAGTAATTCATCCTTTATTTTTATAACTTCATGTTGGATAAATTTAGCCATGAGATTAAAAATGCGTGTAAGAAGATTGCTATATTAAGAAAAAGTAAAGGTCATGTACAATCAATCAGTTATGGATTTCTTTTTTTTTTTTAGCATAAACAGAAAGCATAATATTGATGCTAGAAAAGAAAAAGGGTTACAACAAGACACTCCCAAGGAACAACAGGGAGAGGAACCAGGCAGAGGAACAGAGGCCCCAAACTAAATTACAGACTACATCAAGCATCCTTTAATGTACCAGTTGAGGAAACTGATCATATTGTCTCTGTCACTAGACTGAGTCTGGAGTAATTTGTTTTTCCAAGAACTAAAAGGGTACTTCTTGATAATATACAAAGGGTCTTTATCTAACAAATTCCCATTGAGGGGTATATTGCTGCACATATGAGCCACCCTCCTGATTCCAACAAGGCAGGAGAAAAGAAAATTTTTTCCCTTCCTGTCAAACAGATTGCTATTTCTACTCTTCCAAACATACCAAAGAATGTGAGCCCTTAGAATCTGCCACAAGGCAATGTCCATCTTTTTGGTTTCTCCAATGAGCAGCTCCCTGCAACCAAGGGATTTGATTCTAGCAGTCTGACAGTAGAGATGAATGATTTTCCAGAAATCCATACTGGCTCTACACTTAATGAATAAATGCTCCAGATCTTCAAGCTTGCCACAGGTTTTACATAGTCCAGCATCAATATTATACTTCCTAGCTCTGTTGCCAGTCCAGACACCTTTGTGGAGGATCAGCCATAGTAGGCAGGACTGCTTGTTAGACATAGGATATGCCCAGATACTTTGAAACATGTACCTCCATTGCTGATGGGTCCAGGCCAAGCTCCACTTATTATTCAGCCTCCCACAGATGCTTTTGATGTTGATGCAAGATCTTTTGAAGCAAGAGTATATGTCCTGGGCCACCTCAAAGATGGCAATAGGTTTGTCCCAAAGATTTTCTACACACATCCTCATCATCTGCAGCTTCTTATCTTTGATTATCTGTTTACAGGCCAAAGACAAACTGTTAGAGTTCAAAATATGCACATCATCAACCACTTGACCATTCATCACAAGATCCTTCCATTTAGTGTAGCCATGCTTTTTACATTTATGCCATCTTATAGGAAGGGAACCATCCCTAAAGTTAGAAAACCACCCAACCCATAAAGAATCCTGCAGAACAAAGGAATAATTCTTGCCAAACCAGATGGGCAGCTTGTACCCTTCCTTGATAGACATCCAAGCCCTCCAAAAGTTACAAACCAATTGACTCCCTTTGGGGATAAAGATGGCAGGGGAAGAAACAACATCCCAAAGAGAAAAGTCAGTCCAACTCTTGTTATTACACAAACAAAAGTTATTAGTATTTCTTTTAATAAGGCAGGCCCAAAAGTCAGAAGAAGAGACAACCCTAAGAATCCATTTAGCTGCCATTTGAGTAGCCATCCTAGATGGGCAAAAAAGGCCAAGGCCACCCTCAGACTTCTTCATGCAGCAAATCTTCCAGGCAACTTTTGGAATTTTAGAGTTCCCCCATAAGAATCTCCTGGACAGAGCAATAACTTGGGCCAGCTGCTTCTTGGTAGGCTGCCAACAAGCAAGGAAATAAGTCAGACCAGGGAGAATGTAGTGCTTCAAAACAAAAGCTCTTTGAGAGATGTTAGCCTGCATATCCATCCATTTAAATATCTTCATTCTAAATTTGTCCATGACCCAATCCCATCTCTGTTGAAAGGTCACTTCAAAACCCATAGGGATGCCCAGCAGCCTAAAGACCGTACCTTTTTTGATGATGTCACAACCTGCTGCAAGCACACACTCAGGAACAGTATCATTAGAAGAAAAAAAACCAGTTTTGAGATGATTAACAACTGAACCACTAGCAGTGCAAAAGGTATTAAGACAATTTAAAAAGGAACTAGCAGACAAAGCATCAGCTCTCATCACAAGGTTTCATCAGCAAACATCTGTAGACAGAGTTTATCAGGAGTTTGAGGAATTTCAATACCTTTTATACTTTCTTGATTAATACAATCCTTAACAAGCCAGCCAAGGGCATCACTAGTTATGGCAAAGAGCAAGGGGGCTAAGGGACAGCCTTGTTTTATGGATCTACACAGCTTAAAAGGGGAGGACAGATGCCCATTCATGGCAACTTTGGAGTGAGCATTGCCAAACACAACTTTGGAGTGAGCATTGCCAAACATTCTAGAGAGAAAGAAAAAAAAAATGTTTTAGTGTAGAGATGTTACATCAAATGTGAATGTGGCACTTACAATGAGCGCACCATGACAAATCTTGGGACATCCTACATCTCAAGGAGAGACTATATCCGTTTTTACAAGGGGGAAGATCGATAACAAAAGACAAGTGAACTCCCTCATGAAGGGCATTTTTTAAAGATTTGAGGCTCCCAACAACAATTCTTTTTGACAGTAGAAATACAAGAATAATAAAAGTTATTACAACCATGTTTGAAAACTAGTTTGTTTCTCATCTTTCATATGGCCCATAGAAGTTCCCTTCTCTAGAGATGCCAAAGGGGAAGATCAAGGCGAAAGCAAACTCCAAGCATAGTTTCTTTATATCCCATTTGATGGGGGAACATCATTGAGTTAGAACCCTTTAATATGATCGAAATCTTTTTACCAGACTGTAAGTTATGAATAGGTGACTTGGATTTTCGATTTCACCACTCACATTGCAAAGACCATAACTTATGTCATTCTTAGTGTTATTCCTAGTCCATATGCCATTGTGGATGTTCATATGCCATTGTGGATGATAAGCCATTGTAACAAAAAATGTTTGATGTTGATAGGGAAGTACCATATATATTGAAACATGTATCTCCATCGGACATTTTCCTTTGGACCTTCCATCTTTGATGAGCTTGCCAAGAATTTCTTCCATAGTTCCACGCTTAGCATTGTATCTTGAATAGGTGTCGTTTGCAATGGTGGAGGATTGCACTTCCTCACATGTTTCTCAGAGGACAGCCGAATATCACTGTATGGAATAAATGCACATTTATAGCCAAGAGATAAATTAGGTAGAGATAGAAGATGATCATAGATAATTATACTACCTCCATGGAAAAAATCCCTCCAAGACGGCATCCCATAGTTGAAAAATTTATGTCCTTTTGAAGCATTTAAGACCAATAAGGTGACCATCCTATCCTTATAGATTCATGCAAGAAAAATGAACCATTATTGCATAGATCATTGAGTGGAGAGGATATGGCTTGGTGTCCATCCAAGCACTCCATATTCAAAAAGTGCGAGGGCTTCCCACATGAGAGAAATGATGAGGAGAAATAATTATGTCCCACATGTTAAATTGATTCCAGCCCATGTAATGTTGAAGACAAAAATGGTTAGTTTTCCTCTTGACAATCAAGCCTAGAGCTACTCTAAATCAATGGCTCTACGAATCTAGTTTGCGGCTAATGTGTTAGCCATTTTGATGGGGAATAAAACCCCAAGCCCTCCTTCATATCGAGGGAGGCAGCATATACCCCAAGCAACTTTGGGAATTCAAAATAATGTATATGAGACTTAGAAGGCATGCCATAAAAGGAGCCTTTGAAGGCATGCAATAAGAGCTCTTCGGTAAATTTATCTAAAAACCAATCCCATCTTTGATCAAAAGTCACATTAAATCCCATAGGAATGCCAAGGAATTTGAAACACTCCATCATCAATAATATCACACTCTAGACCTTTGATACAATTAGGGATCTCATTATTAAAAGCTTTAAAGAAGAAAATTTGAGGCCGAGTTAGGATCAATGTTGGTGAGCATATTAGTATATTCAGCAAACATCTAAATACATTAAAGAGGAGGAGAGCTAGGAATGTGGATACCTTAGATAAGCTCACTAAAAATAGAATCTTTAACAAGCCACCCAAGAGCATCACTAGCAATGGCAAAAAGAAGTGGAGCTAAGAGTGTTGGATTACAAGGGCTACGAAATCACACAAGTAGCATGAGGAAGGAGAAGAAGCTTGAAAAAATTACCTCGATGGTCTTAAATGTGTTCTCACACATCAATACTGAAACATATCAGCAAATCCCCCTTGGGGGTGATGCGGTTGACAAGGAGCTAGAACTCGTGTATAAGGAAGTACCAAGCCATGTGGAATGAAATCAATCCCCAAAAAAAAGTAATTCAAAATCTTTACAAAAATCTTTGAGCTTCTCCCTAGGTATAGCCTCTGTGAAAAGATCTACAACATGGTCTTGTGTGGCCACATAAGAAAAATTGACCTCTAGTAGAGAGTTTCTCCCTGACATTACACCTCAATGTCACAACTGGGAATGCACTCTGATTATTAGTAAAGATGGTGGTGTCAAAAGATTGACCAACAACCAAAAGACTGACCAACAACAGTTTTGAAAGATGCCCTAGAATTAGCCTGAAAACTAGAAGTCGCCATAGTAGGCCACTTCTTGCTCAACCAAGATATGCATTACTACCAAGCATGAAGCAAAAACCACTTGTGGACACACGCTTCATAGCAAGAAGCCCAATCTAAGTCAGAAAAAGCATGTAAATCTTGTGGTAAGGATCCCCGCTTGGGATAAAACAAGCCAAGTAATTAGGCACCACTCAAGTAGCAAAAGATGCACTTGACCGCATGTCAATGCTTGAAACCTAGGATATGCATAGGCTTGCTCATCTAAGAGATAGAAAATTGAATATCAAGTGGGTTATGCATAAGTAATCAAGCATCTAATAGCTTGCTAATATGGAAGAACATCAAATGCATTTCCATCATCATGAAGACTCAACCATAAACCTATGTCCATGGAAGCAACAATAGATTTGTAGACTTCAAGGCCCAAACCTTGCAATTATGTGTCAATGATGAGAAATACATGGCTTGTGGCCATGCCAAGTATCATAAGGAGCGAAAGACTAAAATGTTTTAGTGGGAAACATGTTAAGTACATAAATTGCACACATAACAACCTCAAGTTGACTTTTGACCATGCACTTTGTCGTTTCTATGAGACACCTATTCTTCCTCTCAGCAAATCCATTTTGTTGTGATGTATATGGTATTAGGCAAAGAGGACATCATTTTAGATTTCTACAAGCAAAGCAAACTAGCAAAATTCAGATGAACAAAGAATGCATGCCAAAGTTCTGCATGTGAAATATCATAAGAAGCATGAACTCCACATTTGGAATCATTGTCAATCTTTTCACGATGTATGAACTTATATAGACAATGACATAAAATTCCAAAAGCAATGACATGATCACAGTTTGAGAGATCATGAATTATGCACTTGTCATCAACTAATGACCAAGCCAATTTTGGCTAGTATTGAAATTGATAATAGGTTCTTCTTTATCCTTGGTATATGTAAATCATATAACAATGTGAAATGCTACCATTAGCAGTAGTAAGAATGGCCTTTCCAACTCCCATTATAGGATAAGGGGAGTTGTTTGCACATGTTCCAATATTCCCTATAGGGTAGACTCCATTGAAGTGAAAAAACTACAATGTGAGGTAATATGTTTGGTTGTGCCACTATCAAAATACTAAATACCGGAGTCTACTACAAATATAAACTTCTCATGAGAAGATGTTTCATAGTTGTAATGAGTAGTAAACATCCATTCTTCATTCTAAACAAGGTTACCAGACTGAGTTTTAGGTGTAGAATTATCAACAACAACCATTCAAGCCTCTTTCTTCTTTGCTACTTTTGCTACCATTTTAGACAAATCTTAATGAAATGATCATTTGCCTTAAAATACTTGGAAAACTATTTTTACTTTTTTGTCATCTTTATTCTCCTTCTTTGATTGTGCAGCATTAACAAATTTTTGCTTATTAGTAGAGGAGCTCCATTTACCTTTGTCCTTCTAACTAACTGTTTAAGCTTTTTTTGCAACATGAAAAATTGCTTGTCTAGATTGATCTTCATGCAACATAACACAGACTAACTCGTCAAAAGTTAAGGCATTTGGATTTCTATTCATCATTAGGCAAAGAGTAGAAGCAAAAATCTAATATGAATCTAGAAAACCATTAAGAATAGTCTGCACAAGCAGATGTATGTCAAGATTTCATAAGTAGAAATCAACTACTCTTTCAAATCCTTGATCCTTGCTAGAAAAGTCTCCATTGAACTTCCTTCATTCATATGTTCACTCTCCAATTGATTTCAAAGGTAAGAAACATGAGCCTCATTTCTTGTGTGGTATACTTTAGTAAGAGTATGCCAAGCATTTTTGGTTGTTTTGCATGAGTGAAATTGAGGGATAGTGGCACATTTGGCAAACAAATCTATCAATGCATGTGCATGTGCATCTCTACCATCCCAAAAAAGGTTTTCTACAGTAGGTGCAATAGAAGCCACAATAGGACTAGGAAATTGAAAATCATAATCTTTGACACCACGTCTAGGTGTAGGAGGACATATTTCAACACTCTACACAATATTCCACATGCCTCTTGCTACCAATACATGACCCATCATGTATGTCCACAATGGGTAGTTAGAACCATCCAACTTATCCTCAACAATTGAAATACAAAATACATCATTGATTTTAGAAATAGCCAATGATTGTATCATGATGGAAAAAAGACTATCCAAAAAAAATTTGAGCAAAAATAGCCAATCGAGCTCTACTAGACCTATAGAAAACTTTGAGATGTTTGTATTGCAAAACCAAAAATTGTATTTATGTTTAGCACGAAAGGACAAGATTGCATGCATAGGCATTGCAATAGTGTGTTCGAAAGGTAATAATTGCATATGCCAATTTGGTTGAAAAATTATGCTGCACTTTGTAGTGGTTGGGATATCCTCAGGCTCAAACTATGTGGAAAATAAAGGCCACTTGCCAACTATCCATTCTATATATGCATTGTATTATTACAAAAACACAAAGTAAAGGTAGTACTGTAAATCATCTGTAACAATCTGGCATCAAACTGCCAATTGCTAGAAGTCGTCCGATTTTCATATCTGATTGTCAAGGAGAGCGAGAGCTACTTGTTGTACCCCAACTCACACAGAGTGGGTTTTTCTAATCTCTTACCCATGAAGCTCTTTATAGCTCAAACACATCTTGTCCCTCTTCGGTGACATGTCCACCTATGGTAGGTTGGAGCCCATATTCTTCTTTGTATATTGGTGCCATTGGGATGTGGACCATCTCTTCTTCTTTTGGAAGCTCCATTGTTGAGGCAGGTCATTCAGCACTCATCATCTTTAGTGTTAAATCATACTATTTAAATCATACTATTGAAGTTGGGTGGACATCTCGATTAGCTACCTTCATAACTTGTTCAATTGTTGTTGTGTTTCTAGTAATGGAAGTGCTACTTGGTGATCGATCTAAGGTTGTTATGAGTTTCATGTAGCCTTTAATGATGTGCGCTCCTCCGTGAGCTTGTTATACTTATGTGTTCCTTGAGTATCTTTGATGTGAACCTTTTCCCTATCCATGGGCACTTTTTACTCTAATGCTCGTTAGAGGTTTTTTCCCCATGTTACCACATACTTGATACTCTCATATGTGGTAGTACTTTGTACTTAGGGATATTATTCAGCTCGTACTTCAGTTCAATTCATCATCAATAGAGAGAGCTACTCTAGCCATTGTCTTCTCCATGTGTCTTGCTGTGTTTGTGCTCCTTGTGTGTGATTCTCATGTGTCTCTTGCACTTCTACACACACCCAATAGTGGTATCAGAGCAGGTTTAGCTCCTTCTTAAGTTTTGGCTTTCCGTGTCACAGCATGCATGTTGATATATTTAGGTAGTGATGTGTGTGAACACTCTAGGACTGTCGGGTCACTTTTTTCCCTCTTTAGGAGGTTTTTCCCCCCCGGCTTGTATATATGCCTATTGCCAGGTTGTTATAGAGGCCTCTACACCAAGAGCAGAGTCTGCTAATCTTGTGCAAGAAGAAGAATGGGCATTTACTACTATTTGCAGTTTTGACCCATCTTCTCATGAGCAGTGCATGTCTATAGTAGACTCAGATGTTTGGTACTTTGATAGTGGGGTGACCAAACACATTACCTCACAGCGCACTTTCTTCTCTTCACTTGAGCCTGCCCCTATAGGGAATACTGTTACATGCGCCAACAACTCCTCTTATCCTATTATGGGAGTTAGTAAGATCATTTTGACTACTGCTGATGGTAGTTCTTTCACTTTGTCAGATGTTTTGTTTGTGCCAGGGATCAAGGAAAATCTGTTATCAGTTTCTGCATTAGCCAAGATTGTCTCGGTTATGAAATTTGTTGATGACAGGTGTACAGTTCATGATCTATCAAATGGCGATGTGATTATTGCTTCTGGCATTTTATGTCGTGGGCTATATAAGCTCATAGACTATGAAATATCTGTAAATGATTTGGCATGTGCAGTACAAGATTCTCATGCTATGTCAGATGCAAAGCTTTGGCATGCACGCTTTGGTCATGTGGATTTCGCTAGTTTGCTACGCCTGCAGAAATCTGAAATGATGTCCTCTTTGCCCAAACTGTTACACTTATGTGTTCCTCGAGTAGCTTTGATGTGAACCTTTTTCCTATACATGGGAACTTTTTACTCTAGTGCTGGCTAGAGGTTTTTTCCCCATGTTACCACATACTTAATACTCTCATATGTGGTGGTACTTTGTACTTAGGGATATTATTCAGCTCTTACTTCAGTTCAGTTCATCGATCAATAGAGAGAGCTATTCCAGCCATCGTCTTCTCCGTGTGTCTTGCTCCGTTTGTGCTCCTTGTGCTTCTTGTGTGTCTCTCGCACTTCTACACACACCCAACAATGGTATCAGAGCAAGTTCAGCTTCTTCTCAAGTTTCGGTTTTTCGTGTCGCGGCGCGCACGCACTTTAACAATGCAAATCGACTTTGGAGCATAGAACTGTGAATTTCAGCAGCCCGGAAACATTTGCAACAGGTGCCCTGGGTGCCCTGGGGTTTTACCCCCACTTCGAAGCCATTCGTGCAGTCAGAATCGCCATCAGAGTGACGGTTTGTGAGCTGAAATTTCAGCACTCATTTCAGTTTTCATCGAAGTGAAGATTTTGTCACATTCTTGTTCCCCAGTGAAATGGCGGGCAGCAATGACTTGTTTGGCATGCTTCAAGCTGAAGATAAGCTTGATGGGACCAACTATCCGATGTGGTCTTACATGATGAAGCATGTTCTTGTTGCAAAACAACTTTGGAACATAGTGGCAGATGTAGATCAAAAACCGACAGGTGCTTCTACTTCACAGTCTACTGTCACAGATGGAGCTTCTTCTTCGAGTACAGTGGTTTCTCCTTCTCCACCTACACAGGACGGCTTAGATGGGATGGAAAAGATGCTCAAGCTCATGCTTTAATTGCGCTTTCAGCGAAGCGTCATATAGTTCCACACATTCGTTCATGTTCAGAATGTGATACGCATCAAGGACTTGAAAGAGCAATTGACAAACATAGATGAGATCATTCCGGATGCATCACTCATTTCTACATTGTTGAAAGGATTACCGGAATCTTTTCAAAGCTTTGCTACTACACTCCGTTTGGTTGCAAAAGGAAATCCTAATATGTATGCATTTGATGAGGCTGTGTCTCTTCTTTTGCAAGAAGAGCAATCTAGAGTGAATAGGAGTGGTTTGATTGAGGGAACGCAAGCACTTGCTATCTCACAAAAGGGGAAAAGCAAGTATGGTTCAGCTTTGGGTTCATCGAAACCAAAGCCTCAAGCTTCCTCTTCCACTCATTCCTCTAATGATGGTGATTTGCAAAAGAAGAAGAGATGCAAATATTGCCGGAAGGCTGGTCATACTATTGATGAGTGTAGAAAGCTTGCTAAACGCAATGAAAAGAAGAAGGAATCGGGCATGTCTATTGCTGAAAATTCAGCAAATGCAAAGAATGATGAAGCTAACATGGCTCAAGATTTTTGGGCATGTGTTGTTACATGTCATTATGATGCTTCTTTACATTCTAAATGTATGGTTGTGAGTGAGGCTGATTCGGATTGGTTCTTTGATAGTGGTGCTTCAAAGCACATAACATCATTCAAAAGATTTTTTGCCTCTTTGAAAGATGCACCTAAAGGAGGACATGTGGTGTGTGCAAACAATGCCTCTTATCCTATCATTGGAGTAGGAGAAATTGAGCTTACGGCTGCAAATGGAGGTGTGATTCTCTTGAAAAATGCATTGTATGTGCCCGGTATCAAGAAGAACTTAATTTCAGTTCCGTTGATTGCCAAAGCTGGACTTCATGTACACTTTGTTGATGGTAAGTGTATGGTTCATGATTTCAGCAATGGCGATGTTATCGTGATGTCCGGTACATTATGTAATGGTTTGTATCGCATGGATACATACAAGAGGGCTGCCTCGAATGCCTTAGTTGCTCATACTTCTTCCATGGCTGAAATGGAGCTTTGGCATGCTCGTTTTGGTCACTTGAACTTCAATAGTTTGCTCTACTTGCAAAAGAAGGACATGGTTATTGGCTTGCCTACACTTGAGTCCATTGAAAAGCATGCATGTGAAGGTTGCATTCTTGGAAAAATGCATCGTGCTTCTTGTTCATAGTGATGTATGTGGTCCGGTCAAGACTCCATCTTTTGGGAAGCATGTATATTTTGTTACCTTCATTGATGATGCTACTGGCCATACATGGGTGTATCCTATGAAAGCAAAGAATGAGGTATTTTCTTGCTTCAAAGCATTTTTAGCTATGGCTGAAAATTTTTCTTCACAAAAGCTTTTGACTCTACGCACGGATCGTGGTGGTGAGTACATGTCACATGAGTTTAATGCTTTTCTTCGTGAAAGAGGTATTTCACACCAATGTACGGTGCCATATACACCTCAACGAAATGGTGTTGCCGAGCGTAAAAATAGAACTCTACTTGAAATGGCACGATGTATGGTTAAAGGAAAGCATCTTCCTCATAAGTTTTGGATGGAAGCGGTCATGTGTGCAAATTATGTGTTGAATCACTGCCCTACAAAAGCATTGAGAGTCATCACTCCTTATGAGGCTTGGAATGGTCATAAGCCTATGGTTAGTCATATGTGTGTGTTTGGTTGTTTGGCATATGCTCTTGTGCCATCACAACAACGTCACAAACTTGATGACAAAGGCAAAAAAATGTATATTTGTTGATTATAGTGCTGAAAGTAAGGGATATCGGTTGTATCATCCATTGACGAACACAATTATTGTGAGTCGAGATGTGGTATTTGCTGAAAATTTAGTTTTCCCTCTACTTGAATGCAAAAAACTGCCAATAGTTAGCTCACAAGATGTGTTCGATACACTCATGCCTTTGTTCCAAAATGGTGCACTTGACTATGGCCATGTAGAACAGCCAATTGAGGTTCAAAGGGCTGAAAAATTCCAGCCAAATAGGGCTGAAAATGCGGAGAATTTCCAGCCAAACATGGCTGAAAAAATTCAGCCAAAAATTGTCAAAATTCTGGAAATTTCCAGCCACATATGGCTGAACATTTGCGTCAAAATATGGCTGAAACTGAGCATGAAATTCAGCCCACGCATGATGTACATATTGAAGATGTTTTACATAATGAATGCATGTCTATCAAGAGTGCACAATCTATGCCAAAGTGGCTGAAAAAAACTTTGCAGGACAGCAAATTGAGTGCACCTTTACTTGGTAGAACAAGATCAAGCTCTCACCATGCATCAAGTAATTTTGTGGATTATTCTCTTATTGCTACAACATGTACTGAAGAGCCACTTTCTTTTGAAGATGCATGTGATGATCCACAATGGATGAGTGCTATGCAATCAGAAATGGATTCCATACATAGGAATGGTACTTGGGAGTTATGTGAATTGCCAAAAGGAAAGAATGCCATTGGTACAAAGTGGGTTTACAAGATTAAGAGAAAATCTGATGGTAGCATTGATCGCTACAAAGTTAGATTGGTTGCCAAAGGATATGCGCAACAATATGGCATTGACTATGAGGAAAATTTTGCACCTACTTCACGCATGACTACCATTCATACCGTGGTTGCATTGGCTGCCCATCGAGGTTGGAAAGTGCATCAATTGGACATAAAAATAGCCTTCTTGAATGGAGATTTGCAAGAAGAGGTCTATGTGAAGCAACCTCCTGGATTTGCTATGAAAGGGAAAGAGCATATGGTTTGTCGCTTGCATAAAGCCTTGTATGGTCTCAAGCAAGCTCCACGTGCATGGTATGACAAAATACATAAGCACTTGATTGCTCTTGGCTTCACATGTAGTCCGATTGAAAGCACACTGTATGTACGCAAAAATGGGGCTGATCTTATAGTGCTTGTTCTTTATGTCGATGACATACTCTTGACTGGGTCATGTGATGCAAAACTTGACATTCTTATGGCTGATTAGCAGCATACTTTTGATGTCACTTATCTTGGTCTTTTGAGCTACTATCTTGGCATCCAGTTTGTATCCGTTGAGGGGGGAATTGTTATGCATCAAGCAAAGTATGTTGAAAAACTACTTCAGCGTTTTGACTTTGAGGATTGCAAGCCAGTTTCCACACCAGTTGAGACAGGATTTAGATTCTCAGTTGAGGATTCCAGTGATGCATTTGACACTTCTCTTTATCAGCAGGCTGTGGGATGTCTTATATATGCATGCAACACAAGGCCGGATATACAATATGCAGTTTTCCAGTTGAGTCAATTCATGCATAGCCCTGGCACTAAGCATTGGCAAGCGGTGAAACGTGTGTTTAGATATCTTCGAGGCACTTTGAGCTTAGGTCTCTTTTATGGCAGAGATGTTCAGCCATGCTTGCATGCTTTTACAGATAGTGATTGGGCTGGTTGTTATGATACTCGTGTGTCCACTAGTGGTAATTGCTTTTTCCTTGGAGACTCATGCATATCTTGGTTGAGTAAGAATCAACCTACAGTGGCGACATCGAGTTGTGAAGCTGAGTATAGGGTAGTTTTCACAACGACAGTGGAGTGTATATGGCTGAGACGCCTATTGATGGATCTTTGCATGGAGATTGATGCTGCTATGCATATTCTCACAGATAGTCAGAGTGCTTTGGTTGTTGCACGAAAACTAGTGTTTCATGCACAGACCAAACATATTGAGGTGCATTATCACTATGTGAGAGAGCGCCTTCATGTAGGAGATATTGATTTGGTATATGTGCCTACACAAGATAATGTGGCAGACATATTCACCAAAGCTCTTCCACGGGAAAAGTTTGAAGCTTTTTGCAAAGCTTTAGGCTTGTTACCTTGTGGGGGCTGATCTGTCACTCTCTGTATGTGTTCACATCATTCGCTCCAGGGGGGTTTGTTACACTTATGTGTTCCTCGAGTAGCTTTGATGTGAACCTTTTCCCTATACATGGGAACTTTTTACTCTAGTGCTGGCTAGAGGTTTTTTCCCCATGTTACCACATACTTGATACTCTCATATGTGGTGGTACTTTGTACTTAGGGATATTATTCAGCTCTTACTTCAGTTCAGTTCATCGATCAATAGAGAGAGCTATTCCAGCCATCGTCTTCTCCGTGTGTCTTGCTGCGTTTGTGCTCCTCGTGTGTGCTTCTTGTGTGTCTCTCGCACTTCTACACACACCCAACACAAACTTGAGGCACCTGGAAAACATGTTTGTGAAGGCTATATTTTGGGCAAAATGCAGCGTTCATCCTTTCCAAAAGATGGTTCAGTTCGGGCTACTCAAAAATTGCAGCTTGTGCATAGTGATGTCTGTGGTCCTATGTAGACACCTTCTTTTGGAAATTATCTTTACTTCGTGACTTTCATCAATGATTTTTCCAGGCATGCATGGGTATATCCATTGAAGGCAAAGTCCGAAGTATTCATGTGCATCAAACAGTTTTTGGTTTTGGCTGAAAATCTTTAAGCATGTAAAATGGGCACCCTTCGTAATGATCGAGGGGGGGAATATATGTCTTCTAATTTTAATGCATTTCTGGTTGAACGTGGGATAAAACACCACTGTACAATGCCATATACACCTCAACAAAATGGATTTGTAAAACGGAAGAACAGGTCACTCATGGAGATGGCGAGGTGTATGGTCAAGAGTCATGCTTTACCACATAGTTTCTGGCTTGAGGCTGTCATGTGTGCAGCATATGAACTTAACAGGTGTCCCACTAAAGCGCTGTCGTCTATCACTCCATATGAGGCTTGGCATGATCGCAAGCCATCTATTGCTCATCTGCATGTTTTTGGTTGTTTGGAATATGCATTAGTGCCTAAACAACATCGCATAAAATTGGATGATAAAGTAGTAAAATGTATTTTTGTTGGGTACAGTTCTAAAAGTAAAGGCTATCGTCTATATCATCCATAGACTAAATGCATTCTGGTTAGCCGTGATGTTGTTTTTGTGGAAGATGCTATTCAACCATTGCTTTCATGTACTAAGGAGACATCTATTAGCTCCAAAGACATGTATGATACTTTGCTACCTCTTTTTACAGGTGGACAGTCTAATGTTGGTCCTAATGAGGCAACTTCTCAACCTTTGCAGGTTTCATGTGATGATGCAGATCATTCCATTTCTGATGCAGACTTACATGATGCACTTATTGACGAGAGAGCTGATATTGAGCAGGCAAGAACTATGCCAAAATGGCTGGTGAAGACTTTGCATGATAGCGAATTAGATGCGCCTCTGTCATATCATACTCGATTAGGCTTTCATAGTGCCTCTTTTGCATCAGATTGCTATGCTATGGCTACATCTAGTCTCTGTGATGAGACTGAACCTGTTTTGTTTGATGAAGCACAAAATTCAGAAAATTGGATGGCTGTTATGCAATCTGAATATGATGCTATAATGAAGAATGGTACTTGGTCTTTATGTGGCTTGGCTCTAAGAAGGCCATTGGTACTAAGTGGGTATACAAGCTGAAGCGTAAGCCTGATGGTACAGTTGATAGGTATAAGGCTAGGCTTGTTGCAAAGGGTTATGCACAGGAAAGAGGCATTGATTTTGATGAAACCTTTGCTCCTACTTGCCGAATGACTACTGTTCATAGCATCTATGCACTTGCAGCTCATCATGGTTGGAATGTACATCAGTTGGACATTAAAATAGCATTTCTGAATGGTGACTTGCATGAAGAAGTGTATGTTTTTCAGCCCCGTGGCTTTGTGCAGAAAGGGCATGAAAACTAGGTGTGAAGGTTAAAGAAGGCATTATATGGTTTAAAACAAGCACCACATGCTTGGTATGAAAAGATACATGCTTATCTGATTGCACATGGTTTTGAGAATAGTCCAACTGAAAGCACCTTATATGTTAAGCATGCTAATGATGTACTTCTGATCATTGTTGTCTATCTTGATGACATGCTGCTCACTGGTCCTATTGAGAAGCATATTGCTGATTTTAAGGCTGATTTGCATGCCTCATTTGGGGCATTTGCATCACTATTTGGGCATTCAATTTTATGCACGTTGAGGTGGAATGGCTTTGTGTCAAATGAAATATATTGACACATTATTCCAGCTTTTTGGCATTGAAGACTGTAAACCTATTGCCACTCCTATGGAGACAGGTTTACGATTGAGTCTTCATGATGCTGGAGATTCATTTGATGTTGTTCTCTATCTGTAGGCTGTTGGGTGCCTGATTTACTTATGCATTACTCGGCTATATATTTAGTTTGTTGTCTCACAGATGAGCAGGTTTATGCATTGCCTAGGAGTCAAGCATTGGCAGGTGGTTAAGCACATCTTTCGCTACTTGAGTGGTACCCGACTACTTGGTTTGTTTTATCCCAAGGGGGGATCACTACCGCCAGATTTGCATGCTTTTTCTGACTCTGATTGGGTTGGTTGCTATGACACTTGTGTGTCCACTAGTGGCTTTTGCTTCATGCTTGGTAGCTCATGCATATCTTGGTTGAGCAAGAAGCAGCCTAGTGTGGCCACTTCTAGTTGTGAGGCTGAGTATAGGGCAGCTTTCACAGTGCCTGTTGAGTGTGTGTGTGGCTCAGACGCCTTATGGCTTATTTGGGTGTTGGTCAGTCTTCTGCCACCACCATCATCACTGACAGTCAAAGCGCATTGCCAGTTGTGAGGAACCCTGTGTTCCATGCTCGCACTGAGCACATTGAGGTGCATTATCATTATGTCATGGAGAGGTTCTCTGCTAGGGAGATCTGCTTGGCATATGTGCCCACGGCTCTGCCTAGGGAGAAGTTTGAAGCTTTCCACAAAGCTTTGGGCTTGCTTCCTTTTGTGGAGTGATTTCCACATAGCTTGGCACTTCCTTATACATGAGTGCCAGCACCTTGTTCATCGCATCACTGCCAGGGGGGATTTGTTGATATATTTAGGTAGTGATGTGTGTGAAAACTCTAGGACTACCGAGGCACTTTTTTCCCTCTTTAGGAGGTTTTTCTCCCTCGGCTTGTATATATGCCTATTGCCCTAATGGGCTACTTATCTTTGTACATTCTCTAGTAATACATTCGGTATTGTGTGTTGTGCCCCAAGCTTCTTCTTCTTCCTTGTGCTGTTCACCTGCTTCTGCAGACGTCTAACTCCAACAGCGCGCTCCCTTTTAATAGTGCAAATCGACTTCAGAGCATACAAGAGTGAATTTCAGCAACCAAGAAGCATTTCCACTAAGTTGTCACGAGGAACGAGATAAGGAAGAGATCTCAAACACACACTCTCACTCTCAAGAGGCAAGGAAGAATGATCTTCTTCATCTTCTTCTATTGCATAAAAAGGAATGTACAAGAATGACCTAAAAAACAAGAATACGACAAGTGCAATATATAAAGATCAGTACATAAGGAAAAACTGTCCGTGAATGAGTGAGCTGGTTGTTGGAAAAGAATGATTCTATGTCCCATTGGTCAATATTTGTTCAGAGTATACAGGATTTGTAGAGATCTTTTGTAGCTTCTATATAACTAAAAGTGCCCACCACCGTGGGTAATTCATCGTCCTCTCATCACGCCCACGCCCATGCCCACGCCCACGCCCACGCCCACGCCCACGCCCACGCGAGTTCAAGTCCCACGAACATCATACGGCAACGTGATGCTTTTTTGAGCATGTTTTTTTTAATTAAAAGCAAACATACGTCGGGTGGTGTTGGATAGTGGCAAAACTCGTGTGTTTGAATGCGTCGCTGGATGTGTTTTTGTTTCAATGAATGCTTTATTGAAGGCTTATGGATTAGCTTTATTGATGGAGAGCTATGCTATATAAGAAGTATCTTGGCTCATTATGTATTATCCTACACCAATTGCAATGCCAACTTTGGTCCCTCAGTAGAGGTGGTGCTCTAGCACACATGGGCCAGCCATGGTGCTATCTTGGAGCATGTTGAGGAGCCGCTAGGGAGTTCTTCTTGGAGAAGAAGAGTGTGTTCACACTCTTGCTTATGGAGAGGACATACCCATCAGCAGCTTGGTGGTGTGGATCAGCCATCTACATGATGTATTTGAAGATTGTCTTCTACATGAAGATTTTGGTGTACTTCAAAGATATTGGATGGAAGTTAACATAAGATTTGCATCTTATGTTAAGAATTCAGGTACATATTCTCTTTATGCACACAGGTACTACTTGGAGTTTATGGAGGCAGTGGCATCCATATCAGGAGGAGTCATATTCGGCATAGGTACAAGAGAATCAATACATGTATGCTTTATGCATATTTGGATGAGGTGTTCGAGAAGGTATATTCATATGAGTTTGAGGATTTCTGACAGCAAACTTGTTAGCATTCTTTGCTAATTTTAAAAGTATGTGATCTTTCACACACGTATCTAACTTAGGGTCTTCTATAGCCTAAGTTCAGATGAGGGTTTGCTGATTATCACTTTGAGACTGATCCTTCCTCTTTCTGTCACTCATATTCACTCTTCTACAACCTATTAGGTCACACATCTCATATATATTCAGATTTTTGTCCATACATCTGAATATTCTTGTTACATTTGTACATTCACTCATCCATCTATTTCTGTTCACATAGAGTGGTTGAGATTTTTGCTCCCACGTAATTTGACATTTGTATATATGATAGTGTGAGTAAGCAGTGGCTTATGTAACACTTTACACATGTTGTCTAATGTCTCTCTATCTTTGTCTCATCCTTTGTATGATTAAGTGTGGTATGTTCATATTTTTTCAATATTGGAAGATTGCTGAAATATGTGTTGTAGATCTTGGACCTATGGAACTAAGGACCTATGGTATTAGTAATGGGCCTACTAAATTTCCAACATTTGGTATCAGAGCATCCAAGTTCATAGGTTTCCAGAATTCCAAGTTTACAACATATGATTTAAGAGCATCTTCTAATATTTGACATTTGACATACACACTTAATCTAGATGAGTAGAGATTTGAGAATTAGACAATTCAGTCACATGTTTATTCATCAGTGTGGAGTATGAAGTTGATGATCTGTTAGCAGCCAAATACTTTTGGAAGAATATGCAAATACTTTACAGAAGTATTACTTGAAGACCAAGACTTGATGAAGAGAAGGCTACTTCAAATTCAAGGAAAAACAATGGTTTGGAGAAGATGAAGGAACCATATCAATATCAAATCACAGGTATTAGTTTCTACTATCAGATTGTCATTTTCAGGTCATATCTTAGAAGAGAAGTTATGAAGAGGTTTGAAGGATCGCTTTTATACACTTTCATTTTTTGAAAGTAAAAGCATTACCTACATCAAAAAAGTTTTGATAGATCTCTTTCATGGCAAGAAAGCTCATCTAAGAAGACAAATATGGAGAGCATCAATTTTGTTTTCAACCAATCTTGTGTTGTAAGTTGGTTGGAAGTTTTTGCTCACGTTTTGTATCTAGAGAGGTAATTCTAGAGAGTAATTCAGCATTCAACCAAGTTAAGGAAAAGATTGGTAAATTCAATCATATCAATCACATTTGAAGCATATTTTTTATTCAGAGATATGAGTAGATGGTAAAACATGATTCTATGTTCACTTTCATTTATATAGCATGTTTGTTCTATCTCTTAGTCTTAGCACTAGAGGAAGAGAAAAAGTTCATTTGAAGAAGTCAAGAGTGCTTGCTACTTCAAGATGAAGAGACCAAAAGGAATGGAAGAGAAGTTTGAAGATGTTGACATCATCATCAGGTGGAAGAAAGATGCAGAAGAAGAAGGTCCAACAATTCCAAAGGGAAAGTAAGACTTTCTTTTCTCTCACATATTTTCCATATACTTTTCCTACATTATCCTCTACACCCAAAGACAAGTCTACGAGAACATCTTGTGAAAAAGATAGTTTAAAGAAGAAACAGTTTCTTGTTTCGCATTATACTTGGTCATGATTAAGTAAATTTGACAAAGAATTGCATTGAGAGAAAGAAAAGCAACAGATTTTGAAGACAACTTGTATGTTTTGACTCATATGTGTATGAGTTATGTTTAGTTGAAGCTTTTGAGCAGGTAGCTATATATTCCCTCAAAGAATTCTTGGAGTGTCAATACAAAGCTACTTGGTATATGACAAGTTGCAGAGAAGTATATTTCTTCTTTTAAAAGAGCATTTGTAGAAGATGATGGAGACTTGAAGAGAGGTTTTATATTTTGAAAAGTTACCTCATATTCAGTATTTTCATAAAACTTCAAAAAATTCAAATTTTTTTATGTACCAGTCAATTGGAGAATCTACGTTCTATGATTGTCTAGACTTTTGGATACATGTTTGTATTCAAAAAGGTGTTCCATCAAATCTTATCACTTGATTGAGAAGTGGAGTTAGCCAAAAGAAACACAAGCAGGTACTTTCACATTTCACGCGGGAAGAATATGAAGATATGGAGTATCAACTTGCAACTTTTGGAGTTCTCAAGGTGAGAGTTTGTCCACTTATGTTTCAAGTACAAGTTTCAGATTCTTGGGAAGGATTTGGTTGAAGAAAAGTTTTATAACTTTATATGAGAAGCATGGAGACTTAAAGACATTCAGGTAGCAGATCAAACATTCAATCATGAAGGTTTGATGAGAGCAGATTCTACACATGTATTTTGTTGGAAAGATCATAGATCTTGTATGATCTTGTATGATCTTGTATGATCTTGTATGATCATGAAAGATCTTGAGTATTTATGAGTCAATTGTCTATCCTTTGTTTGTGACAATTCTTAACATTGGAAGAAGTAATTCAAAGATTTAGATTCTATCAGATTAGTGTTGCAAAGGAATACAAGAAGATACTTGTTATGTTGCAGAAGGTATGAATCCTAAAATGCTTTCAACAAGGTTTTTATGATAGATCAGTTAACCTTATTCTAGATTTTTGGGAAGCTGAGGAATGACAAGGAAAGCTATTGGCATGTGCACAATGCTAATAAAAAGGGTTCATAAGTTTTGTTTCAGACACAGGTATTAATGTTATGAAAAATCAGATTTATGAAGGAAGACGTTCTAGATTTCATAAAGTGTGATATATTTGAAGAATTTTGGATACTAGTGTTAAATCATCCAGGGGGGTGATGAAACATGAAGACTTATTTTCAGCCATATGTGAAAGAATGCAGAGTCATACCTATAAGTATTCCAGGTATTCCTATATCAGATATTCTTATATTTCCTTTGTCAGTTTCTCTTTATGTTCCAGCTTTGTAAGAAGAAGGAAGAAGGAGAATGTATGGAGAAAGTTCCTGTTAGGATGTTCCTATTTAGGAGAAGGTTCCAGAGTTCTATTGAAGAGAAACTTGATATTTCAGAGAGGTATGTTTGAGAGGTGCGCACATTTATGTTTATACCAGAATCTGAAGGAAACACGAACAAGGATGATGACAAGATGAAATCATAGATATGAAATTTTGATGAGACCCATGAGTTGAGTTGGGTTGAGTTGAGTTGAGTTGAGTACAATTAGAGATGAACCAGCTAGTGTTCATAATACACTGAGGTGTGAGTTGTCAGTCACAGGTTCCAGGATTCAATTCCTCATTTTGTTTAGTGTATTTACATGACACAACAGAAGTACATTGAGAAAACTTTTGTAAGGTAAATGCAAATATGTGGATCCTAGTGTATGTTTACACGTTTGAGAAGACAGGAGATAGCAGGTTCAGAGTCAGCTCATACTATATATGTTGTCAAGCAGCTTGATGAGTACACTATTGCATATCTAGTTTGCATATTTTCTCAAGTATTATGGTTCATATTCAGCAAGTTCAGGTGTTTGAAGTTTGAAGAAAGTCAAATTCAAGAAGACTTTTAAAGAAAAGATTTGAAGGTCAATTTTGGGAGTACAAGTTTGAAGCTTATAAAAGTTTGCAAATAAATGAAGTTACATGTTCAGTCCAGTTTGTACCATTGTGACATTGAAGGGGGACTATTGGAAAACAATGATTCACTGTCCCATTGGTCAATATTTGTTCAGAGTATACAAGATTTGCAGAGATCTTTTGTAGCTTCTATATAACCAAAAGTGCCCAGCATCGTGGCTAAGTCATCGTCCTCTCATCACACCCATGCAAGTTCAAGTCCCACGAACATTAGACGGCAGCGCGATGCTTTTTTGAGCATGTTTTAAAAAAAATTTAAAAGCAAACACACGCTGGGTGGCGGCGGACAGCGGTGAAACTCGTGCATTTGAATGCGTCACTGGATGTGTTTTTGTTTCGATGAATGCTTTATTGAAAGCTTATGGATTAGCTTTATTGATGGAGAGCTATGCTATATAAGAAGTATCTTGGCTCATTATCTATTATCCTACACCAATTGCAACGCCAGCTTTGGTCCCTCAATAGAGGTGGTGCTCTAGCACACATGGGGCAACCATGGTGCTATCTTGGAGCATGTTGAGGAGTGGCTATGGAGTTCTTCTTGGAGAAGAAGAGTGTGCTCACACTCTTGCTTATGGAGAGGACATACCCATCAACAACTTGGTGGTGTGGATCAACCATCTACATGATGTATTTGAAGGTTGTCTTCTACATGAAGATTTTGGTGTACTTCAAAGACATTGGATGGAGGTTAACATAAGATTTGCATCTTATGTTAAGAATTCAGGTACATATTCTCTTTATGCACACGGGTACTACTTAGATTTTATGGAGGCAGTGGCATCCATATCAGGAGGAGTCCTATTCGGCATAGGTACAAGAGAATCAGTACATGTATGCTTTATGCATATTTGGATGAGGTGTTCGAGAAGGTATATTCATATGAGTTTGAGGATTTCTGACAGCAAACTTGTTAGCATTCTTTGCTAATTTTGTAAGTATGTGATCTTTCACACACGTATCTGACTTAGGGTCTTCCATAGCCTAAGTTCAGATGAGGGTTTGCTGATTATCAGTTTTAGACTGATCCTTCCTCTGTCTATCACTCATATTCACTCTTGTACAACCTATTAGGTCACACATCTCATATATATTCAGATTTTTGTCCATACATCTAAATATTCTTGTTACATTTATACATTCACTCATCCATCTATTTCTGTTCACATAGAGTGGTTGAGAGTTTTGCTCCCACGTTGTAATTTGACATTTGTATATATGATAGTGTGAGTAAGAAATGGATTACATAACACTCTACACATGTTGTCTAATGTCTCTCTATCTTTGTCTCATCATTTGTATGATTAAGTGTGGTATGTTCATATTTTGTCAATATTAGAAGATTGCTGAAATATGTGTTGTAGACCTTGGACCTATGGAACTATGGACCTATGGTATTAGTAATGGGCCTACTAAATTTTCAACACTAGTAAGGAACAAATGTGCCATCACTCTCAGTAGATAAATCTAATAAAGCTCAATGAAGTATCCCTGAGATATATCGGCGTGACCACTATACATGTCAGAGAAATGAAAAACTAGTACGTGTGTGTCATCCTGGATCATCACATGTTTAGCTTGATATCTCAACACTCCCCCTCTAGCTCAACGCCATGTGATGTGTCATCACCTGTTTCAACATATCCAAGACCTGGCAATTTTTGCAAAGTACTTAACCATTCTGCATGACTCGTCATGTGACTTGAAGCACCTAAATGAACATATCAGACATTATCATTTGATTTTGAAACACCAACAGACATTGTATTCATCATGTGATGTTGAACCATGAACAACCTCAAAGAATCATCTGCACTTGTGGATGCATAGTTATTCTGCTACCTTCTGTTATTTTAATTCTTCAACCTGCAATCACGTTCAAGGTGTCTAGGTTTACCACAATTCAAGCATCCTTTATTGTCATTACCTGAATCATTTCTTTGGAAATTTTTGCGGCCTCTTTGGCTCCTCCTGCCTCGAAACTGTCCTCTTCCTCCTGCATGATTCTGTTGTTGACTTTGGTCTTGGTTAGTATTTCCTCTTCCACTTCCAAAACCTCTACCTCTGCCTCTTCCTCTACCAGAGTAGAATACCTGCTCATAACTAGATTTTCCTTGGGAGTTTGAATCGTCACCAAGATTCTTTTCTTTAATAATTAGCATAGATACCAGATCAACAAAATTTGGAATATTTTCCCTGGTCTGTATAGAAGTTCTGAACTGCTTATATGCAGCTCCTAAACCACGAAGACACACTTCCACCTTATCATCATCATCTACATTCATGCCAATAGATGCAAGTGACTCACATATGCTTTTGATTTTCAAGGTGTAGTCACTTACCGACATGCTTTTCTTCTCCAATGTATGCAGCTTGTTCTTGAGTTGCAATTTCCGTGCCTTTCTATTGGTCTCATACAATGTGACCAAACTGTTCCAAGCCTCTTTTGGAGTCTTGGCATCATGTATGTGTCTAATCATGCTATCTTGTATGCTAACAGATAGCTAGTACATTACCTTTCTGGTCCTTGATTCCATTCCTCATATGCTCTTACCTGATCTGCAGTCCAATTCCTTTCTGGTAACTGCGGAGCATTTTCATTCTCTCCTTCGATGTACTTCCAATAGCCTTTTCCCGTCAAGAAATTCATCATTCTGAATCTCCAAGCATGGAAGTTGTTCTTTTCCAGCTTATCGCTCATAAGCTGACTCATTCATCTGTGTTTGCCATTTCTGCAGCACTTCACAACACTGCAAAACACCACAAGCAGCACTTCTGCTTGAACACTGTCGCACTATGATGTGACAGTTCGATCTCAGAAAAACACAGTTTTCGTGTATCAATAGTACATAGAATCGCTTGAAATTCTGGATCTGGAATATATGAGTGTTGCCGAACACAAGGCAAGTTATAGATTTTGAAACTAACTTGGTTTTTATACGGGCTCCACCTTGCAGGCTCGAAGAAGAGGTCAAGATGGCTCCGAAACTTTGATATGACAAAAACAAGTGACCTTAAAGGGATAACTGTGAAGAGATGGATAGGTATGTGCTTGCAGATGAAGAGGTGTTGCAAAATCCTTGATCTACACCAGCCAAATGAACTCCAGGAGTATATGGTGGGCCCTTTTAGCTTGCCAATGGATGTATTAGACACCCTATGTACCTTGGAAGATCACTCTCAAAAAGATAGATCAAAACAAATAAGTTGGAGTTAGCTCAGAGGTGAAAACTTGCTATATATATATATGTGTATATATATATATATATATATGTGTATATATATATATATATATATATGTGTGTGTGTATATATATATATATATATATATATATATATATATATATATATATATATATATATATATATATATATATATATGTGTATATATATATATATATTCTTGGTTCATACACCTGTCCAGTATTTTACATAATTCTCTGATCACAGCAGCAATTAGCTCAATTCCTCTTGGGGAAGTCTAGGCAACTTAAAGAGCTAACTTTCAAGAGTAATCTCATCAAAAATAATGAACCACACACTGAGAATGAGTTTTAACAAGTGATGACATCATCCCGATTTTCACGGGCTGCTATAGAAATAGACGAGTGAGCAGAAAAATCAACATAACTCACAATGTAGGAATCCAATGATTATGAAAATTTGTATGGTTATACTAGACAGTAAGTTGAATCCAACAAGCTTTAAATCACTGAATTTTGATAAGTAACCACTGAGAAATGGCTCTGACAAGATGAGTGAAAAAGTCGGGTACCTGATAGAGAAGTGAAGATGAACAGACCCTGTTGACTTCAAATGAACATAACTGAAGATTGCAACATCCAAATGACATGAAAATTTGTGAGCATATAGTAGACTTTTAGAGCTAACTTTACCAAGTTAAATCACTGAAAATGATGCACCAAGCTCAGAGAAAACATCTCTGCAAGCTGACTGAGAAAACTGAGAGTAATGGCAGTGAGTAGTACACTTCACAAGAACATGGAAAGATGAACTCAAATAATCATGAAAATGAAAGTATATTGCTTGTACAATACAATGACTTACTGATACATATGTGTGCCTTGTAATCACACCTTGATATGGCATAAAGCTCAGCTCTTGGAGGTCTTCACATAGGTCTCTCTAACCACGACTAAAACTGCCATCTATTTATAGTTGAGTTTGGGAGGCTAACTTCCCTCAATCACTCTCCAATCAATCAATGATTGATTTGATTCTCTACCTACCACAAATCACGAATTCGTGGCTTCTCTTTCCATTCTTGATCATGTGGACTCAACCACTTAAGATTCTCTTACTTTTACATTAAGTAAACTCTTCAAAAGTTACAAGAGGTAGTTCACAAGTGAACTTTACATAGTCTTCATTTTAAGGCTTTTTCTATGACTTTGTGGGACTCAAGCCAATACTTAGGCTTGTCATAGACTTGCTCCAACAGCTCCCTCTCAAGCCAAGTATGCTTGAGGTCTTCAATCTTCCAAGATTACCTGCAAACCAATCATAGCCTTGAATTTGCAAAGCTTTGTACCATCCAATGCTTTGGTTAGAATATCTGCACATTGTTGATGAGTGGACACATATGATATTTGAATCTCTTTGCTTAGAACCTTCTCTCGTACATAGTGATAATGAACTTCAATATGTTTAGTCCTTGCATGAAAAATAGGATTAGCAGCCAAGTGAATAGAACTCATATTGTCACCAAAAATAGTTGGAGTTCCAAACTCCAATCCAAGATCTTTGAATAATGTCTTCATCCACATAGCTTCTTGTGTAGCTATGGCAAGACCTCTATATTGAGCTTCAATAGAAGAGAGAGAAACTGTGGGTTGCTTCTTGGATGACCATGAAATAAGATTTGAACCTGCAAAGGTAAGATAACCTGAAGTGCTCCTTCTACCTTCCTTGGAGCTAGCCCAATCTGCATCAGAAAATAGCTTCAAACCTAAATCAGATACATAAGGATAATAAAGTCCTTCATTTATGGTTCCTTTGAGATACTTGAGAATCCTTTTGGCAGCATCCATATGTGGTTTCCTTGGTGTGTGCATAAATTGACTTAGCACACTCACACTGTAACATATATCTACTCTTGTCAATGTGGCATAGTTGAGACTACCCACTAGACTTTGATATGATGTGATGTCCTCTATGAGTTCACCTTCATGTGAGCTCAATTTGTGATTGACCTCCATTGGAGTACCTGCAATCTTACAATCTTGCATCTTGAATTTTGCCAACATGTCCTTAATGTACTTTCTTTGAGTGAGAAACAAACCATGATCTTTGTAGACAACTTCCAAACCTAGGAAGTAGGTAAGTGAACCCAAATCACTTATCTTGAACTCTTCTCTCATCTGATCTTTGATCTTCTTCATACCATCTGGATCATTTCCTGTCAATATAATATCATCTACATATACACATAGATAGATGACCTCGGAATTACTCTTTTTAATAAAGAGTGAAGGATCTGACTTGCTTGGTTGAAAGCCTTTGTCCTGCAAGAATGAAACAAGCCTAAAATTCCAAGCTCTTGGAGCTTGCTTGAGACCATACAATGCTTTGTTAAGTTTACACACATAATCAGGATAAACTTGATTCTCAAAACCAGGTGGTTGTGCCATATATACCTCTTCTGTTATCCAACCATTCAAGAATGCATTCTTTACATCTAGTTGAAGTATCTTCCAGTTCTTGGAAGAGGCAATACTAAGCAAAACCCTAATAGTAGGCATCTTTGCCACAGGAGAGAAGGTCTCCTCATAATCAATTCCCTGAGTTTGTGCAAAGCCTTTTGCTACAAGCCTTGCCTTATACCTATTAATTGAACCATCAGAATTCTTCTTGAGTTTATAGACCCATCTTGAGCCTATTACCTTCATGCATGAAGTCTTGGGCACCAAATCCCAAGTGTTGTTTTCCTCAAGTGCTTCAATCTCTTCCTTCATTGCATGCTTCCATTCAGTTTTTGCTTTGGCCTCTTCAAATGATGATGGCTCCTCTTGGTTTATGTCCTGTGCTATGTAGATAGAATGTTTAGTTACTAATGAGGTGTCAAACCCATACCTTTCTGGTTTTTTCTTTTCCCTCATAGATCTTCTTAGGCCATGATGTGATGATTTTGCCTCATGTCCAAGTTCCTGCAATTTTGCTTTACCTTTAGACTTCCATGCTTTGATCTTTTCCATCTGAGATTCTTCATCATCCTCTGAGGTGTCTTGTTCTTCAATCTTCGGTTGTTCTCTACCAAGCTTTGGAAAATCTTCTTCAAGATTATATGGTAAATTGACCTTCCTGCATGAATCTTCATACCATGAATTGTTCTCATAAAAAACTACATCTCTGCTTACCAAGAATCCTTTGTTGGTAGGGTTGTATAACCTGTAGCCCTTTTGATTGTTGTCATATCCAATAAATACACACCTTTCTGCCTTTGGATCCATCTTGCCTCTAACCTGTGAAGGAACATGAGCAAAAGCAATACATCCAAAAATTTTACAATGATCTAAGCTTGGTCTTCTTCCATTCCAAGCCTCATATGGAGTCATCCCATCAAGGGATTTTGAAGGCAACCTGTTAATCAAGTAAGTGGCTGTAGATACAGCCTCAGCCCATAAGTAATTAGGTAAATGATTTTCATTTAACATAGACCTTGCAGCTTCAACAATTGTCCTATTCCTCCTTTCTGCCACTCCATTTTGCTCAGGAGTGTACCTTGTAGTTACCTCTCTTTTGATTCCTCTTTCTTGAAGAAAAGAATCAAAATCATAGGAGAAGTATTCTCCCCCTCCATCTGAACTTAGCCTTTTTAGTGATTTACCTGTTTGATTCTCCACAAGAGCCAAATATCTTTTGAAACATGAAAAAACTTCATCTTTGTGTTTCATAAAGAATAGGATAGTCCATCTGCTGCAATCATCAATAAAGGAAACATAATACCTTGATCCAGATATTGAAGCTTCCTTGCTAGGTCCCCATACATCTGTATGAACCAACTCCAAGAGATCTCCATGCATATAACCTTTCTTCATGAATGGTAACCTGTGATTTCCAAATTGACATGCACTACACTTATAAATCATATGTTGTTTTGACAAATTAGGAAGTCCAAGTACACTTTGGTCCCTGCAGATTTGCTTTAATGACCTTTCACCAATATGTGCTAACCTTTTGTGCCATACTTCCAATTCTGTGAGTGTCTGACTACCATAATTAAAGAGAGCAATGTTTCTAGTGTCCTGTAATTCAAATGTGAACAATCTACCTGTCTTTTCACCTTTTGCAATTCTTCTGAATCCTTGACTTGGATCTTCAACAAATGCTCCTGCTTTTGTGAACCTGACTTGCAACCCTTTCTCTACTATCTGCCCAACACTTATCAAATTCTTTGTAATGGTAGGGACATAGAGTACCTTACTGAGTAGGTTGATGTTTCCATCAGGTGCTTTGACATTGCCTATTTTCTCCACAGGATGTTTTGTATCATCTCCTGTTTGTACCTCATGCTTATTCCTTGGATCTTCTAAATCTGATAGGAGTGCCACATTTCCTGCCACATGATTTGAACAACCTGAATCTATGTAGAAAACATGCTCATCAGATTTACCTTGTGGCATAGCCATGTTCATGATCAATAATGAATTCTCTTTGTTTGAGTCTTCTGTGTAGTTATTGTAGTCTCTCCTTCCTTTGTAGCCTCCTTGATAGTTTGAATGATTGTAGTTGTTGTAGTTGCCATGGTAGTTGTTGAACCTTCCTCTTGAGTAGCCATAACTTCCTCTATTGTATCCTCTCCCTCTTTGATTCCTGGAATTCCTAAAGCAATTTTCAGTTGTATGATTAGTTAATCCACAAATAGAACATGAGTTGGAGTCTTGGTATCTCCCCCTGCCTTGTCTACCTCCTCTTCCTCTACCTCTGCCATGTCTTCCTCTACCTGCATAGTTAGCTTGATATGTACCTGCTTCATCATCCACTTTCTTTGCCTTTCCTTTGTTATCTTTAGACTTGCTTTTATCCGTGTATAAAGCTGAAGATTGATTACCTTTAGAGCTTTCTCCATTTTTGATAAGCGTTGCCTCTTGAGTAAGTAGTTGTCCAATGAGTGTGTTGAAATCAGGTACATGCATGTCCATGTACAAATCCATAGCTGTGGTGAATGCTTCCCACTTATCATCTGCCTTCAAGCCATTGATGACTTGCCTTACAATTTGCTCTTCATCTATTACCTCTCCAATGCTTCCCAACTGATCCGCTATGTCCTTGAGCTTTGTGACAAAATCAGTCACATTTTGTTTGGGAGCCTTCTTGAGAGTTGTGAACTCCAGCCATAGTTGATGCTTCCTAGCTTTGGTACTTGAAGAAAAGAAAGCTTCAAGTGCATCCCACCCTTCCTGAGATGTCTTACAACTTCTAATGTGAGGCAACAAAAAATCTGAGATAGAGTTGAGGAGATAAGACCTTGCAAGTGCATCCTTGGAACACCATGTGCTTAATCTTTCTTGCTCTTCTTGTGTTGGTTGACTTTTGTTCCTGAAACTTGGCATAACTTCATCTCCAGCCACATAACCATATAAACTTCTACCTTGGAGATAAGCTTCCATTCTTAATGACCAAGCTGAGTAATTACCTCTATCCAATTTGTCAATTGATGAAGGAAATCCATCTGCCATGTTGTCCAACCTTGCTCTGATACCACTGTGAAGAGATGGATAGGTATGTGCTTGAAGATGAAGAGGTGTTGCAAAATCCTTGATCTACACCAGCCAAATGAACTCCAAAAGTATATGGTGGGCCCTTTTAGCTTGTCAATGGATGTATTAGACACCCTATGTACCTTGGAAGATCACTCTCAAAAAGATAGATCAAAACAGATAAGTTGGAGTTAGCTCAGAGGTGAAAACTTGCTATTCTTGGTTCATACACCTGTCCAGTGTTTTACATAATTCTCTGATCACAGCAGCAATTAGCTCAATTCCTCTTGGGGAACTCTAGGCAACTTAAAGAGCTAACTTTCAAGAGTAATCTAATCAAAAATAATGAACCACACACTGAGAATGAGTTTTAACAAGTGATGACATCATCCCGATTTTCACGGGCTGCTACAGAAATAGACCAGTGAGCAGAAAAATCAACATAACTCAAAATGTAGGAATTCAATGATTATGAAAATTTGTATGGGTATACTAGACAGTAAGTTGAATCCAACAAGCTTTAAATCACTGAATTTTGATAAGTAACCACTGAGAAATGGCTCTGACAAGATGAGTGAAAAAGTCGGGTACCTGACAGAGAAGTGAAGATGAACAGTTCCTGTTGACTTCAAATGAACATAACTGAAGATTGCAACATCCAAATGACATGAAAATTTGTGAGCATATAGTAGACTTTTAGAGCTAACTTTACCAAGTTAAATCACTGAAAATGATGCACCAAGCTCAGAGAAAACATCTCTGCAAGCTGACTGAGAAAACTGAGAGTAATGGCAGTGAGTAGTACACTTCACAAGAACATGGAAAGATGAACTCAAATAATCATGAAAATGAAAGTATATTGCTTGTACAATACAATGACTTACTGATACATATGTGTGCCTTGTAATCACACCTTGATATGGCATAAAGCTCAGCTCTTGGAGGTCTTCACATAGGTCTCTCTAACCACGACTAAAACTGCCATCTATTTATAGTTGAGTTTGGGAGGCTAACTTCCCTCAATCAATCTCCAATCAATCAATGATTGATTTGATTCTCTACCTACCACAAATCACAAATTCGTGGCTTCTCTTTACATTCTTGATCATGTGGACTCAACCACTTAAGATTCTCTTACTTTTACATTAAGTAAACTCTTCAAAAGTTACAAGAGGTAGTTCACAAGTGAACTTTCCATAGTCTTCATTTTAAGGCTTTTTCTATGACTTTGTGGGACTCAAGCCAATACTTAGGCTTGTCATAGACTTGCTCCAACAATAACTCTCGAAAATATTTTGAAGTCTTTTACCTTCATGCTGATTTTCGTAGCAAATGGAGGTCATTTGTGAATCGTGCTTTCTCCATGCCTTGCCGTGTACTCTTCACTGTCGCCTTCTCCACGAGCTCTCTACAGCCATGCTGGCTCTGATACCATGTCACGATGAAGGAGATAAGGAAGAGATCTCACACACACACACTCTCACTCTCAAGGAGAAGCACACACACAGATTGAGGAAAGGAAGAATGATCTTCTTCTTCTTCTATTACATAAAAAGGAATGTACAAGAATGACCTAAAAAACAAGAATACAAGTGCAATATATAAAGATCAGTACATAAGGAAAAACCTAATGTCCGCGAATGAGTGAGCTAGCAAGGAACAAATGTGCCATCAATCTCAGTAGATAAATTAGTCCAAAATCCATTTAGGGCAGAAACCCTAATTTTGGTACTTAGTCATTTTTGGCACAAAAATGGGTAAAATTTTTATGAGCCTATCTTGTAGAGCCTGAAGAGAGCTTTCCAATCATATATAACATTCAGTCATCAGAGATCAGATTTGGGAGAAAACCCTAGCCCTAATTTTCTATTGATTTAGGGGTTTGACCTCATATGATAGCTCTTGGCATGAGGATCATAAAGATGTTGTTAGATAATTCATCAGGTAGTCAAAAGTGTGAAAAAGCAGGTTACAAAGCTATTTTTAAAGTTGGCTAAAAGCAACTTTAAAAATAACTTAAAAGCACTTTAAAAATAAAGCAATGACTATTTTAAAAACCAACGATAGCTTTTTTAAGCTCTAGCGATCAGGTTTTTCGCCCAAAGAGCTTTATTCATTGCTGGGAACTTTGAAGGCTATATAAGAAGTGCCTAGGGGTCACTTTGGGTTATCCTTACACCAAATTCAATGCCAGATTTTGGTACCTCAGTAGAGGTGGTGCTCTAGCACACATGGGGCAGCCATGGTGCACTCTAGGAGCATGTTGAGGAGCAGCTATGGAGTTCTTCTTGGAGAAGAGTGTGCTCACACTCTTGCTTATGGAGAGGACTTGCCCATTAGCAGCTTGGTGGTGTGGATCAACCATCCACATAATGTATTTGAAGATTGTCTTCTACATGAAGATTTTGGTGTACTTCAAAGACATTGGATGGAGGTTAACATAAGATTTGCATTTTATGTTAAGGATTCAGGTACATATTCTCTTTATGCACACAAGTACTACTTGGAGTTTATCGAGGTAGTGGCATCCATATCAGGAGGAGTCCTATTTGCCATATATAAAGGAGAATCAGTACATGCATGCTACATGCATTCAGATGAGGTATTAGAGAAGGTGTTTCCACATGAGTATGAGGATTTCCATCAGCAACATGTTAGCATTCTATGCTAATTCTGTAAGTATGTGATCTTTCACACACACATTTGATTTAGGGTCTTTCATAGCCTAAATTTAGATTAGGGTTGTTGAATATCAGTTTTAAACTAATCTTTCCTCATTGGAACTGGTACTTCCTGGGAGTTTACCCATGCCAGTACTGTTCCCCTCGCTTAACTATGGCAATTTCTTGCCACTAAGCTACACTCTTGTGGTGTCTGAAGAAGGGGAAAGACTAAGGTTAACATTACCTTGAACATATTTTGGTCCCTCATAGCTTCATTCTTTGCTTTCAAAGCCTATTTTTGAAGCATTTTTGGGGTGTCTTTTGGATCCATTTTGGAGTACTTTCGCACATAGTTCTCTTCACATAGGTCCAAGAAAATCAACAAGAGTATTCTTTGAACTTCTTTGAAAATAAATATCAACCTTTGGGGCTGTGTTTTCAGCCACACTCATAAACACTACAGGTTTGTCAAAAGGTTTTCTATTTTGGTGGGAGCAGTCGCTGCAAATTTATGTAGGTTTTTTGAGCATAAAACATCAGAGTTGACAGACACTTGCAGGTGTTGTTGGCTAGTTTTTGGGTTGTGCATTCAGCCTTTTAGTGTCATTTTACTACATATATTGAGCACATACACACCATGTATGCTTCTCTAGATACTGCTTATGTATGTCCATGTGGTCATTGATATAACGGTTATATTTTTTTGCATAAAGCCTTTCATGTTTGATAAAGAGGGTCGTGGTGAGGTTTTCTTATCTAGGAGACACCCAGATGTCAGGGTCTCTTTGGTGATGTAGGTGGAAGACTTACCGAGCCTCGCCATAGGAGATGTATGATAGTTGTTCATAGGTTCTCGATAAGCCTAGTTGGCTTCTATTGGGTAATTGATTATATGCAGTGGAGTCAGTGATTCACTATGCAGGTAAACATGTCAGTACTTGCAGTTTTATGATAGTTTGACACTGGTCATACGCTCATTTTGCAGAGGATACTCCAGCAAAATCTTTCCAGATTTTTGGTTTTGTCAACTATACAATGGTCAATTATTGCATTTGTGAGCCACCGGAAAGGAACTCCTAATTCTGCATCCTAAATTTTGTAATATACCCTGAAAAGTCGCATGCATACTGAAAAGGCATAGCGCAAAAGTTGTAACTCTTTACAAATTAATGAAAGAGGAGTCGCGTGAAGCAGTAGGCATCGTGTCACCGGACTGTTTGTCTGGGCAAGAGCCTGCAGTGGAGCGCAATTTGCCGAAACTCTGTGTAATCTGAGTAATTCGTCAATTCTGTTGATTAAGCTTAATAATTAATTAAGTCTTAATGAAGTATTAAGATTGATAGATTAACGCAATAAGTAAAGACGTACACAGTGCAGAATTGAAGTATTTTGGTAAACATATTCAAAACAGTTAATGTGTGGAAGTCTGTGAAGTAGTATACTCTGGACCTGTGGATTTGGGAAAATACAATCAGGGCCTCTGTTTACAGACCCCTAACCATCCCAATGACCCAGAATTGAATTAACTTTTAAACAGTTAAGGTTTAACACTAGCGCTGTCTGTGGGAAATGGAGTAGCTAGTTGAAGAAGAAGGTTAAGGTTTGAAGAAGAATCCTTTGATATATGCCGGTAACATGCTCCGGTGAATCGTACCCCAAATACCGTAGAGATCAACATCCCTGGGCAGTTTTGAACTTATTAGGAATACCCCCTGGTGGTAGAAGTGCAGGACAATTAAATTCAGTTGCAGAAGGTTCAGTTCAGCCAGACAGTGGCAATTCCGGTGGCAGTTCGGTAGTGCATGGTGAGAATATGGTGCGTTCCGATGAAAGTCCGGTCCCTTCTAAAGAAAGTATGGTGATTTTTGGTTGTCCAGCGGTGCAGTGCGGAGACAGTTCTACCTCATTCGACCAGAATTTGGTCGCTTTTGGTGAGAGGTTCGCGTTATTCAGTGAGAACGCTTCCGGTGAGAGAGCAGCCTGGTCCGGTGAGAATTCAGCGATTTTCGGTGAGAGTTTGGTATTACCTAGTGACAATTCAAAGCTTTTCGGTGAAATTGCAGTGCTGTTCGGTGGAAACTTATTGCGTTCACCATTTTTCGGTGCAAGTATAGCCGATTTTGATACTAAAATTGAAGAAGGGCTGTTACATTTGGAGCTAAGTAATTGGTTCAATGACATTTTAGGATCAGAAAATGAGCAGGTTGACCATATAGTCTAGGAATATCAAGAGATACCTACTAAAAATTCAGGTAACAACAATAATGCCAACAACAACAGTACCATGAGTGGCTCACAACAACAACAGCAACAACAACAACAGCAGGAAGAGATTGTTCCACCGCGTTCGCTGCCAGCCGGAGTCACGTACACAAAATTTGGAGGTTTTTCGGGAGATGATCCCGATGCGCATGTGTGGACATTTGAAATTAATTATGCAGTTCTGAATTACCCAGTAGACCCTGCGTATAAAGCTATTGTGTTCCAGTCAACTCTAGTTAATGAAGCTACACGATGGCTAACCGAATATGATTTGAACCACTTCCATCAGTATGATGATGTGAAGGATGCATTTCTGCAACGATTCCGGTTAAAGAAAAACCCAGCAGAAATTTTTGATTAGCTATAGAATAATAGGCAAAAGCCACACCAAAATGTACATGATTATGCCACGCTATTTAGGACTCATCTAGGGCAGTTACCACCCACGCATGCCAATTTACCAGATGACGTTATCACTCAGTGGTTCATCAACAGATTAAAGCCCCAATTAAAGCAGATCATGATCAAACGGTGTGTGGGTGGAATGACTTCGGATGCCATAATCGCTATGGCATTACAATTAGAAAATAGAGTGGGTGGATTCACTGAAGATCTAGAGTGGCTGAAGGCATCCAGGAAATCCAATGAGGGTCCTTTGAAACAAATTTACAGTACCAAATGCAAAAATCTAGGGCACAGCAGCTTAACATGTGCTCTGAATCAAATGTATTGTGCCATTTGCCATACAACATACCACACTACGGTGACTTGCCCGTATAATGCAAAGGTACAAAACAGAGCAACTGTTAATGCCATCATTCAGGAACAAGGGCAGCCGGCCAGCCATTATGTACCACCACAGATGAGGAATACCCCATACCAGGGATACAAAAATTATCGAGGAGGATGGTCAACTAACTTTGGGCAAACTTGGTGGAATGCGGTGTCGTCGGGGTTCATGGAAAGGAGGGTAAAAATTTTCCAGAAGTATTCACATGATCGTGTGAGATTTGACCTTGAAAGGATGATCGTGGGGTGCTTTCTTCGAAACCTTAAGTGGCTGAAAGTTTTTATGTTCACAAACTCAATACACTCACTTGGAAGCAAAACATTAATAGTCCAACTCGACTTCATGTCTCATAGCTCAAGTTCACAATATCTAAATTCTTTTAACGTTTAGGCCCAAAGTTGCGAATTGTCTCACGAACTCTATACATGGAGTACAAGCAAGACTTGCAACCTTCGAACCTTTTAAATCAGTTCCGTAAGGAAGGAAGAGCAACCATTAAACTTGGAAAAAAAATGTCGATCAAAATAGGTTTAGAATATGTTTTTACTTCCATTAGCGAGCATTAAAACAAACATGGATTTAAGAGATCCTGTATGAAATTAAGATTACTTTCATCATGTCAATGGCATTTTTAAGTCATCGAAGGAAAGAAAAAGGATTTATGCTTCATTGAGTACATCATTCTCGATCGATGTTTGTAAATAAAGAGAAGTACAAAAAAAAAAAAATAATAAAGTCAGAAACATTCTTGAGAATTAGCTAAATGTATTCGTAAAGCAACTACATAGAGCATGAAACAAGAGCACAGTGAATAATAATGAAACATATTACCTCAACACTTTGAAGAATTCGTTATGCTGACATTGTCAAGTGAGCTAGACAAATCTCCTTCAGTCTTATCATGTCTGCGCAATCTCGGCCGAAACCTCGTCTATGAGCTATCGGCCTCCAGCTTGAAATCAGCACATAGTACAAACCTTCAACTTATTCTGATATAAATACTCAAATCTTGCACCTACTCATCATCTATCTACTGTGGCAACAACTGCTAACAGGTGGAAAATTTATGGCAAAGCGTTGCTCTCTCGGATGCTATTAGTCATGATGTTCGAAATGAGCTAACAAAAAGATCCAGGGCTGCCATGCCTCTTCATCCATACTCGATTCCACCCTTTCATTTTTGTTCTGAGCGTGCAAGAGAAATAGCAATTTGTTATGGCTGAGAACTAACATTTATGCCCTTTTCTCATGTCTACAGGTTTTTAATTGCCCATAATGTTGTGCTTTGCAGTCAGAGCTCCATGTTATCAGAAATCAATGATACACATTGCGCAGATTCTTACTGACGTTGAGATGATTCAATTTGATCAAATTCAGTCCTTTAACTTTTTCCCCTTACTGGAGCCTTCCTTGATGTATTTGCCGCGATTAACTCTCGCAAATCCTGAAACGTACCTGTGCATCCGTCCTTGAAATAACGACCAAAAGCACCTTCCCTCTCCAGTATCAAGCACCCAGACTATCATTACATTGTGATGAATAGAAACCCTCTGCATTTTCCTTGTTTGAAAAACAAAAATTAAAGAAAGCGGAAGTCTCCGCAAGCTGCAAGTAGAAGTTCAATCTTGCTCTGCTTACATAGATAACTGGATAACGTTCATGTTTGCTAATACATAATGAGAAATCTGATCCAAACTTCATTGCAAATCACCCTTGTAGATCAATCCAAATTGCATCACGTATACCACAGATAGAGGTAATTCCAACAAAATCCTCGACCGATAAAATGTAGTTCTCATCAGGAAAACGGCAGTCAAACATTGGATGCAGCAACTTCAGCGGCGACATAGTATCTGCTCAATTCCGAAAAGGGAACGTCTCTCTTCTGAAATCTTGTTTCATCTCTTCAGACATAATCCACGATCCTTTTTGTCCATCAGTCTTAAGTCTCCTTTACTTCAAATAGTAACCTTCAGCATACAAAGATTCACCTCAGTTCAGAATCACCTAAGCTTTGATCATGTATTTCTCTTTTCGGATTATCCATGATGTTTTTCTATCCTCTATAGTATCCTCCCATCGCTGCTTCCGTATTCCCTTTTTCTATCATCAAGAAGATGACACCCGTTCCACCGTTTTTCCTCTTCGCTCCCGAATGGCATTTTTGAGATACTGCCAAGTTTGTCCATTCTAGTTGCCGCCCTTGCTCCGAACTGCTCTCCTCCTTTTTTATATCGTGGCTTCAAATTCTTAAACTGTTATCTACTACCCTCTGCTAAGCATAAAACCTCTTCAAAACAGATTCTCTATATGCATCAATCGACAAAGAACCTTCCCTTGCAGCACCTCCTCAGAGCTTCCCCTCCCTGTTGTCATGACCACCGCCTTTTTTCCTTTTTTCCTCCCGATCAGTAGTTCCACGTAATTGTCCTGCTCAAAAAAACAGAAGTAGAAACGAAAAACTCCCAAGAAAACATGTCCACGTCGCTTCATTGCTATGCTTAAAATGTTATATTTACATGCGACTTATGTGCATTTACATACATGCAAAAGTGTGTTCACACGCACATTTACACACATGGTTAATTTGACTTCGCGCACATATTCCATGTAAATATGTATACAATACATACTCACAATCATATATATTTCAAGCACACATACATGAACATACATTTATGCACATGCATATCTATCTATGCACATTTATGATTCTCGTGAATTCAAACTAAACATTTATTTTCAGGTTCAAGTGATCATTCAAGGAGTGAATCAACGATTACTTGCCTTCGATGAAGACGAACTCAACTGAAATATACCACACGTAAATATACAATTGAGAATTCCTTCACGGACGATTTGGTTGCTTTCATCTTGTTTGTGGTCCTCCTCTTTGGATCTTGACCACATCCACCCCCTCTGAACCTGTGCATCCTCCGGATGTGCCAATCCTGCATACATAACATCAAACACAAGCAAGGATCAAGTAGTCATAGCATATAAACAGTACTTAAAGAAAATTCTAACTTGATGCATGAAATCTGAAAACACATTGAACTTGGCATACATTAAGAGAAGAGGGTAGACAAAAACATCTCATACAACATATCAGAATACACTAATGCACTTAGACTAGAAATCATATGAGTAAATCGAAAACTTCTTAGCTCTCTTGTTAACTTGACCCAGTCAGATCTAGTAGCCTATCCGAAGCATTTGCATATACCAGTCTTCACTAACTCGATTTATGAAACTCGCTTCTGGCTTCCCTATTGATCTTCTATCATCTGAAGCCCCTTCAGACCCTTTTCTTATTTTTCTCATATTTTTATTCTGTTTTTCTTTATTTTAATTCTTTATCCCAGCTCAACCTTCATATTTTTGTTTATATTTTTATTTATTCTTTTTCTACACGTCGGCCTATGCCGAAATCGGATGCGACTCGTGGACCTGACCACCCGGACAGGTTTAGCCCACCCATCTACCGACCCGACATAGCGCACGATGCACAATGTCAGCCTCATACGAAATCAACGTCAGCTCGTGGCTCTAACCACCCGGTCAGAGTGACTCCACCCGCCTATCAACCCGTATGAGCGCGTAACAACATGTAGGTCAGGCCATACGACACAACTAGCGTCAGCTCGTGGCCCTGATCACCCGACCAGGGTAGTCCCACCCGCCTGCTAGCTTATCGCAGCGCCCAACGGCACATACACGTACACATAAATAGCTGGCTGGTATAAGAATTCTTTTCTCAAGATATAATCTGTCTGAAGATTAGGTCAGATGAGAGATCAAGAGCAGGAGTCAAAGTGTCTCACTCATCAAGTGCTCATAAACACTAGTATATACAAATACTTAGTCTAGGTCTTCCCTTCACCTTCCTCGGTCTTGTTCTCGAAAGTTCTAGTCCATCTTCTAATCTTCCTCATATAATCTCAGTCCTTATACATCATATGTAATCTTATTAGTGGTACGAGATCTTTGGTCTACTTAATTTTCTTATTTATACGTTTCTATATGCATTATATGCTTAATCATGCAGTCTTTTTATATACACATATACAAGAGAGAAGAAAAAACTGAAGTGATAACATCTCACCAGTATGAAGTCAGAAGCCGCTTGAGCTTGTCGCATCCAATCTCCTCTTCTTGTTTCATTCTGAATCGCTATCTTCAATGTATTGATTTGATTCCTGTGTCTTTCTTCAAATCAAAGCAAAAACATAAGATATATACATTCCTATTTACAAAAACATTCCTTTAAACTTTATGGAATTTTATTGAAAAAGATTCCCCCTTCAATCTCACCTTCTTTAAAACATACTCACCAAAGAAACTCTGCTTGAAAAGAAGCCATCTCTGAACTGCATCAATCAAGGTAGCATTCTTAAATAAGTTAGATATGTGTACAAGCCACTTCACTTTCTTGTCCATCTCTTGGTGGCATGTTTGGCATACACATCTCTTGAAAAATTCAAAAATCCATGATTCAATCATTTGAGCATAGTTGCCTTTATTCACAACTCCCTCCAATGCATCATATGAAGATGCACACGATAAATGAGCATATGTATATAGATTTTTGAAATTTGGAGTGTTTAAAACATCATCAAACAAATCCATCATGCATATGTTTTGATCCATTTTAGGAATGAAATAATTTAAAAGGATTTCATCATTTCCATTATGATTATCCAATCTTTCTTCTTCATTGCCATTAAGGGTTTGAATACATTCATAAGATTTACACTCTAAATGGTGATGTTCATCATACTCTAAATGTAGTTTATACTCATACTTATCACTCAGACTGTCATGATTTTTTTTTACTTGAGTGCCACCAATTATAGAATCTGCTTCTATCTCTAATCTCTCCAAGAACTCCTCATCTTCTTCTTTTTCCAGATTCATTTGCCCATTATCATGAAGAAACTCAATATCATCACAATCAAGAAAATCTTGATCATCTAAATCACTAAATTCTTGCTTCTCCAAGTAAGATTCATTGGAAAATCTACATTCATCTATATTCTCCTGATCCTTTTCAAAGATATACATGTAATTTGATGTCAAATCAGTTTTCCTATTCAAGATGCCATCATCAGATTCTTTATCTATCTCAATTATTTCTTGTTTATTATCTTTAGAGGATGTGTTTTTGCCACACTCCTCATACATTTCTTTTATCATTGAATCTTGCTCAAATACTTCATACCTGAATATCTCATCATAGACGCTTGAGTCAATTGAAACTTCATCCATCTGGTAACATTTATATCTAGCTTCATCAATGCAAATATTTGACTCAACGGTTTCACATTCAATATCTTTTGATGCTATGCACACATCATATTTATCATACATCTCATTAAACGTTGTATCTTCCACTTCATGCTTGATTTCTTTGATATATGAACTCAACTCAACATGATCATTCTTAACATACATATCAATGTAAAGAGGAGTAATCAGTGGAGTATCCTCATCGCGCTCATGATCATTCATATGTCCTTCTTCATGGAGTACAATATCGTTCACATACATATCATTATATTGAAGCTCAATCAACAACTCATTCTTACACCTATAATTCAGATCACTCTCTTGTACCTCTAACGACTCATTTAATGTGGTATCACTCAAGATTTTTTCACATTCTTGATCTTGATCTAAACAATCACTAGGCTTAGCATCATGCTTTTCACCATCGGCATACATACCATTCTTTAGAGGACTCATAATTTGCATGCCCTCCTGATTAGCATCATGCTCCCTTGCATTCTCTTCATACAAATTAGTCATTTGGCCATGATTCATATTTGAATCATATGCTTCAAGAGATGTTTCACTCTTAGATGGTATCAAATAGTTCAAGTATTGCTTGATTTCGTCTTTTAAGGAACCATCTTGTGCTTGATCATCACATGGATTCACTGGATTATTTTGAGTTATTTCATTTGCAATCTCTTTCTGATTACCTTGACTTCCGGTAGATATCTTTAAATCTTGGTTATTATCATATCTTGCCTCTTTGTTTGTTTGATTATCATCCCTTAGAAGTGAGGAGTCTATCAGATTATAGGAAGCCTCACGTTGTTTTTTTGGTGCGTTTTGTTTATTTTTGTTTTGTTCTATGTTTGATATTGGTTTGATTTTGTTTTGTTTAGCTTCCGTATATTCCTTTGCTCCTCCCATCATTGGGGTTTTTGCATATACAGTATTTGTAGATGTAATCAAAGTATCTACAGGCTCTTGGTACCTTGAATCCTCAGAGATTGCATCACTTATGTTTATAGGTTCTTTATAGTGATCCCCTTCATAAGCATGTACGTGTATTCCATGCATATATTCTTTATGTCCAACTGGGTTTTCTATTATTCTATAGATTTGCAAATTATTTTTAGTCTCTGAAATGCATGGAATTTGTGTATCTTCTTCATTTGCATAAATGTCAGCTTGCCAATCGTTTAAAAATTTTTCTATTGTTTGTTGTTTCTTCACATATCTCATCACAGCTTCATGGACAAGCGTCCAATCCTCTTTGAGCCCTGAGTCGGAGTCTATATCTTGTAGAAGTGGAATTAACTCCTCTCTGGCTTTAACGTCGATTGTTCGAAGAAACAACGACACCCTTTCATGACTTATGCACCTCTTATCGTGCTCAGAAAGATCATCATATTGTCGCTCAAACTCTTCTTTGATCTCGAGAATCGGCTGGTCTTTGGGTATATGAACCCACCTCAGGAAAGATCTACGAGTTACTTTATCAAGGTCTTCTAGCATAAACTGCCTAAGGAGTGTCGCTTTGTATCGAGACCACGTCGTTTGATTTATTTGCATTATTTGATCTCGCACGTCGTAATCCGACACATAGATAAAGTTTTCGCATAGTTCTTTTTCCGTCAGCGGAGCTAAACCGACACCTAAGTACTTTGACTCGAGTTCATACTCTTTACAAAATCTAGATATATTTTTGCCATTGAAAAATCCATATCGCCTGATTAAACGGTCATTAAGCGATTGGATGGCTTTTTGACGCCGATCCTCTTCATGAAAGCGTATGAACTGAGCTAGAAGAACTTCCATGTCTAAAGTGCTAGATCGCTAAATTTTTGAATGCTAACTCTATTCTTCAGTAAACTAGTTCGATACTTTATTCACCCCCTCCTTTCACGTCGGGTTCACCAGGTATGTCGTCGGGGTTCATGGAAAGGAGGGTAAAAATTTTCCAGAAGTATTCACATGATCGTGTGAGATTTGACCTTGAAAGGATGATCGTGGGGTGCTTTCTTCGAAACCTTAAGTGGCTGAAAGTTTTTATGTTCACAAACTCAATACACTCACTTGGAAGCAAAACATTAATAGTCCAACTCGACTTCGTGTCTCATAGCTCAAGTTCACAATATCTAAATTCTTTTAACGTTTAGGCCCAAAGTTGCGAATTGTCTCATGAACTCTATACATGGAGTACAAGCAAGACTTGCAACCTTCGAACCTTTTAAATCAGTTCCGTAAGGAAGGAAGAGCAACCATTAAACTTGGAAAAAAAATGTCGATCAAAATAGGTTTAGAATATGTTTTTACTTCCATTAGCGAGCATTAAAACAAACATGGATTTAAGAGATCCTGTATGAAATTAAGATTACTTTCATCATGTCAATGGAATTTTTAAGTCATCGAAGGAAAGAAAAAGGATTTATGCTTCATTCAGTACATCATTCTCGATCGATGTTTGTAAATAAAGAGAAGTACAAAAAAAAAAAAAAAATAAAGTCAGAAACATTCTTGAGAATTAGCTAAATGTATTCGTAAAGCAACTACATAGAGCATGAAACAAGAGCACAGTGAATAATAATGAAACATATTACCTCAACACTTTGAAGAATTCGTTATGCTGACATTGTCAAGTGAGCTAGACAAATCTCCTTCAGTCTTATCATGTCTGCGCAATCTCGGCCGAAACCTCGTCTATGAGCTATCGGCCTCCAGCTTGAAATCAGCACATAGTACAAACCTTCAACTTATTCTGATATAAATACTCAAATCTTGCACCTACTCATCATCTATCTACTGTGGCAACAACTGCTAACAGGTGGAAAATTTATGGCAAAGCGTTGCTCTCTCGGATGCTATTAGTCATGATGTTCGAAATGAGCTAACAAAAAGATCCAGGGCTGCCATGCCTCTTCATCCATACTCGATTCCACCCTTTCATTTTTGTTCTGAGCGTGCAAGAGAAATAGCAATTTGTTATTGCTGAGAACTAACATTTATGCCCTTTTCTCATGTCTACAGGTTTTTAATTGCCCATAATGTTGTGCTTTGCAGTCAGAGCTCCATGTTATCAGAAATCAATGATACACATTGCGCAGATTCTTACTGACGTTGAGATGATTCAATTTGATCAAATTCAGTCCTTTAACTTTTTCCCCTTACTGGAGCCTTCCTTGATGTATTTGCCGCGATTAACTCTCGCAAATCCTGAAACGTACCTGTGCATCCGTCCTTGAAATAACGACCAAAAGCACCTTCCCTCTCCAGTATCAAGCACCCAGACTATCATTACATTGTGATGAATAGAAACCCTCTGCATTTTCCTTGTTTGAAAAACAAAAATTAAAGAAAGCGGAAGTCTCCGCAAGCTGCAAGTAGAAGTTCAATCTTGCTCTGCTTACATAGATAACTGGATAACGTTCATGTTTGCTAATACATAATGAGAAATCTGATCCAAACTTCATTGCAAATCACCCTTGTAGATCAATCCGAATTGCATCACGTATACCACAGATAGAGGTAATTCCAACAAAATCCTCGACCGATAAAATGTAGTTCTCATCAGGAAAACGGCAATCAAACATTGGATGCAGCAACTTCAGCGGCGACATAGTATCTGCTCAATTCCGAAAAGGGAACGTCTCTCTTCTGAAATCCTGTTTCGTCTCTTCAGACATAATCCACGATCCTTTTTGTCCATCAGTCTTAAGTCTCCTTTACTTCAAATAGTAACCTTCAGCATACAAAGATTCACCTCAGTTCAGAATCACCTAAGCTTTGATCATGTATTTCTCTTTTCGGATTATCCATGATGTTTTTCTATCCTCTATAGTATCCTCCCATCGCTGCTTCCGTATTCCCTTTTTCTATCATCAAGAAGATGACACCCGTTCCACCGTTTTTCCTCTTCGCTCCTGAATGGCATTTTTGAGATACTGCCAAGTTTGTCCATTCTTGTTGCCGCCCTTGCTCCGAACTGCTCTCCTCCTTTTTTATATCGTGGCTTCAAATTCTTAAACTGTTATCTACTACCCTCTGCTAAGCATAAAACCTCTTCAAAACAGATTCTCTATATGCATCAATCGACAAAGAACCTTCCCTTGCAGCGCCTCCTCAGAGCTTCCCCTCCCTGTTGTCACGACCACCGCCTTTTTTCCTTTTTTCCTCCCGATCAGTAGTTCCACGTAATTGTCCTGCTCAAAAAAACAGAAGTAGAAACGAAAAACTCCCAAGAAAACATGTCCACGTCGCTTCATTGCTATGCTTAAAATGTTATATTTACATGCGACTTATGTGCATTTACATACATGCAAAAGTGTGTTCACACGCACATTTACACACATGGTTAATTTGACTTCGCGCACATATTCCATGTAAATATGTATACAATACATACTCACAATCATATATATTTCAAGCACACATACATGAACATACATTTATGCACATGCATATCTATCTATGCACATTTATGATTCTCGTGAATTCAAACTAAACATTTATTTTCAGGTTCAAGTGATCATTCAAGGGGTGAATCAACGATTACTTGCCTTCGATGAAGACGAACTCAACTGAAATATACCACACGTAAATATACAATTGAGAATTCCTTCACGGACGATTTGGTTGCTTTCATCTTGTTTGTGGTCCTCCTCTTTGGATCTTGACCACAGCGGGTACAGAAGGTGAAGGTGCATCTCTTCCACCACCTAAATGTCATTTCTGTGGTGAAATAGGACATATCCGTAGGTACTGTAAAGATGCGGCCGAGTACGACAAAAAGAGAAAGGAACGACAACACCCGATGGCAAATATGGTGTACATATCAGCAGTCGACACTCAAACAGCAGCAGTGCAAACACGTTCATGAAATTCGAGATTTTTGAACCTAGAATTCGTGAAGAGCAGAAGATGTTTACTAAAGCAAGTAAGTGGGCAACCCAGAAACAAGCTATTTTCCCTGATCTAGTTATGGTGATGCAGCACAATATACCGCAGACAGTAACGGAAGGCAGAAACCTAACCCAAAGAGTACCGGAATTACCACTGGACACTGTATCGAAAATAGAAAAAAATGATCCAGTGTGGGATATCTTATCCAAAGCGTCAATTACACTACCATTGGGACAACTATTGGCTTTAGTCCTGGGTGTACGTCAACAGTTTCAGCAACATGTCAGCCCAAGACCTTGATGTGCTCCTTCGACAGCCACAATCCAGCTGGAACTTGATCGGATAGTGGATCATATGATACCCTTGATTATGGTATGGTACAAAAACCATAAAATCACACGTCTTAATTGATGGCGGATTTGGTGTAAACATAGCAGCAGCAGCAGTTTGCAAATGGATGGGGTGGACGCAACTTGAACCTGTTCAATTCTTTGTACGCATGGCTGATCAATCTCGAGTCCATCCGGTGGGCTTGGTGTGAGAAGTCCGATTATTCTACAAGGTGTTGTCTTCAAAATGACCTTCGTTGTGCTGGACTTACCAGAATCTAGCCTGGACTACAATCTGCTCTTTGGACGTCCCTGGCTAAAACAAGCTAAGATAGTGCAGGATTGGTCAGCGCATGAATTAGTTTTTAAAAACAACCACCGGAAATATGTTGTTCCACTGGATGATATGAAACCTTGTGACTTACATGCACGACCATATGTAGTCGAACCTATACACATGTTGGATGGTCTTTTAGATGATGAAGAGGAAGCTTTTCTTAAAGCCAACAAGGATTTGATGGCACTTGGCACTGTGGATTTACAAACAGTGGCTGATAACTGGAGTCCGGCGGCCTGTACGGTGGTACCACTGATCGGTGAGCACAAGTCAAGTACAGAACAGACCTTGGATGATACGATGCTCCAACAATTACTTCAGTCATGAGATGATTTGGAGATGCCCTGACAGTTCTACGTATTGGAAGATCAATTGTTTACCTGCAATTTAGGTGATCACACCAACCCACGACCAATAAAAATTAAGGTGGGACTATCTGAGACCTTCCAGGATAACTTGTTGCAGTTGCTACAAGAGTTCTCTGATGTGTTTGCATGGGATTACCGGGGCATGAAGGGGTTGGACCCGCGGATTTATCAACACAGGGTGGTGTTGAAACCAGATGCCCGACCTATTAAACAACCAAGCTATAGGATGAATCCTAATTATGCAGCCTAGGTTAAAGCAGAATTGGATCGATTGCTGAAGGTTGGGTTTATTGTCCCTATCAAGCATGCGGAGTGGACTTCTCCTATTGTCATAGTTCCTAAGAAGAATAAGCAATTATAGATATGTGTAGACTACCGAAAACTAAATGCAGCTACCGTACCTGATCCATTCCCTCTGCCATTTTTGGACACAATGCTAGATGATGTGGCAGGACGAGAGATGTACTCATTTTTAGATGGATATAGTGGATATAACCAAGTCCGAATGGCAGAACAGAATATTCCAAAGACAACATTTATAACCAACTGGGGTGTCTATGCGTGTACAATCATGTGGTTTGGTCTGCACAATGCTCCAAGTACATTTCAACGTTGCATGCATGAAATTTTCTCTCCCTATCTCACTACATTTATGAGGGTTTACTTGGATGACTTCTCTTTATCTGGTGATACTTCGACACATCTGTACCATTTACGGTGCTATTTTTCCAAGTGTCGAGAATACCGTTTGTGCTTAAACCCAAATAAATCAGTGTTCTTGGTGTCTTGTGGCAAATTGCTAGGGCAAATTATCTCAAAACAAGGAATTCAAATTGATCTAGATAAGGTGAAGGCCGTACTGGAGGCACCTGCTCCGAAGACACCCAAAGAAGTGATGCGGTTCTTGGGACAAATCCGGTGGCATGGATAACACTTGTGGTGGCTTGCTCATCTGGCCACACCCCTCAATTGACTGATCACTAGTACTCCTCGCCAATTTGAATGGAACGAAGCCTGTCAGTTGTCTTTTGATCTCTTGAAATCGCTGTTAACGTAGGCACCTATTCTCTAAGCACCGAATTGGGAACTTCCATTTCATGTCTTTGTGGATGCTTCGGACATTGCCATTGGCAGCATGCTGATGTAGCAAACGGAGAAGTGGTTCCGTCCCGTATATTATGCGAGTTGCAAACTGGCTCCGATAGAGCGCAATTATTCAGTTACTGAACAAGGATGTCTCAGATTAGTGTATTCGATGAAGAAATTCCGGCATTATTTACTGGGACGCCGCTTCACCTTCCACGTAGATCATGCAGCATTGGTGTACCTTGTGCGCCAACAGCATCTAGGAGGACGGTTAGCGCGATGGGTATTACTACTCCAAGACTTTGATTATTCAATAGTACATCGACCAGGGTGAGCACACGCACTTGCTGACTTTCTCTCTTGGTTGGATTCCGATGAACTTCCGAACGGAGTTGATGATACAACACCCGCTATTTATGCAGCAGAGACGGTACAGGATGATCAACAGGAATTGCCGGTACCCTCCTCTTACTACGACACTTTGCTTCTGTTCTTGACTAGTGGATGTTTGCCTGGTACGACCTCTTCAGCTGCTCAACGAAGATTAGCCGCGTATAGTCGCCGATTTCAGCTAATTGTAGGGAAGTTATATTATATGGATCACTCGGGCGTGTTGCTACAATATGTTCCCCCACATGAAATTGCTTCAGTAATTACAATGGCTCATTCAACTAATTGTAGGGCAGTTATATTATATGGATCACTCAGGCGTGTTGCTACGATGTGTTCCCCCACATGAAATTGCTTCAGTAATTACAACACCTGCTATTTATGCAGCAGAGACGGTACAGGATGATCAACAGGAATTGTTGGTACCCTCCTCTTACTACGACACTTTGCTTTTGTTATTGACTAGTGGATGTCTGCCTGGTACGACCTCTTCAGCTGCTCGACGAAGATTAGCCGCGTATAGTCACCGATTTCAGCTAATTGTAGGGCAGTTATATTATATGGATCACTGGGGCGTGTTGCTACGATGTGTTCCCCTGCATTAAATTGCTTCAGTAATTACAATGGCTCATTCTGCCCCAACCGGAGGACATTTTGCGGTTGACCTGACACACTAGAAGATCCTACATAGTGGTTTATGGTGGCCTACAATGTACCGTGATGTAACCCAGTACGTGCGGCAGTGTGATGCGTGTCAGTGTTCCGGTCAGCCCTTACAACGACATCTCTTTCCACTCCAACCAGTTGTGCCTCTTGAACCCTTTCAAAAATGGGGTTTGGACTTTATTGGCCCCATTACTCCTCCTGCGATGATTACCAGCAACCAATACATTTTGACATGCACGGATTATGCGACTCAGTGGGCTGAAGCTTGGGCTCTTCGGTCAGCTACAACTATTACGGTAGCTAAATGTTTGATGAAGGATATTTTCCACGCTATGGGTTACCCTTGGAGATAGTAACTGATCAAGGTACACACTTTGCAAATACATTAATGAAATTGCTTACTCAAACCTTCCAGATTGTGCATAAGTTCAGTTCTCCCTATTATCCACGAGAAAATGGACTCGCTGAGAGCACCAACAAATCTCTGTTGAATATCTTAAAGAAACTAGTATTAGATTGCCCGGAGAGATGGGACCAATTTCTACATGTTGTATTATGGGCTTATCGTACCACATACAAAGTGGCAACTGGAACAACTCCTTTTAAGTTGGCATATGGATTGGAAGCGATTGCTCCTATGGAACTGGTGGTTCCTAGTCTGTGCGTGGCTTTTGAACGGAAGTTATTACCGGAAGAATCTTTTCCCTTTTGACTGGAGGCTTTACAGTCTCTGGATGAACAGTGTCTTGAAAGTTTCCTGGTGCTGCAGGAAGTGCAGCTTCGACAAGCCAAAACCCATGATCGTTTCCTCAAAACCCCTGTGTTTATGGTAAACCAATTAGTACTCTTTTATAATGCTAAGTCTAATAGATCCGCCAAAAGATTTAAACTGCGTTGGTTTGGTCCCTACCGCATCGTCGAACAAGTGGGACCCACAACTTTTTGGTTATCCACCTTAATTGGTCACCTTCTTCCTAAAGTGATCAATGGCTCGAAGCTTCGTCCCTATTATCCACCACCTACATCATCATGATGTGTCATTGGTATTTTCATTCCTTTTCTCTTGCCACTCTTCACACCCGACTTTCTTTTCTTCTCTCCATGTTTCGGTTGACCAACTAAACGTAATCCTTTTGTTTTCCTACCTAATCATGATTAGTGGCCACCTTCTGTCTCTTTGATTCTGTTAATGCGTGCATGTCATCATTATGTCGGTATATTTCCAATACTGCGTTATGATTAGGGTTCTTATCGCCTGATTTTTCTAGTGTTTATACTTAATCTTGTTCTTCACGCTGTTAGCCGCTATTGTGTCTGTGTGTTTGTGACCCTTGTGTGCTTTGTGTTATCGTATGTTTTTGAGTGCGCCATTGAAGCTCTTGCGAATATCGTGACCTTCTGTGCAGGTCTCACTCCGGATGTGAGTGAGTTCCTACGTGCTCGAGGACTCTTGGCCTTCACTGAATTGCCTTGGCATTTAGTGGAGTGTCATCCCTTCTGTGCACAGATTATATATGCCATAGCCACCACGCCTGCTACAGAGCAATGCTGGCCATTAACATGCTTAAACCCCCATGTAGTAGTCACTCTCAACACCGTCGCTGAGGGGTTTCATCTCCCTCAGAACAGTGTCTTGAAAGTTTCTTGGTGCTGCAGGAAGTGCAGCTTCGACAAGCCAAAACCCATGATCGTTTCCTCAAAACCCCTGTGTTTATGGTAAACCAATTAGTACTCTTTTATAATGCTAAGTCTAATAGATCCGCTGAAAAATTTAAACTGCGTTGGTTTGGTCCCTACCGCATCGTCGAACAAGTGGGACCCAAAACTTTTTGGTTATCCACCTTAACTGGTCACCTTCTTCCTAAAGTGATAAATGGCTCGAAGCTTCGTCCCTATTATCCACCACCTACATCATCATGATGTGTCATTGGTATTTTCATTCCTTTTCTCTTGCCACTCTTCACACCTGACTTTCTTTTCTTCTCTCCATGTTTCGGTTGACCAACTGAACGTAATCCTTCTGTTTTCCTATCTAATCATGATTAGTGGCCGCCTTCTGTCTCTTTGATTCTGTTAATGCGTGCATGTCATCATTATGTCGGTATATTTCCAATACTGCGTTATGATTAGGGTTCTTATCGCCTGATTTTTCTAGTGTTTATCCTTAATCTTGTTCTTCGCGCTGTTAGCCGCTATTGTGTCTTTGTGTGTTTGTGACCCTTGTGTGCTTTGTGTTATCGTCTGTTTCTGAGTGCGCCATGGAAGCTCTTGCGAATATCGTGACCTTCTGTGCAGGTCTCACTCCGGATGTGAGTGAGTTTTTACGTGCTCGAGGACTCTTGGCCTTCACTGAATTGCCTTGGCATTCAGTGGAGTGTCATCCCTTCTGTGCACAGATTATATATGCCATAGCCGCCATGCTTGCTACAGAGCAATGCTGGCCATTAACATGCTTAAACCCCCATGTAGTAGTCACTCTCAGCACCGTCGCTGAGGGGTTTCGTCTCCCTCAGGAGGGGTTGGTCAATGGACCGCTCCTTCCCTTAGCAACCATGAAAGAACTTTTTCCCCGACACTCATCTAATGAGTTTTCCATTCTTTGCCATCCCGAACGAGAGCGCACCACAATGCAGTTTCTCATAGCTGCAGTTTCTCATAGCACCGTCGCTGAGGGGTTTCGTCTCCCTCAGGAGGGGTTGGTCAATGGACCGCTCCTTCCCTTAGCAACCATGAAAGAAATTTTTCCCCAACACTCATCTAATGAGTTTGCCATTCTTTGCCATCCCGAAGCAGAGCGCACCGAGCTGCAGTTTCTCATAGCTGCCTTGAACCTGCAAAAATGCATGTATGGCATCTCCCGTCATTTCTACTTGATGATTGATACTGCATCACGAGAGGGGGTCAATTTCACGTCCTTTTTCTTCCGGTGCATTCACCACGAATGCTTAGCAGTTACCAAACAACTAGCCAAGCATGAGATTCCTCATACCCGATTGCCGCACCTCCTCACCCTTCTCCTTCCGGTGATCCAAGCAGTGCAACCACCTCCAATGAATACTTTGCTCTTACATGAGGAATCTACACAAATGCTAGAAGATGATGATGATGAAGACCTGCTACACTTCTTCCAACGCAAACACAGACGTATTAGCCCATCGCAAAGCCAAGTGTAGGATTCAACCGTAGTTCAAGAGGTTGAACTCTTCCATGATATAGCCACCACATTACAGGGCACATCGGCATCCTCTTCTCTTAGCAAGCAGTAGGAGCCAGATGTCGTTGAAGTCCAACCACAAAATGAACCAAAGCAATTGGATGCTGAGCCTCTGAAGGAGATAGTGGAAGATACCATTGTCCATGAATGTCATCCTCCTTCTCCACCGGCCGCAGACAATCAAGCAGACACAGCCAAGCAACCGACCGATAATGAAGAAGTGGTTATCGAAGTCGTTCTGTTGGTGCCTCAAAATGACACTGGAATTATCTTAGTCTCAAACTCTCTTCTTCCCCTTCCTCCTCCAACCACCATTCTTGCTGCTGCTGTTGCAGTTTCTCCCTCTTCGTCTTCAACTACAATTCATGAGGCATTTTCCAATCTCTTCTCCTCGCCCGACTACTCTCCACCATCATCACCTCACTTGCTTTCTACCCCACCATCGCAGCCTCCTTCTTCTCTTCCTCCAGCAGTTATGTTCACCGAATTGGCATCCATGGGCCAATTACTCATTCAATTCTCCTAGCAGTTACCTCTTCAGATGAAGATGGCCACCCAGACTATTCAACAGGAGCTGTAGAGCAAAGTTGATCTTCTAGAAGCGGACATTGCCCCCCTCCAAGAAGAAGTACTTGAAGCCAAAGCCGAAATTCACTCTCTGCATACTCAAATCCAGCAACTGCAAGAACAGTTAACAACAAAAGACAGTCTCATTGCTCAACAGGACATCGAAATTAAAGAATTGAAGCAAGAAGTTGCAAATAAGATGGATGCTATGACAGCATTAGGCAATGAGCTCCATAGTACGAGGGATGCACTCAGTGTTTTAGAAGAAGCTTCGCAGTCGCTAGCGGCCAATGTCCTTAAAGCGGAAGCTACATAAGGTCACTGAGCAATTGTTTCAATACGATCAAGAATTTTATGTGGAGATTTCTCGGACTCTTTAGTTAAAGAAAGAAGTAGTAGCCATTCAAAAGGAAAGAGAAGATTTCTACAAAACGATGCAGTTTCAAGCTCAGGAACTCGAGAGAAGAGAAAAGCAATTGGAAGTTTAGGCAGACATGCTCTCTTGCATTGATGCAAAAGTAGCTAAAGTAAAGCTGCGCAGAGATGCTGCTCTTGCCAATGAATTTTATTTATAGGAATCATTTTTGCAAACGCTGACGGAGTCATTAATAAGCCAGGTTATAGCTGCAAGTTCCGTTAGAACTGATGCACAACTGATTGAGCTTGAAATTTTGAAGAATATGTTAGATTCATTAAAGCAGAAGATTACTTGTATCCTTAAATTAGCTCGATCGATGTATGTACATGGTATCATCGATGAGCCCTGAATCTTGTAATTTTCATTTTTTGGGTTCGAGTCCACCGTGCGTGCCAGTGTGAGCCATCGGAAAGGAACTCCTAATTCTGCATCCTAAATTTTGTAATATACCTTGAAAAGTCGCACACATACTGAAAAGGCGTAGCACAAAAGTTGTAACTCTTTACAAACTAATGAAAGAGGAGTCGCGTGAAGCAGTAGGCATCATGTTGTCAGACTGTTCGTCTGGGCAAGAGCCTGCAGTGGAGCACAGTTTGCCAAAACTCTATGTAATCTGAGTAATTCATCAATTCTATTGATTAAGCTTAATAATTAATTAAGTCTTAATGAAGTATTAAGATTGACGGATTAACATGATAAGTAAAGACATACACAGTGCGGAATTGAAGTATTTTGGTAAACATATTCAAAACAATTAATGTGTGGAAGTCTATGAAGTAGTATACGCTGGACCTATGGATTTGGGAAAATACAAACAGGGCCTCTATTTACAGACCCCTAATCATCCCAAGGACCCAGAATTGAATTAACTTTTAAACAGTTAAGGTTTAACACTGGCACTGTCTGTGGGAAATGGAGTAGCTAGTTGAAGAAGAAGGTTAAGGTTCGAAGAAGAATCCTTTGATATTTGCCGGTAACACGCTCCGGTGAATCGTACCCCAAATATCACAGAGATCAACATCCCTGGGCAGTTCCGAACTTATTAGGAATACCCCCTGGTGGTAGAAGTGCAGGACAATTAAGTTCAGTTGCAGAAGGTTCAGTTCAGCTAAACAACGGCAATTCCAATGGCAGTTTGGTAGCGCATGGCGAGAATACGGTGCATTCCAGTGAAAGTCCCGTCCCTTCTGAAGAAAGTACGATGATTTTTGGTTGTACAGTGGCGTAGTGCGGAGACAATTCTGCCTCATCCGGTCAGAATTCGATCGCTTTTGGTGATAGGTTTGCGTTATTCAATGAGAACGCTTCCAGTGACAGAGTAGCCTGGTCCGGTGAGAATTCGGCAATTTTCGGTGAGAGTTCGATATTACCTAGTGACAATTCGAAGCTTTTCGGTGAAATTGCGGTGCTGTTTGGTGGAAACTTACTGCGTTCACCATTTTTTGGCGCAAGTATAGCCAATTTTAACAATAAAATTGAAGAAGGGCTCTTAGATTTGAAGCTAAGTAATCGGTTCAACGACATTTTAGGACCGGAAAGTGAGCAGGTTGACCATACAGTCCAGGAATATCAAGAGATATCTACTAAAAGTTCAGGTAACAAAAATAACGCCAACAACAACAATACCATGAGTGGCTCACAACAACAACAACAGCAGCAGCAACAACAACAACAACAACAACAATAGCAACTATAGCAGCAACAGATTGTTCCACCGCGTCCGGTGCCAGCCGGAGTCACGTACACAAAATTTGGAGGTGTTTCGGGAGATGATCTCGATACGCATGTGCAGACATTTGAAATTAATTATGCAATTCTGAATTACTCATCAGACCCTGCATATAAAGCTATTGTGTTTCAATCAACTCTAGTTAATGAAGCTGCACGATGGCTAACCGAATATGATTTGAACCACTTCCATCAGTACGATGATGTGAAGGATGCATTTCTGCAACGATTCTGGCTAAAGAAGAACCCAACAGAAATTTTTGATTACCTGCAGAATAAGAGGCAAAAGCCATACCAAAATGTACAAGATTATGCCACGCTATTTAGGACTCATCTAGGGCAGTTACCAAAAGACGTTATCACTCAGTGGTTCATCAATGGATTAAAGCCCCAATTAAAGCACATCATGATCATACGAGGTGTGGGTGGAATGACTTTGGATGTAATCGCTATGGCATTACAATTAGAAAATAAAGTGGCTGGATTCACTGAATATCTAGAGTGGCTGAAGGCATCCACGCAATCCAACAAGGATCCTTTGAAACAAATTTACTATACCAAATGCAAAAATCCAGGGCACAGCAGCTCAACATGTGCTCTGAATCAAATGTATTGTGCCATTTGCCATATGACAGACCATACTACGGAGACTTGCCCGTATAATGCAAAGGTACAAAATAGAGCAGCTGTTAATGCCATCATTCAAGAACAAGGGTAGCCGGCCAGCCATTATGTACCACCACAGATGAGGAATACCCCGTAATAGGGATACAAGAATTATCGAGGAGGACGGTCAACTAACTTTGGGCAAACTCGATGGAATGCGGGTACAGAAGGTGAAGGTGCATCTCTTCCACCACCTAAATGTCATTTTTGCGGTGAAATAGGACATATCCGTAGGTACTATAAAGATGCGGCCAAGTACGATAAAAAGAGAAAGGAACGACAACACCCGATGGCAAATATGGTGTACATATCAGCAATCGACACTCAAACAATAGCAATGCAAACACGTCTAGGAAAGCAACTAGAGCCAGCTGCAGAGATTTTCGAACCTGGAATTCGTGAAGAGCAGAAGGTGTTTACTAAAGCAAGTAAGTGGGCAACCTAGGAACAAGATATTTTCCCTGATCCAGTTCTGGTGACGCGGTATAGCATATCGCAGATAGTACTGGAAGGCAGAAACCTAACCCAAAGAGTACCGGAATCACCACCGGACACTGTACCGAATAGAAAAAATTGATCCGGTGTGGGATATCTTATCCAAAGCATCAATTACACTACAATTGGGACAACTATTGGCTTTAGTCTCGGGTGTACGTCAATAATTTCAGCAACAGGTCAGCCCAGGACCTTCATGTGCTCCTTCGACAGCCACAATCCATCCGGAACTTGATCCGACAGTGGATCATACGGTACCCTTGATTAGGTATGGTACAAAAACCATAAAATCACACAAGTCTTAATTGATGGCGGATTTGGTGTAAACATAGCAACAACAGCACTTTGCAAACGAATGGGGTGGATGCAATGTGAACCTGTTCAATTCTTTGTATGCATGGTTGATCAATCTCGAGTCCATCCGGTGGGCTTGGTGCGAGACATTCCGATTATTCTACAAGGTGTTGTCTTCAAAATGACCTTCATTGTGCTGGACTTATTCATTGGTGTTTGAACTCTTCTAGCTCCATTATCATTCTATTCACTTCTCTACCATCATGGCATCAGAGGTCTCAAGCACATCTAGTGGATTAGGGTCTATTGCTAGTGTTTTGAGAAGGAGCTATAACTTGCAGGGCAAAGACCATTTTGAGATCTTCCATTATTTCTGCTTCTTCTACATCAATTTCCTTTTGTTTCTCTTGAACAAATTGTAATTCCTCTTCTTGAACTTTGTCTTCCTGGACTAAGGTTGAGTCATTCTCCACTGGATTCCTTATTTGATCATTCAGCTGCTGCTCTTTTACTTCCATCTGTTGTTCATCTATGTCCATAAAATTTGTTTCTTCTTCCCTTTCCTGATTACCTGTATATATGGAATCTTCATTATGTCCTAGATCAAAGAGTACCTCCTCTATTCTCTGATTTACTTCTATTTCTATATTCCCATCTTTGCACTCTTTGAAATTTGTCTTCTCTGGCCCTTCAACCTTTTCTTCATCTTTACCTTTATTCCCTTGATTCTGCAATTGGCTATATAACTTTGCTGTTCTTTCCAATTCTTGCTTTTCCTCAGATGGTTGATAAAGAGGTTGTTGTGAGGGTTTTGTCCATATAGCTTTGAATCCTATGTCCACGAGTCCACTACTGAGTTCTTTTCTTGCTTCAACCACTTCTTCCAACATTGCTCCATTACCTTTCAACCTCCTTTTTTCTTCCCCAGGACTAATTTGTTCTGTTGACTCTTCACAGATTTGTATACCTTTTGACTTTTGGATTAATTCTTTTGGTGTTTCATTTTTTCCTGAAGCTTGTACTATTTAACTGGTGTACTAGGTACTGAGAGGTTTAAACTCTTCAAAAGGAAACTCTCAATATCACTTTTTGAATCAGATGAGAATTTTGAGGAAGCTGCTACTCCTTTTTTGTTCCCACTTTGTTCCTCTATTCCAATTGATTTTATCTGATTCTTTTCTTCTGATGATATTTTTATTGACTCTTCCACCTATTGATGTTCAATTGCCTTACCCTTATACTTCTTGGTTAGATTTTTTTTCTGAGCAAGCTTTTTCTGGACTTTCTTTTTCACCACCACTGTAGTTCTAGTCTCTGGAGGTCCTTGTAACTCCTTGAAATAAGCCAATAATTCTACTTCTTTCCTGACAAATACTTCTTCAGTTTCTATAGCCATCATCTAATCATGTAATTCTTCATAATGTTCCACCTCCTCTTGTATCCAATCAGTTGCTTTACATGAATAATTTTCCAACATTTTTTGATATTGAGCTTCATAGATTGCCCTCTTATCATTACCTTGAGTCAAATAGGAATAAAGTTGTTCCTTGCTTGTTTGAGGTGGATGAGGTTCCTTTGAGGCTTGGAATTCCTTCTGGGCTGCTTCATGTTCCTCTTTTGTCACTTCTTCCTGTTCCAAGACTACATTCTTGGGATCCAGTCTTCTCTTCTTAACTGGGATTACTTCTTCTGATACAACTTTCCTTTTCCTTCTTGATCCCCTCATGCTTGTTTGGACTTCTGTTCTCTTATTATCATCAATTTTGAAGGACTTTTAATTCCTGCCATCAAACTTCTAAAATACTGAGCTTCTGGAGCCAACTTGAACTGATCCTCCATATCTAAAATATGGTATATGATTCTTGTTAGGAACTGTGCTCCATCCATAAACTTTCTCTGTTGCCAATGCTTTGCTGCCTCCTTTAGTTGATCATGAATGTAGGGAGTTACATCCATTACTCCAAATGGTTTAGTCCTGTCTTTATTGTTGAACATAACTAATGTAACTGGTTTATGCGGCATTGTATATCTTGGCAACTTTGGAAAACACAAATACTGAAGAAATATTATGGTGGCAAATTATTCATTCTCTTTTCCACAAACTTTGAATATCCAGCATATGTTGCTGCATTCTTCTTGACAAAGCTTCCATCTAGTTTTGTTCCCATGGGATAAAATTGAAGAGCTGTCTTGATGTGTTCTGCTTTGATGGTTATCTGCACCTCTTTATTCTCCTTGTCCTTAACTGAACACCTGAACCTTCACCTTTTTATTTACTTCAGTTTTTTTGTTTTTTTTCCATTTCTTTGTGTATACATTTTCTATAAGTTCTTGAGATTTTGTCTTTTATAGCATCTGTAGTCTCCACTTCTTTTAGAAATTGTGTTTTTCCAGTATTTAACATTATCTCTTCCTTCACATTCTATTTTGCTTTTGACACCTATATCATTTGTATTCCTATATGAAAGATATCATATCCTTCTTCATTTTGAAATTGTACTCCCACATATTCATCATTGGCCAAATCCATTGTGCTCAAAATCTGATTCCATCCATAAGGCTCAAATTCTTCATCTTCAAATCTCTGTGGTATGTAACTTTTATCTTGTGACTTCCTTCCTCCTTGACAATCCTCTTTTTTTAACAACCTTCTTTTATGTATGTGGTTCCTTATCACATTACACTTCCAAATTGATGATTCTTTCTCATTCTGGTCTTCACTTCTAGATTCTTCACTTGATTCTTGATTTTGATGTACTTTGAACAATTCCTGAGGGGACATATCACAATACTACCCATTTCTCAAATTTACTCTAGTTACCCTTCCTTTGCTTTGAAGATATAGGCAATCTCTACCCCAATCTTGCACAATTTGCATTTGTCTCATAAATGGTCTTCCTAGGATAATTTCATATGAGGTAGATTGTGGAAATTCAACTATGGCAAAAGTGTGCTCTATCTCGATCCCACATATTTCCACAATCACCTTTTCCCAAATTCCTAGAGGTTTTTCTATGTGTCCATCTACAAGTTGTAGTCTCATTTTGGTAGGTATCAACTCATTCTTTCCCCATTTCTCCCAGGTTTGTTTAGTCATAATTTCCACTCCAGATCCACTATCTAATATAGCCTTGGCAAAATTATCACCAAATTGTATTCTCAAAGTTGATTTCCCTTCTTCTCCTTCACAGTATCCTCCTATCTTATCAATAGGTATGTACAACAATTCTTCCATTTCCTATTGTTGTGGATCTAGGCTTTTTGACTTTGTTTCCCAATTTTTCATATTATGTTGTAAATGAGGATTTTGTTTTAATAACTCTTCCATTGTGGTTTGATATAGAATTGTACAGTGTTTGTCTAGATTGATTTGGAAGGTTATTTGTGAATTTTCTTCCTGAGCAATATGTTTCCTGATTTTTGTTGCATCTGACTCTACAATTGTTTTTTGATGATTGTCTATTTCTCCAAACTTACGTTGTGCTTCCTGTATAATTTGTTTACATCTCTGCATTCTCTCATCCTCTATATCTGGCATAGGATATACCAACACATGATCTGTAGGATTTGGTCCATCTTGAATTCTCCCTTTGTATGCTTCTATCAGAGTCTCCAAGCTTTTTGAAATTTTTACCTCATTTTGTGTCTGTGTGTTTTGTTGTTGGCTATTATTTGAGTTCCCTATAGTTTCCTCTTCTAGATTTTTACCCGTTCTCATCTTTTTTTCCCATCTCCCTTTTTGTCTATTTTTCTTTTCTTTTGCAAATGAATTTTTCTTGTTGTTCTGTGTGTGTGTGTCTCATTTTTTATGCCTTGTTGTTTAGCTTGAGCTCTTGTTATGGCATTTACAGTTACTTGTTCATGATCACTCAATTCTTCTTGCTCCATTATGTTAACTGTTTTTAATGGTATGTTACTAGATGTGTTTTGTTGTTTTGAGGGTTTCTTGGGAAATCTCTTATCAAATGCTCCCTGCCACAATCCTTACAATAGGCTCCTTCTATTCTTAAAGTTGGAGGTTGTGGACAGTCTCTAATGAAATGTTCCCCCCAACATCTATGACAGGTTATCTTCTGGCCTCCTTTGAATTGGGGTTTTTGATTGGACATGTAATTATTAGTTATGTACATGAATGTGGTTGTGTCCATTTCAATTCTCCCATTTCCCAAGTCTAAGACTTGCAGTTCTAGTTCTCTCTGTTCATATCCTTCCCAATCTTCCTGATATCCATCACTCAAATGGTAATCCTCTCTGTAAGATGATCTGAGTCTTGTGCTTTCTTCTTCTACTAGTGTGTATTTTACTGGTACTACATTTGTTGGTAATGGTGGTTGTTGCCCCAGTACAAGTCTTGGTTGTTCAAAAAATCCAGATTCTCTTTGTACATTGTGTTGGTTCATAAATTCCCTTTCTTTGATGGGTTGTTTGTTGTAGAAGCATTCCTCTCTAGTATGGTTTGTCCACTTTCTTTCTAAGGTACAATATTTGAGTGTTTTCCTATCTTGCAAATGTTGTGGTTTGTGATAAGGACATTGTTGAACCAAATGACTCTCTCCGCAATTATAGCACTTCTTATTGGTTGATATTCTGGTGTTAGTCAAATTTGTTTTGGTGTTCACTTCTAGGGCTTTAGCAATGGCTTGTGCTAATTCTTCCATTGATGGAATTCTATCTTCATTTGTTCTTGGTTGATCAAATGCTAATAAATCTTGTCCTCTATTATCCTCTAAATCTATTGCCTCTTTCACACAGGCCCCTAGATCTAAACATCTCCTATAATACACCAAGGTTCTTAATTGTGCACTTCTCAATCCTTCTATGAACAAAGAAACTTGTCTTGCCATTGAAGGTACCTCTTTTCTTGGACATCTATCAATATATTGCTTGAATCTCTTGGCAGCTTCTCTCACATTTTGCTATTTGAAACTATGTATTAGTGTAGTTGTACTATGTTTGATTCCAATTTTGGAGAATTCTCCTATAAAGGCCTCAAGGAAGGATTCCATTTTTGGATACATTTCCTTTCTCAATGGGATGAACCAAGATAATGCAGGTCCAGTTTGTTGATGACATGATTGCTCCTACTTCATCTACATTTGTATCCGCATGAGTGCATCTTCATTTTGTATCCAGGAGCCACTCCATTTCTAGTCTATTTCCATTTTATATTGTATTTCCTTTGTATTTGGGTACCTTGCCATGTGCTTCTACTAGTTGTATTCATTCTCCTTTTAGGAGACTTATCTCACATATGATGTACTTTTCAGAGCCCCTCCCAAATCTATATAAGGAGGGCCTCTCCCCTCATTTGTACTTGGTTACAAGCTTGAGGAGCCTACTCCATGCTCTTGGCAAGCTCATTTCTAATACACATGACTTTACCCATTTCATGGTCTACTCATTTTGTGTCTCACACATTCTTTGTTTTGTGAGAGTACTTTCCTTTTCATTTTTCTTTCACGTGTGTACTCTCTACATGGTATCAGAGCACTAGGTGGAGGTCTTGGCAGTACGTTTGGTGGTGATTTTGGTGGTGGTGGTGGTGCTTTATGTTGGTGTTGTGCTTTCTCCTCATTGAGAGAAGCCACTTGCCATCAAGTTTGGGACTCATTTCGCCCATTTTCCCACCCTCCCACCCTTCTTCCTTTTACCCCCATTTCCCCTCCCTCCTTTCTTGCTTATGACGTACATTGTGCTCATTTAGTGGTCCATAGTTATTATGGAGTATGGATACTATTATGATTCTCTTTGTTTGGAGTGTTTATAAACACTTCAATTCATCTCCATCATTAATATTTTAATGTAACTCCATTATCAAATACGTGTGTGGTAATTGTAGGTTCATTTGATGATCTTTTATAGAGTTGATAATGAATCTCGAGTTCATGTAGTGTTCATCAACACTTTGAATCTGCTTGGCTGATTGATATATACAATTTTGTGATTTTTCGCAACCAATCATATCATTCATCGAGTTTGCAATACTTGCATCTACACATTGAGGAATCCGGCTCTTACATGTGAGCCATCTCTTGTGTATGTCCCTATTGCACAAAGAGCAGAACCACCTCAAATAACTCTTCCTCCTCTGTGGGGGAGTGCGCGAGCAAAGCAACCACAAGCCTCTTCTGTGGACAGAGTTAAGTGCATATCTTCTCTCTAATATCGAGAAAAGGAGAGAAAAGACGTGCAGAAGGTCTTGGTGGTCATCTGGTGCAATGTGCTAATCTCCGTGTCAAGAAGTCACCTGTCTACGTTTTAAGCTATACTCCTGCTTCTTGGTGCACATCTGAGTTTCGACCATATGGAAGAGAGAGCATTTTCGGACTGAATCCAGGTGCTAGCAGAGGAAAAGAGAAAGCACTTTCAGAGAACTCTCTGATGTCTTGATCAGCTCGCTGTCCTAACCTACAAGCAACACCTAATTCTGTGTAACATCCAAGCGACTAAGCTTTGAGGGTCACCGTTATAAACTTTTGAGCAAGTTTGTCATTCTGCGGAAAAATGCTAAGGATCAAACTCCTCGTTAGAGCGTAGATGGAGAAATCTAGCATTCGGGTGTCTCACTCAGAGCACTAACTCTCTTAGTGATCAGACAGAGAGAGAGGACAATAAAATCACCTACTGCACCAATCCAAACCTCAGCCTCCGCACACTTTCAGAGAGAGAGAGAGAGAGAGAGAGAGAGAGAGAGAGAGAGAGAGAGAGAGAGAGAGAGAGAGAGAGAGAGAGTTTCTTAATCTCTGTCACCTACCACAAATAGCCAGAAAAAGCACGAGAGGTGTCCAAATTGGGTCCGGCTACCACATACATTATCAGCATGCACATATACCCAGCTAGTTCTCTCTGAAAGCTCTTTGTATGCTGCAGATTTAGTGGAGCAAACGAGACACTGCTGTTCACATGTCCCCATAGAGGCTAAGGCACTGAACAATTTTGGGCAGGTGGGATTGCTAAACTGATCGTCCATTGTATCCACTCTTGGGGGAGATATCACCAAAATTTGAGGCACTGTGAGCTGGGTATCATGCCAAAACTCTGACGTCGCTGGCTAAGGTAGGTGAGCTGAACCGGCTGCATCTGTGACAGTTTGTACCAAACTATATTATCTATGCTAAACCCCTGAGAACAAAACAAGTACAGAATATTCGACACACTTGCAGAGGAAGAGCCAAGCCATTGTGCAGATCTACATGTACAGGGTTGCTAGATGCTCAATTTTGGCCGCCCCCTCATGATAGCGCATAGGCATTTTTTTGGAAGGTTACTTGAATTGGGATCTTGGGATTCTGCAATGGGAAAATGGTTCCTTATTTTTAGCTTTATCACCTTGCACATTCATAACTGCACACATTTGCACATGGTGACAGGGACCAATCAGACAAGCAGAATTAAGATGCTTCGTACCAAGAACACTTTAATATCATGAGCATTTTCACACACTATTTGCATAGCATAACTTTTGGCTTGGCACCCTAAGTCCTAAAAGTGTTGTTCCTTATTATCTTTTAAGGGTACATTTAAGTTTGCATATATCCAAAGGTTTTGGCACATCATTAGCATCCAACTTGACCCTCATCCAAGGATGTGTCTGCACTTTTCCCAAGGGTTTAACCCTTACTATTGACACCACTCAACACCCTCATTAAAAGTTTTTTTGTAATTCACAAACATATCTCCCAAGAACATCATTTACCATACACTTAGGCACTAAGTGCCTCTTCTTTGTAACATATAAAAAAAAGAAGAATATTGTGTGTACACACTTGTGGGTTGGAGGCTACTCTAAGCCCACCCACAAGCTCTCTCCAAGTGTCTAAGCCTACTCTAAGGCTCCATTGGTGTACAACGGGCTAATCTAAGCCCCCTCCTCTCGCATCGACTTATCTTGGTGTTGTACAAGTGTCAGGCTACTCTAAGCCCCCCCTCCCCAAGAATTTGAAGTGTGGTGTCCAATTGTTCATTTCAAGCTTTGCAATTATTTTGAAGCAGTATTTTTGACAAGTACCTTTGATAGTGTTTCTAAAAACTTTATCCTCAAATCTTTGTAATGACCAAAAGTGAAGGTAGCTCATCATCTATGGCTAACTTCTTACCCTGTTTCACCTTCACGACTCGCGAGCCAAATCGACTTCCTCCCAAGAGTCTGCCATGAAGGCCAAAGCCCTATTCAAGAAGGGCAAAACCACAAGTCATCATGCTAGCAATGGATCTAAGCAAGGATCGCATAATTCATCGAAGAAGTTCACTTGTAATTTTTGTGGAAAACCTGGGCACATTGAAAAATATTTCTTCAAGAAAAAGAACCAGGAAAAGTCTAAGTCTAATTCAAAGAGTGAACATCATTCTCACTGCACAAGTGAAGACCTATTTCTCACAACTGAACACAAAGCACTTGTGGCAACCACTCCCAAGAAAGAATGGATTTTTGATAGTGGTGCTTCATCCCACATGTGCCATGACAAAGAAGATTTTCATGAGTTTGAAGAGTATCAAGGAAAAGTTTACCTTGGAGATAACAAGTGCATCGAAATCCAAGGAAGAGGAAAAGTTCAAGTCACCAACTTTGAAGGCAAAGCCAAATCACTAAAAGATGTTCTTTATGTACCATGCCTCTGTAATAATCTTCTTTCAGTCAAAGCCATCACAAAGTGCAACATGATGGTTCAATTCGATCACAAGAAAGTTCAAGTCATTGATAGCAAATCCAATCAAGTGATAGCTCAAGGCCACGAAGACAAAGGTCTCTACAAGCTTTCAAGTTTTATAGCCAAAGATTCAACTCTTAGCTTATGGCATTGCAGATTTGGACATACCTCTTGCTTAGCTAAGATCTCTTCCAATCATCTTGTCAAAGGTCTACCCAGGATCGCACAAGTGGAATTGAATTGCAAAGCATGTGACAAGCAAACAGCTTTCTCTTTGCCTAAAGAAGCATCCATTTCTGCAAATAAACCCTTATCATTAGTCCATGCTGACATTTGTGGACCTATGAGTACACCTTCTCTAAGTGGGTCAATTTACTTCTTCCTGATTGTAGATGACTTCACTAGATACACATGGTTTTATTCACTCAAGCATAAAGAAGATGCCATTTCCAAGTTTAAGGAGTGGACAGAAACAGTTGAAGAAGACTTTCCAAGTTCTTTGAAGATCATCCGATCTGATGGAGATAGTAGCTTTGTCAACCAAAACTTCTCCAAGTACTTGAAGCAACATGGAATCAAGTATCAAGCCAAGCAAGATACTCAACCAGGTATTGCATTACAAAAGATTCAAAGAGTGATCCAAATGGCTAAAGTTATGCTTAGACAAAAGCAACTTCCACTAAACTATTGGGGTGAAGCAGTGCAGACAGTAGTACATATACAGAACAGAGGTGTTTGAGATGTTTTGAAGAAAAAAACACCATTTGAGGCTTACTTTCAAAAGAAGCCAAGTGTAAGCTATTTTCGCGTCTTTGGTAGTGATGCCTATATCCAAGGCCATGATGATGAGCGGCCTAAGCAGTACATTTTCATTGGGTATAGTGAGTGACAAAAGGCATACAAGCTCTACGACCCAAAGAGTCACTCGGTTACCATAACCAAAGACTGCACCTTTGATGAATACTCTAAGTATTTATGCCTTTTGGATCCTCCCATTTTCGCTTCAGAGGGGGATCATTCCAATTTTGAACAATCACACCATGTGGAGCATGCTCTCTTTGTACATGAATTTCCCGATCATGATACAGTTTTGGAGCAAGAGGAATCAGAGATATCATCTCCGCTTATACCTCAGATGGCTATACCTATCGTACCATCGAAGGCTTATATTTCCCCTCAGCTTCAGTTGGGCATTACTCCAGGATCAATGACTCAACATTTTCCATTCCTATCTTCGAGAGTCCACTTACCTCATCTACAACAACATTCTAAGCATGTACTTTTCCATTCATGGAGTCCAACATCTTTTCACTTACCACAGGATACTCTTGCATCTACCTGGATTCATCACTCAGTTGGATCCTATTCTAAGCCAGCTTCTCGGTTCAGAGGGGGCTTCCATGGTTCTACTGACACATAGCATGACTTTGTACACTTCATGGAGGCTTACAACATACAGATGTACTACCATGTGACTATGATCTTATGCTTCATGCTTTATGTTTCACTCTTATAGGACCTACTTCTTGGCGATACACATAGTGTGGTGGACATTGTCAAAGCTTTGAATGTTCCTATGTACCACATGGAGTCATCCTATCTCTCTCACATGGAGGTGATCTCGTCTAGTGAGATCTTGTTCTGTTCCTGTACCTCATTGGTGGCGTAACTCTGGAGCATCCGCTTGATCCATCTGGTGGAAATATTATGGAGTACCTGGAGATCCCGCATGGTTGATACCACTTGGAGGCTATGGATTCCTAGATGATGACTTCCTATTTTGTGCTCATGCTACTGCTGCTAATACATTCTTGGTGGACCTCTGCAACATTCAGCGGCTCCAAAATGGAGCTGCAGAGGGGGTGTTGACGACATGATTGCTCCTACTTCATCTACATTTGTATCGGCATGAGTGCATCTCCATTTTGTATCCAGGAGGCACTCCATTTCTAGTCTATTTCCATTTTATATTGTATTTCCTTTGTATTTGGGTACCTTGCCATGTGCTTCTACCAGTTGTATTCATTCTCCTTTCAGGAGACTTATCCCACATATGATGTACTTTTGAGAGCCCCTCCCAAATCTATATAGGGAGGGCCTCTCCCATTGTTTGTACTTGGTTAGAAGCTTGAGGAGCCTACTCCATGCTCTTGGCAATCTCATTTCTAATCCACATGAGTTTACCCATTTCATGGTCTATTCATTTTGTGTCTCACACATTCTTTGTTTTGTGAGAGTACTTTACTTTCATTTTGCTTCCGTGTGTGTACTCTCTACATGGTCTCCATTTCTAGTTTGTTTCCATTTTATATTGTATTTCCTTTGTATTTGGGTACCTTGTCATGTGCTTCTACCAGTTGTATTCATTCTCCTTTCAGGAGACTTATCCCACATATGATGTACTTTTGAGAGCCCCTCCCAAATCTATATAAGGAGGGCCTCTCCCCTCATTTGTACTTGGTTAGAAGCTTGAGGATCCTACTCCATGTTCTTGGCAAGCTCATTTCTAATCCACATGAGTTTACCCATTTCATGGTCTACTCATTTTGTGTCTCACACATTCTTTGTTTTGTGAGAGTACTTTACTTTTCATTTTGCTTCCGCGTGTGTACTCTCTACACAGTTAGGGTTAGCCCAAATGCTTCAAATTGTACTTTGTAGTCCTCTACTTCTTCTGCCCTAATTAATTGTTTGAATTCTGCAACATGAGCATGAGGATCAGAATACCCTTCATATTGATTCTTCATGCATTTTGCTACTTGATAGGGCCTAAGCATTCTTCCATGGTTTTGCCACTGCTGTCTCCTTCTGATGGGAAAATCAGTTATTCCTTCTACTTCTCTTTCAAAAGGATTTGGAGAAGTGTGTTATCTCCTCCCTTGTTGTTGTTCAGTAGAAGTATGATTTTCATTTTGTCTTGGCAAGTCTGGTTGCCCTAGGTCTTGTTCCCAAGGTCTCTTGTCTGTACATTGTCCTAGGTCATTAGAATTTTCAGGATCTTGTGAAAATATATACACACATCCTTGTCTATCCTCATATCTACCATCCCTAAATTGTGCCACTGGCATTAAATTTAAGGGAACTTCTAAGTTTCTCATCCTAATGAGAAACTTATGCATACCATCTTGATACACATAGGCTCCAAACCTATTTGTATACATATACTTGAGGATATTTCTAAAGTCACTAGTTTCTGGTGTTTCATTTGTCTCATTTAAATTTTCCATTTTAATTATCTGTCCCAAATCCCTTTCTTATAGTTCACCTGACTCTATCTCTTTCCTTTTTAACTCTTGTTTATCAGGTATAGACAATTTATTACCAGATCTCAAAATCATTCAATCACTTATATTATATTTCTTCCAAGATTTAACTTTTAACTAATTGGGACCAATTGAAAAAAATTTTAATTTTTATAATTTGTGGGAATCGTGTTTTCCATGATTCTGTGATGAGAATCTTGTTTTCCACGATTCTGTGATGAGAATCGTATTTTCCACGATTCTGTGATGAGAATCGTGTTTCTCACAATTCTGTGATGAGAATCGTGTTTCTCACGATTCTATGATGAGAATCGTGTTTCTCACGATTCTGTGACCCCAGCCAATCGTGATTGCTCACAATCATTTAAAAAACAATTTTCTGATGAAAATCGTATTCTGGGGATCGCGATTTTGAGTTTGTCACAGAATCGCGATTCTGTGCAGATTCCTTGTAATTTTTTGGATTTTTATTTTTTTAATTCTTTTCACACTATTAGGAGTGCCTTATTAAAATATTAACATGCAATAAAGAACTCATAATAGAATAGCAATTTATCATGCAAAAAATTCATAAATACTAAAAATCGTGATTCTGTGTTTTCAACAATTTTCTGTGTTTTCAATCTTTACCCAATATTTCCAACTTGAAAATATGTGAAAATTTATTGTGAAGAAGATTACCTTGTTGCCTGATCAAAGAATTTCCCAGAAGCTCTGTGAATGCAGAAGGTTGCGATTCTGGCTGCTCTCTTCACTCACTCTCTCACTCAAATGACTAATTTTGTTGTGAGTTTATGCTTTTATAGGTTTCAAAAAATCACGATTATAAGTGATTTTTGACAATTTTGAGTTCTCACTTAAATGAGTCTTGTTCTTGTACAAGTGTGGTCTTATTTATAAAATATTGTTCCCTTAAACAAAATTTTCATGCTTTCTCTTTACTGGTGAAAATCGCGATTTTGTGTCTAATTTTCAAATATGATCACTTGATGCTCAATTCTTACTGAAAATTTGATTTCCTACAATTGTGCAACTTATGAAACCTTAAAAGGGCTTACCTTAATACCCAATAGTACAAATGGATCAATTTCATTATCTTACTAAAAATCGCGATTCTGAGATGGGAATCGTGTTTTTTCTGAACTTCCCTACTTTTGCACTTTTTTACTTTTCTTCCCACCTGGTCTTCTCCAATGTTTTTCAACAACTCCAAATCAATTGTCACCTGCAATTATGCACCACTCAATCTATTCACAAGAGATTAGAATTGAAAGAGAACAGCACCTTTATTCTATATTTTTCTAAATTTTTCTTCAACTTATTCTCTTCCCAAATTTAACACCAGGCTCATGCAAAACTTCATCAGTAAAAAGAAATCTGTTTTAAATTTTTATTAAATTTAATGAATTTTTTAGTAATTTTGTCCCTAAATCAAGGAAAACACTTCACTTAGGGTTTCTTATTTCAAGATCCAATGATCTTTTGACTTATGATTGGTTGTACTCACTATGCTTGCAATCTCACAATGGAAATAGAGCTTTTCAAGAAAATATGTGTTAAAAAGTACAATTATTAATTCATGCAAGGATAAACTCAACACCCCTTTTTTTCAAGTTTTTAAGCAATTTTTCCTCAAGACTCTCACTTCACTTTAGGACAAGCAAACGGAACAATCAATTTTCACATAGCTACTTTACTTGACTTTCCTCATTGCAACTATGTCATCTTTTCCCAAGATTGACAAAATTTGCTTGGTACTTTGTCAAAAAGAAATCTACCTATGCAAAGATAATCACATTTCTCTTTTCCTTCAGCAACGTAAATCTTTTTTGTCATAACACCTGCACTTTACTCTTAAAGAGTATGAGCAACTATCAATTTGCATAAATTCACATACTTCTTTGTCGCAAAAGGTTAATTCATGCTTTCTTTTCCCAAAAGACAAGCCAAAAAACATACCTTTCCAATTTTTCTTACTTGATTATAGAGTAATACCTTTCCAATGTGTTCAAATACCATCAACAATGAAAGATCTAGCAAGGTCCAAAACTTCAATGAAGCTTTTGCTTTGTTCCCCAACAACGACGCCAAAAAATGTTTGTTGTTAACCTTTGGAGTTGTTCTCTCCAATCATTATAGCACAAAAGATCAACTACACATCTTTAAATTGTCAATTTGGGAAGTATGCAAAGACCACAACCCCTTCTAGTTAATGGAATCCAAGAATAAGAGTTGACATGATTGTTTTTCTGAGAGATTTATGAAGAATAAAGGAAATAACTAGGGTTTTGATTATCTTGAGTTCTACAACAGCATTTTCAATGATCTTTGTGCCTAAAGTGTGCCATTTTCACAGTAGAATACAAATATGAAGTCAAATTTCCAAAATAGTAGCTGTATCACACAGATGAGACAATCATGATTCTGTAAAAACTGAGAATTTCTAACTCCAGCTTTGATCTTCTGCACTTTCTTGCTCAATTTACTACAAGTCACCTCTCTTCATACATCTCACTCATAAATACACAAGGAAAGTTCAAAAATTCCATGGATCACACAATGAGAAGACTTAAAGTAAATCAAGAAAAAGATCATGGAAGGAGAAACACAATTTTCTGTAGGAAAGCTCTTCACATTACTTCGATAGCATGGAAATAATACAACCAACCTCTTCAAAATAGAAGAAATTATCTTTTATACTTTTTGGAGTGTCCCTTTTCACACTTGAATTTTGATCCTCTTTGCCTTATAATCTAAAAATATGCTATCAAAGAGCTTCCAAAAATTCTAAGAAAAATGCATATGATCCTACTGTTCATGAGGAAGACTCTTCCCAATTTTTACATCATTTGAATAAATATACCTACATTTTCCTCAAAATATGCTTCCTCTAACAGCCTGCAGTTCATGTGATTAACCTTTCACCTAGTACTGCCAAAGGTCTGAAAGTGGCACAAGAGTTATGGATACGGAAGCCACCATATTATGATCATCTTCGAGTTTTTGGGTGTGAAGCATATGTTCATATACCCAAGAATCTTAGACAAAAGTTGGACCATAAGTCAAAGAAATGCATTTTCTTGGATATGCTCTAGAAGGACAATTTGGATATTGCTTATGGGATCCTAAAACACGGTCAATGATGAGAAGTAGTGATGTCATTTTCAATGAGTCTAAGATGCATAAACAACCCATTAAGGATGACCCTTCTTGCTACAAAGAGGCTATGCAGACAAAGCATCATGTCAAGTGGGAGTGTGCCATGAAGAGTGAGCTGGATTCTATTCACAAGAATGGTACTTGGGATTTAGTACCTTTGCCAAAGGGCAATAAAGCTTTACCATATAAATGGGTATATAAGTTGAAATTCACATTAGATAGTGCTTCTCCAAAGTATAAAGCACGACTTGTTGTAAAGGGTTCTAAGCAACAACATGGTGCTGAATTTGAGGAAATCTTCTCCCCAGTGGTCAAGATGACTACCCTGTGCATGTTGCTTGGATTCGTTGCAATGGAGGAATTAGAGCTAGTCCAAATGGATGTGAAAATTGCTTTCTTGCATGGAGATCTTACAGATGAGATCTATATGGAACAACCAGAAGGTTGTGTAGTTCCTAGCAAGGAAAGTCTAGTTTGTAAGCTCAAGAAGACCTTGTATGGACTTAAAAAGTCCCCTAGACAATGGTACCAAAAGTTTGATGCTTTTATAAAGTCTCAAGGCTATTCTCGAAGCAATGAGGATCATTGTCTCTACACAAAGAGATGCTCAAATGGCAGCTTGATATGCTTGATACTTTATGTCAATGATATGTTGATTGCTGGGAAGTCCTCTTATGACTTGTCAATTCTAAAAAAGAAGTTGAGTCAGACATTTGATATGAAGGATTTGGGGGATGCCAAACATATTCTTGGCATGCACATTACTCGTGATGAAGTAAAAGATGCATATACTTGTCTCAAAGTGAGTACATATCCAAAGTGCTTCACAGGTTCAATATGCAGGGTGGAAAGGCATTGAGTACACCTTTACCCACATATGTGAAATTGAGCAAGGCTGATTGCCCCAAATCAGATGAGGAAAATGAATTCATGACCAAAATTCCCTATGAGTCTGCTATTGGAAGTCTCATGTATGCTATGGTAGCTACAAGACCAGACATTGCATTTGTAGTGGGAAGTAGATATATGTCTAATCCTGGCAAGAAACATTGGGAAGTGGTTAAGATGATTTTGAGATATCTGAGTGGCACTAAGGACAAGTTTCTATGCTTAGGTAGAGGGAAAGCATCCATTATTGGTTACACAATTTCTGACTATGTTGGTTGTGTAGAAAATCATAAGTCTACATGAGGGTACATTTTTCATTTTGCGAGAGGTGCTATCTCTCGGAGATCTCATCTTCAAGAATGTACAACTATCTCCACCATAGAAGCAGAGTATGTTGCAGCAAGTGAGGCATGTAAGGAAGCATTGTGGCTTTCTCATCTTGCTTGTGATATGGGTTTACCTCAGCATGTACCTCGTTTGCTTAGTGACAATCAGAGTGCCATTGCTTTGGCTAAGAATCTGGTCTATCATGCAAATGTTGGGAAAGATGGATGGACACTACAAGAAATGAGTAGGTACTGCCAGATCCTGCTTAGTACCAGCCCCTTGTAGCTTCAGAGTTGAGTTGTGGGCCCTTTTAGCTTTCCAATGACACTATAAAAGTGCCTATGTACCTTGGAAATGATGTGAGAAATGATTGAACCAAAACAGACTACTTCCAAGTTGAAGGATTAATGAAAACTTCTATTTTTGTTCACACACCTGCTGCTTGTTATGCTCAATGCTTCCAGTATAGTAGGAATTAGAAAAATTCCTTTTAGAGGTATCTAATTAGCTTAGCAATCTAATGATTCCAAGTGGAATCACTTAAAATGATGCACTATACACAGAGCAATCAACTTAGCAATTGAATCATTACCCCCGATTTTTTAGGACCTCTGTAGAGTTTGACACGCTTTTCTCCAAAACTGTTGAATGTATTGTCTTCAGAATTTGTGAGCATGTAGATAGCTTGGAGTTGCATCCAAAAAGCTATAGAACATTGAAAATGGTGGAGAAATGATTGAGATATACCAAAAGATCCCCCTTGAGCGAAACAGTTTGGATTGGTCTTCTTCTTCAATCTTCATGAATGTCCTGCACTCCAATCATTGACTTAAACCTGCACAGTTTTGTACCATCTAATGCTTTAGTCAATAAATCTGCACATTGCATACTAGTTGATACATAAGCCATCTGAATGTCCTTTCTCAATAGCTTCTCCCTTGCATAATCATAGTGGACCTCCATATGCTTGGTCCTAGCATGATAAATAGGATTTGCTGCAAGATGTAATGAGCTTGTATTATCTCAAAAAATCATTGGAGATGTAGTATGCAAACCCAAATTTGTGTATAACAATCTTATCCATATGGCCTCTTGAGTAGCATTGGCCAATCCTCTATGCTCTGCTTCTGTAGAAGATAAAGCAACAGTAGGTTGCTTCTTTGAAGACCATGATATAGGTTTATCACCTGCAAAGGATAGGTATCCTGAGGTACTCCTTCTATCATCTTTGCAACCTGCCCAATCTGCATCTGAATATATCTTGATGTCCAAGTCTGAAGTATAAGGAAAATATAACCCTTGATTTTGAGTGCCCTTAAGGTACTTCAAAATCCTTTTGACGGCTTCCAAATGAGGTGCCCTAGGTTTGTGCATAATCTGACTTAAAATGCTTACTCCATAAGCAATATCAATCCTTGTCAATGTAGCATAGTTCAAGCTTCCCACTATGCTTTGGTAACCTGCAATGTTCTCAAGCACATCACCTTCATGAGCACTTAACTTCTAATTAACTTCCATTGGAGTACTTGCTACTTTGGCATCCTGTAAATGAAATTTCTTCAACATGTCTTGTATATAATATCTCTGAGTAATATAAATTCCAGAGTTAGTGTAGACTAACTCAAGTACAAGAAAATATTTTAGTGATCCAAGGCCACTAACTTTGAACTCCTTCATCATCTGATTCTTGATCTGCTTGATGCCATTAGCATCATTACCTGTGAGTATGATATCATCAACATATACACATAGGTATATTACCTCTGAATTACTTATCTTGATGAACAGAGAAGTATCTGCTTTACTCATGATAAAACCTTGATCCTGAAGATATGTAGTCAACCTATGGTTCCATGCCCTAGGTGCTTGCTTCAATCCATAAAGATCTTTGTTCAATTTACATACATATGTTACGTTATTTGGGTCCTCATAGCCAGGAGGTTGAGACATGTACACCTCCTCTAAAATCCATCCATTTAGAAATGCATTTTTTACATCCAACTGATACATGTTTCAATTCTTTGATGCAGCCACACTTACCAATACCCTGATGGTTGGCATTTTGGCCACATGTGAGAACGTTTCTTCATAATCAAATCCTTGGGTTTGTGCAAAACCCTTAGCCACAAGTCTAGCTTTGTACCTACTTATTGATCCATGAGAATTCCTTTTGATCTTATAGATCCATCTAGAACCAATTACCTTCATAGACTCCTTCTTTGGTACTAGTTCCCAAGTATCACTCTCCTTGAGTGCTTCAATTTCCTCATCCATAGCTTCCTTCCATTTTGCCTTGGTCTTTACCTCTTCATACGATGATGGTTCTTCAAATGACAAGTCTTTTGGAAGATAGATAGAGGGCTTAGTAACTAGGGAAGTGTTATACCCATATCTGATTGGCTTCTTGCTCTCCCTTTGTGATCTTCTGATTGCTTGGTTGGATGATTCAGGTATATCCTTCAACTTCTTCATCTTGACTTTGCCTTTGGACTTCCATGCCTTGAAATATTCTAGGTTGATGATGTCCTCATCATCTGCGTTGATGTCTCCATTTTGAGTAGGCTTCTCCTTAGTGAGGCTTGGAAACTCCTCTTCCAAGTCATAAGGTAGCTTTACTTTCTTGCATTCACTATCAAACCAAGAGTCATTCTCATCAAAGACAACATCCCTATTGACCATAAATCCTTTGTTTGAAGGATTTTAGAACTTGTATCCTTTCTGATTCAAGTCATGCCCTATGAAGATGCACTTCTCTGCCTTAGGGCCTAGCTTACCTCTTATCTGAGAAGGGATATGCACATAAGCTACACATCCAAAGATCCTGCAATGATCAAGTGAGGGACTTCTACCATGCCATGCTTCATATGGGGTCATCCCATCAAGAGATTTAGATGGCAACCTGTTTACAAGATAAGTGGCAGTAGATACACTCTCTACCCACAAGTAATTAGGTAGTTTTTTCTCATTTAACATTGACCTAGCTCTTTGAACAATTAGTCTATTTCTCCTCTCTGCCACCCCATTTTGCTCAGGGATATACCTTGTTGTAATTTCTCTCTTGATTCCTCTATCCTACAAGAATGCATCAAAATCATTTGAGAAGTACTCACCTCCTCCATCTGACCTTAGTCTCTTTAGGTTTCTTCCTGTTTGGTTCTCCACAAGTGCAAGATATTTTTTAAAGCAACTGAATACTTCTTCTTTGTGCTTCATAAAGTACAATACAGTCCACCTACTGTAATCATCAATGAAAGATACATAATACCTTGATCTAGAAATTGAGGGATCCTTGGTCCCCATACATCTGTATGGACAAGCTCTAGGTAGTCCTCATGCATGTAGCCTTTCCTTGAGAAGGGTAACCTATGAGATTTTCCAAACTGACAAGCACCACATTTATAAATCATGTATTGCTTGGATACATTAGGTATCCCAAGCACACATTGGTCTCTACATATTTTTTTTAAGGTTCTTTCACCAACATGCCTTAATCTCTTATGCCAAATTTCAAGCTATGATAGTGTTTGATCTTTGTAGCTATAAAGTGCAATGTTTCTTGTATCCTCAAGTTGGTTGCCTAAAAATTTCATTTTGACCACCAAAAATTAGGTGCCTAAATTGGCTACCTTGGCTACCTAAGACTTCTCACCCACTCGAGCTACCCTGAGAGAGGTGCTCAACTTGGGCCTCATGGCACCCACTTGGGCTACCCTGGGAGAGGTGCCCAACTTGGGCTTCATGACATCCATCTTGAGAGAGGTGTCCAACCTAGGCCACATGAATCCCTCTTTTGGCTTCTACATCTAGTTGCCTATAACCACTTGATTTACTTCTTTCCTTATCATTCAAGTGAAAATTATCACTTTTTACCTCTTTTTGTCCTGCTTGTGATTCTTCTATAGAATCCTCATTTATTTCACTTATTTCAACTATGCAACATGATGTCCAACCTACCTCTTTTTGTCTTCCTTGTGCTTCTTATATAGAATCCTCATTTATTTCACTTATTTAATATGTCAAACCTGAGTGTACACTATATACCAAGTTGCCTTAGTAGTGTAAGATCATTCCTGAGTGTCCACTGTATACCAAGTTGCCTTAGTAGTGTATTTGCAATTGATTATTAGCCTTCATAGAAGTCCATAACCTATTCCTTCCCCAATCTTGCAATGCTTTTGCTTGCCTTAGCAAAGGCCTTCCCAAGAGTAGAGCATAAGAGGTTTCATAGGACCAGGCAATAACAAAAAAATCCAAGAGAAACTGACAACCTTGAACCGTCATGAGTACCTTTTCAATCATGCCCAGTGGCATGACTCAATGTTGATATGCTAGTGTGATAGTAAAAGGTGCTTCCTTGATGAGGTCCAAATTTAATTTCTTGATAGTAAAGTCAGGCATCAGATTGATGGCTGAGCCTCCATCGACTATAATCCTTGTCAAAATTTTGTTTTCTATGGAAACAATCAATCTAGAACTTTCACAGTCTACCAGCGGTGCAAGGGGAAGATCCATCATGAAACCATCTATACTACATGGTGGGCTCAGGTAAGAAAATTTTATGACTTTCCATAGATCATTTTTCACCTTTGCATCCATTTTTGTAAGTTGGAATAAACTGACCTTGTGGTGAATTTCGTTCAAAATTTCCTCAATGTTTACCTCTTGAGTATAATTATGAGGGTGAGTAGGCTGATCCTTCAATGAAGTCCTCACCCTACCATAGGCTTTTTCAATGGCCACCACATCCTCCAAATCAGCCTTCTTGTCTTCTTCTTTTTCCTTGACTCCCTGTGGCTCTTTTGTATGAGTTACCATTGCTTGTCTAGCCCTAGTCATGATAGGTACTGTAGATGATGAAACAACATAGGACTGTGGAGTCATACCTTCTTTTGGAGAGATTGCAATCATATCGATCGGAGCAGGGCTATTGCGAGGACAATCCCTTGAGTAATGATCCTTGGTGTTAGAACAATGTTGATAGGAGGTGCGCCTTATGCAAAGAGCATTTTCTTTGAACATGATCATATTTGCCACAATGATAACACATTAAAGGTCTAATATATGTAGGTTGATTCTAATGATTCTCCTCTTTGTTATGTATCTTTGAAGTACTAACATAAAAGGTGTCAAGGACTTGGGTGTTACCTCTCTACTAGGCTCCCTTGAGGTAGTAATAGTCACATGCCTCATGGACACCTTTGTTGCAAAATTGAGAGCTTACTCCATTAGGTTAGTTTATGTTGGAGTGACCACTCTTATTGTATGTGGTACACCAATCTTGCCTTGAGATGTCTTGAGTGGTCCGCAAATCCCCTTCACAATGAAGTTGTTCCACTAGATCTTTGTTGTAGTGCACAGGTGGCAAGAGGATCTTCTCCTCATTTTGACTTCTTTGCATCTTTAGCTCTTCTAGCTTCCTTCTAAGTTGCTCGATTGGGTCTGGACTTGTGGTGTAGTTTGCTTGGATCCCTTCTTCAAAATGAATTCTAGCCTCCTCTATGCAAGAGGCAACTACCACAAAGTCATTTAGTGGGACATTGAGTCTTAGAGATTCCCTAAGCTTTTGTTGGGATGACCTCAAAAGACCCTTCTCTATCCATTTCTTAACTACAAAGGCTCCTAGAGCATGTGACAAACAGGAGACAAGTGCTTTACAATGAGTATGTAATTCATAAAAAGATTCACCTTGTCATAATTTTAGGTTGTTGAGTTGATTTTGAGCTTGTTCTTAAGAGTCGCTTGTCTAGAATGTTTGTGAGAAGGAAGTCTTAAATGCTCCACAGGTGGTGAAGTGCCCATCCATATACTAGTTGTACCATTTATTTGCAAGTGCTTCTAATGTAGAAAGAAACAACACCAACATCACATCCTCTCAATGTTGAAGCTTACAACTGTAGCACAAGGAGATGAATCTCCTTACGTGATCATTTGCATCTTCATAAGTTGATCTCGTAAAGTAGGGCGCTTAATGTTTAACCTTGACTATAAATTCAAGAGGTCCTCCATGTGCCCTTGAGCTTCCTGTTGGTATATTTAGGTAGTGATGTGTGTGAACACTTTAGGATCACCGAGGCACTTTTTTCGCTCTTTAGGAGGTTTTTCCCCCTGACTTGTATATACGCCTATTTCCCTAACATGCTACTTATCTTTGTACATTCTACTGATAATACATTTAGTATTGTGTGTTGTGCTCCAAGCTTCTTCTTCTTCCTTGTGTTGTTCAAGTGCTTCCACAGACATCTAACTCCAACAATTGGTATCAGAGTAGGTCGTCGCTTCTTCTAGGGCATTGTCGACATCCCTCCAGTCATAGTCTGAGAATCACACAAAATTTGGTACGCATACTCAAGGTGATTAGGAGGTCAAAACAACTTCACTTTGTGGTGTTGAAATCATGATCTGAGCTTGTTTTGGCTCTGAACGCACTATCACAGTGCTTGTGTATGCTATTTTGTCTTTTTGTGCCAAAGATATATACCAGTTTTGGTTCGTTAGTATAAGCTTCTCGTAAGTCTGCTACAGGTCTAACAAAACTCTTTTGGGTAGTTCTTGTCAACGTTTTCAGACACAATCATTTTTTTGCATCAAGGTATTTTAGTCAATGGCCATGGCTGAAAGCAGTGATGTATTTCGTATGTTGGCTGTTGAGTATAAGTTGGATGGTACCAATTATCCACTATGGGATTATATGATGCATCATGTATTGGTCACAAAAGGATTATGGAATATTGTGTAGGGTGTTCAAAGACGTCATCTTACACCTGTGAATACAGGTACTGAAGCTGATGCAGATGGTGATATTCTACAGATTCATGTTTGTGCTGTTGATATTGTGAAACTGAGTTCACGACTGCAAATAGAGTTGTAATTCTCTTAAGAAATGCATTGTATGTACCTCATATCATGAAGAACCTAATTTAAATTTTTTTGATTGCCAAAATTGGACCTCATGTAAATTTTTTTGATGATAAGTGTATGGTTCACGATTTCAACAATGGTGATACTATTGCAATGTCCAATATATTATACAGTGGTTTATATCACCTGGATACATATAAGAGGGCTACCTCAAATGCCTTGGTTGCTCATACTTCCTCCATGGCTGAAATGGAGCTTTGGCACACTTATTTTGGTCACTTCAATAGTTTTCTTTAGGAGGTTGCACCATATATACCTCCTCTTATATCCAACCATTTAAGAAAGAATTTTTAACATCCAATTGATATATTCTCCAATTCTCAAAAGACGCGACACTCATGAGTACCCTAATAGTAGGCATTTTTGCAACAGGTGAAAATGTTTCTTCATAATCAATAAATTGGGTTTGTGCAAACCATTTGGCTATAAGCCTTGCTTTGTACCTATTAATTGAACCATCAGAGTTATTCTTTACATTGTAAATCCACCTTGAACCAATGATCTTCATAGATGGATTCTTGAGTACCAATTCCCAAGTATGATTATCTTGTAAAGCTTCTATTTCATCTTCCATGAGACTTCTCCATTCTGGATTCTTCTTGGCTTCTTCATAGGTAGAAGGTTCTTCAAATTTTGAGTCCTATACTATATACATTGAGTGTTTAGTGACCAAAGAAGTATCACATGCATACTTGTTTGGTTTCCTTTTCTCTCTAGTAGACCCCCTTATAGTTTATTGAGATGATTCTGCCACATCTCTCAATTCTTGCACTTTGGCTTTGCCTTTGGAACTCCAAGATTTGATTTCCCTTCTTTGAGAATTTTGATCATCATTAGAATCACTTCATGCTTCAAGTGTAAGCTCATTCCTTTTTGATAATGTTGGAAAGTCTTCCTCTAGATCATAGGAAAGTTTGATCTTCCTGTAGTCATCTTCAAAACAAGATTTGTTTTCATCAAACACAACATCTCTACTTACTATGAAACCTTTATTTCTTGGATTGTATAGCCTATAGCCTTTTTGATTAAGGTCATAGCCAATGAAGATACATTTCTCTGCCTTTGGATCTAGTTTGCCTCTAATTTGTGAAGGTATGTGCCCATATGCTATGCACCCAAAAAAAATGCAATGATAAAGGCTAGTTCTTCTTCCATTCCATGCTTCATATGGTGTCATGCCATCCAATGCTTTTGATGAGAGTCGATTGATCAAGTATGTGGTAGTAGATATAGACTTTACCTACAAGTAATTTGGTAGCTTCCTCTTATTTAGCATGGACCTTGTAGCCTCCACTATTGTTCTATTTCTTCTCTCTACCACTCCATTTTGCTATGGTGTATACCTAGTAGTGATTTCTCTTTTAATTCCTCTCTCTTGGAGATAGGAATCAAATTCATGGGAGAAATATTCTCCCCCTCCATCTGACCTAATTCTCTTCAAAGTTTTACCTGTTTGATTTTCCACAAGAGCTAGATATTTCTTGAAACATGAAAACACCTCATCTTTATGCTTCATAAATTATAATATGGTCCATCTGCTACAATCCGCAATGAATGATACATAATACCTAGATCCAAAGATTGAACAATTATTGCTTGATCCCCATACATGTGTATGGACTAGCTCCAATAGATATCCATGAATGTATCCCTTGTTTGTGAATGGCTGCCTATGTCACTTACCAAATTGACAAGCACTACAGTTGTAGATCATGTGTTGTTTGGATATGTTTGGTAGACCAAGTACACTTTGATCCCTATTGATTTGCTTGAGAGATCTTTCACCTATGTGAGCTAATCTCTTGTGCTAAATTTCCAACTCTAATAGAGTTTGACTACCATAACTGAACAATGCAATATTTTTGGCATCTTGGAGTTCAAATGTGAATAATCTGCATGATTTTTCTCCTCTTGCTATCCTCTTGAATCCTTGAGGTGGATCCTCAACAAATGCTCCATCCTTTGTGAATCTGACTTGCAATCCTTTCTCAACAATTTGATCTACACTGATGATGTTCTTGCTGATAGTTGGTACATATAATACCTTGCTCAATAGGTTCATATTACCATCTAAAGTCTTCACATTACCTATCTTCTCAACTAGATGCCTTGAGTCATCTCCTGTTTGGACCATGTCTATTCCTTGGATCCTCCAAGTCTGAGAATAGAGCTACATTCCCTGCTACATTATTTCAGTAACTTGAGTCTATATAGAATACATGTTCATCTACTTTACCTTGCTTCATGCTCATGTTCATTAGAAGAAGTGAATCCTCTTGAGTTTGATCATCTGCATAGTTTTTATAGTCTCTCCTTCCTCCATATCCTCCTTTGTAGTAGTAGTAGTAGTAGTAGTAGTAGTAGTAGTAGTAGTAGTAGTAGTAGTAGTAGTAGTAGTAGTAGTAGTAGTAGTAGTAGTAGTAGTAGTAGTAGGAGTAGTAGTAGTAGTAGTAGTAGTTGTTGTTGTTGTTGTTGTTGTAGTATGAATTGCTATTATATCCATTGTTGTTGTTGAATCTACCTCTTGAGCTTCCATAGCCTCCTATGTTGTAGCCTCTACCTCTTTGGTTCTTGGGATTCCTGAAACAATTCTTAGTGATGTGATTAGTTATTCCACATATGGCACATGGAGATTAGCTTTGAGCTCTCCCCTTGCCTTGTCTTCCTCCTCTGCCTCTTCCTCTTGAGCATCTACCCCTACCTACAAATTTTTCTTGAGAGGTACTCCCTTCATCATCAAACTTCTTACCTTTGGCTTTGCTATCCTTGTTCTTATTCACTATGAGGAGATGGTGAGTCAAGTTGAGAGATGAGTTGGTGCTACAAGAATCTTGCTCTACACTTGCCAATCTAGCTTGAGGGATGCTTAATGGACTTCTTTAGCTTCACATTGATGCACTTATAACCAGTAAGTCCTTTGGAGCATCATTCTAAAGTTTGCATAAAAGAAAAAACTTGTATATGCAAGAAATTTAGGAACCTTCTATTTTGGGAAGATAAGGTCTTAGTATTATGCTCAGAGCTCACAACCTCATATGAATTGACCAAAGAGATTTCACACACATCTAATTGAAGTTTAAAGATAACTAAATAAAGTTATCTCAAGAATTTTGCTGCACCATGCAAGGAGAAATGAATCTAGCAAGTCAAGGGGTTCATCCTGACTTTTCAGGATCTAGAAGATGTGCAGACATAGTCATTGTCTTTGGTTCATATCTTAGGATCTATTGAACCAAACAATCCAAAGGCCTCATGTATCGATCATGGGATGAATGTATGAAAATGTGGTCTCTCACCAAAGAGATTTTGCATATGTTACATGCTATTTTTGATGCTTTCACCTTGAGTTTGGGTTTCAAAGTGGACACTTATGGTTTATTTGGCTCATATTCACATTGAACAAAGGAGACTCTGTCGAAACTTTTTCAAATATGTCATAAGTGAGCATAATATTGCATAGGAGATGCAGGGAGCACATAGAAAAAGAGGAAAATATTGAGACTACTTGCAAACATTGGGTTTATTGGTGCTTATATCAAGAAAAACAATTGAAATGTTGTTAAACGTTTTCTAGGTCTTGCCATAAAATTTCCGTAGTAGGGAATTTCTCAAGTCACAAGAATGGGTGTTAATATTGCTCAAATAGTGGGGGACAAGCTCAACATGGACAATCACCATACATGGTCTTATAGGATGGAGAATTTGCTAATGGGTGAAGGACTTTGGGGACTAGTAAATGGAGAAGATGAGTGTCTTTTATTGCGAGAATACCCGAGCGTAGATTAGAAAAAAGAGTACAAGACGTGGACACATGTCTAGTAATATTATCCATTGGATATCTATATGCATTTCTAAGAGCTTTATCCCACACACAATGAAAGATGGTACACCAAAGAAAGCTTGGGATATTATAAAAAAAAATCTATGGTACATCGACATATGCTAGGGAAATTCATTTGAAGCAGAAGTTGCATAGTGTATGGCTTAGGAATAGATCTATCAATGATTATGTGGCCAAGATTAGAAAGATTACCAACGACTTAGCAACCATAAATTGCAAGGTGGAAGATGAGAACATGGTATCTATTATGCTGAATGGTCTAGGACCACAATATAAGAGCTTAATCACTTCCATTTCAATAAGCGGCACTATGCTTGACTTCTATGAGCTAGTGGCACTTTGTATTAAAGAAGAAGTGAAGCTTGGTTTGAATGCATCAAGAAGGGGAAACTCAAGAGATCATGCATTCTTTGAGCATAGAGTAAGAGGTTCTGGTCAATCAAGCTCTAGAAATGTAAACACTTTGGACATGCCAACAGGAAGAGGTAGATCAAATTCAAGAGGTAGAGGTAGATCATATGCACTTGGACACTATTACCATTGCAGAAAATATGGCCATTTTGAAAAGGATTTCTATCATAAGAAAAATAGTCAAAGAGGAAGAAGTAGAGGTCCTTATGCATCACATGGAAACTTCTTCATAGAAAGTTCATATACAAATTATGGAAAAGATAATATGTTTGCAATAATTAGGGGCAAAATGAGCCTTGCATGGGCCTTGTAAGGATTTCTAATTTTTAGGGATTAAACTGCTTAATCTAAGGGTTAAAGGGGCCATACAAGACCACTAGTGGTATGCTCAAATAAAGTATTGTTTGATGCCACTTTTGTTGGTACATTTGGCAAGCCTTGATGCTTGATCAAAAGATCAAAGGTTTACTTCATATCTTGAGCATGAATATTCATAAGTCATATGTGAACACCTCTTGTAAATATCTTGCGTTTAACTCAAGATAAATGTAAAAGGCAAAGGTTGAGAGAATCTCGTAGCTTTACGAATTGTAATTCACAACAACCAAGTGATTGGAATCAAATTAATTAGGAGCCTAAAAGATAGGATCACTTTTAGGTGGTAGATTCCAAATTCAAATTTAAATTCATCTATAAAAGCTCATGACTTTTAGTCGCGGGATAGAGTGCAGAAGAAGGACACATTGAGCTTCAAGGTTGTGGGCACACTTAGCCCACACATGTATGAGTAAGCCTACATCGTTTCTTTTGTATCATAAATTCAATATATTCCATATTTGTTTCAGATTATGCAATTGTCTCATGTTCACTATTATCTACTACTAGACTCTCAATTTCAGTGAGTTTGGTTTGAGGAGTTCTCTACGTATACTTATTCTTTTGCTGTGATTCAAGTTGTTACATGTAGCTTAGACCTTCTAGTTCTATGCTATCAAATTTAACATCATTTGGTTTAGAGATCTATGAGATATGTTCATTACAATCTACCTATGTCTGCTGTCTGTCATCCTCCTAAAATATCGAGATTACACCCCTAACTTCTTAAGATTATTTCTCAGCATATACTTAACCTAAATTAGTGAAATAACTTCATATAGAAAGCTTAGGGGTCCAATTAGATATGGCTAAAAGCTCTTGGGTCAATTGTAATCAGTGAATGAGCACTGAATGAAACACTGAGCAGGTTACAACCCATAAATAGCAAGTTTTACAACTCTTCAAACTTGGAGGTAGTCTGTTTTGATGCAACTATTTTAAGGTGATGCTCCAAAGCTCATTATGGGTCCAAATGCATATTTGGGGAGCTAAAGGTGTCTACTAAGGTAATCTGAAGTAACATTGTCAGGTGTAGAGCAGGATTTGTGCAACACCAACTCATTTTTGGAGTGTATCCAACCATCCCCTCACAGTGGTATCAGAGCAATCATCAACTCAACATGGGAGATGGATTCTCATCATCAATTGACAAATTGGATCGAGGTAATTAATCTGCTTGATCTATTAGAATGGAAGCATATCTACAAGGTAGAAAGCTTTATGGTTACATATCTAGAGATGAGGCAATGCCAATACTTAGAAGCAAAGGTCAACCCACTCAAGAAGAACAAGAAAGGTTATCAACATGGTGCTCAAAGGATGCATTGACCAGGTCATACCTTCTCAACTCAGTTTCTGATTTCTTACTCTCACATATTAGGAATTGTAAGACATCACAAGAAACCTGGAATGCACTTGAAGCATTCTTCTCTTCAAGCACTAGAGCAAGAAAGAATCAAATGTGGATGGAGTTCACAACACTCAAGAAGATGCCCAAACAGAATGTGATTGATTATGTCACTAAAATGAAGGACCTAGCTGATCAACTTGGAAGCATTGGAGAAGTCATTGATGAGGAGCAAATTGTAAGACAAGTGATCAATGGAATCAAAGCAGATGACAAGTGGGAAGCATTCACTACTCCAATGGATCTATACATGGACATGCATGTACCTGACATCAATACTCTATTGGGACAACTGTTTACTCATGAAGCCAAGCTTGTGAAGAACAATGACAACTCAAAAAGTAATCAATCCTCTGCCCTATACACTGATAAGAACAAGAGTAAGGATGGTAAAGGAAAATGAAAGAACTCTGATGATGAAGCTAGTACCTCCCAAGCTAACTTTGCAGGAAGAGGTAGAGGTACAAGAGGAAGAGGCAGAGGAGGTAGACAAGGCAGGGGGAGATTCCAAAGCACCTCTCCATGTGCCATATGTGGATTGACTAACCACACAACTGAGAATTGTTTCAGGAACCCAAGAAATCAGAAAGGAAGAGGCTTCAATAGAGGAAGCTATGGAAGAGGAAGATCAAGCAACTTCAACAACTATAACAATAAATATAACAATAACTACAACAACTACAATAACCAAGGAGGCTATAGAGGAAGAAGAGACTACAACAATTATACTGAAGAGTAGGCCCAAGAAGACTCACTTTTGTTAATGAACATGACCATGAGACAAGGTAAAGCAGATGAGCATGTATTTTACATAGACTCTAGTTGTTCAAATCATGTAGCAGGAAATGTGGCATTACTATCTGACTTGGAGGATCCAAGGAACAAGCATGAGGTTCAGATAGGAGATGATACAAGGCACTCAGTTGAAAAGATTGGAAATGTGAAAACCTCAGACAGAAACATGAATCTACTCAGTAAGGTATTGTATGTACCTACCATAACCAAGAACTTGATAAGTGTTGGACAAATTGTAGAAAAAGGTTTGCAGGTAAGGTTTACAAGAAATGGAGCATTTGTTGAAGATTCTCAACAAGGATTCAAGAAGATAGCTAAAGGAGAAAAGACAGGTAGACTCTTTACATTTGAAGTACAGGATACTAGAAATATAGAACTTTTCAATTATGGAGGACAAACCTTATCAGAATTAGAAATGTGGCACAAAAGATAAGCTCAAATAGGAGAAAGAAGTTTAAAGCAACTATGCAGGCACGAGAGTGTGCTTGGATTTCCAAATATCTCCAAGCAACATATGATATACAAATGCAGTTCATGTCAATTTGGGAAATCTCATAGACAACCATTTATGAAGAAAGGTTACATTCATAGTGATCTATTGGAGCTAGTCCACACAGATGTTTGGGGACCTAGCAAAGACCCTTCAATTTCAGGATCCAGGTATTATATATCATTCATTGATGATTGTAGCAGATGGACCATCCTTTATTTTATGAAACACAAAGATGAAGTGTTCAATTGTTTCAAAAAATATCTTGCTCTTGTTGAAAATCAAACAGGGAAAACATTAAAGAGGCTACGGTTAGATGGAGGGGGAGAATAATTCTCCCATGCATTTGATGCATATCTCCAAGATAGAGGCATCAAAAGAGAAATCACCAAAATGGAGTAGCAAAAAGGAGGAATAGGACCATTGTGGAGGCAGCAAGGTCCATGATCAATGAGAAGAAATTGCCCAACTATCTATGGGCAGAGGTTGTATCCACAACCACCTATCTTATCAACTGACTCCCATCCAAAGCATTGGATGGGATGACACCATATGAGGCTTGGAATGGCACATGTCCCATCACAGATTAGAGGTAAAGTGGATCCCAAGGCAGAGAAATGTGTGTTCATAGGTTATGATCTTAATAAAAAAAGGGTACAGATTGTATAATCCAAGTACTAAAGTTTTATTGTTAGCAGAGATGTTTTTGATGAAAAAAACTCGTGGTTTGAAGATGATTGCAGAAAAGTCAAGATACCTTATGACCTAGAAGAAGACTTTCCTACAATTCAAAATGCAAATAATCAACAATGTGAAGACTCAAGTGATTCTCATGATGATCAAAAAACACCAAGGAGGAACTTCAAAGTATGGAGCAACAAAGATAAAGAGAAGATGTAAGACTTGAGGGATATTGCAAAATCCTCTCAACAAACACTCAATCTATATTGGTCAGGACATCAACTCAGAAGAACCATGAACCTTTGAAGAAGCAAACAAGAAATCTGAATGGAAGGAAGCAATAGAGTAAGAGATACAAGCACTTCAAGAAAATCAGACTTGGGACCTAGTTCTCAAGAACCAATCCATGAAGATCATTTGATCTATATGGATGTATAAGGTAAAAATGAATTCTGATGGATCAATAAATAGGTACAAAGCAAGACTTGTGGCTAAAGGGTTTCCTCAGACCCAATTCTATAGCTTCTTGGCTCAAAGTCTATGATAAGCTTTCAAATTTTGAAGACATTTGGTTCAACCAATTTGGAGAAATCTGCATCAAAGTGCTCTTTGTTCATTCTCTATGTAGCTCCTAAAAAATCGGGGGTAAGCATCTAATTGCTAAAGTGATTTCTCAGTGTATAGTTTATCATTTTAAGGGATTCCACTTGGAACCATTAGCTACATAAGCTAATTAGATACCCCTGTTGGCATACAAAGCAATAAAGGAGTCATGCACAATACGGCAACAAGGCCAGATCATTTTTTCCCATAGATTATGTACAACCCAAGTGATTTTAATCACTACACAAACATTGTAAATCCCATTTTTGGTAGATTAGACTCCATTTTGTGCAAGCCGAGGAGTCCTCGAGCTTGAGGAGTATTAGAAGTACCATCGTACCAAATTTCATAATTTTTAGACTTCGTTTGAGCCCTCAAATAAGCCCTGGAACCTAATTTTTAACTAGGCCGGACACTAGGTCTGGACAGGGCCAAAAGCTAGTCAAAAACTATAAAAAGAGCTAGAGAGCTCATTTTTGAGGTTGGATTGTAATTGAAACGAACTTGTAAGAGCATTTTGAAAGTAATCTAAAAGCTCCATTGATCCTCACTCTTTGTCTTGCCGTGTGTGCGCGTGTGTGTGTATGTGTGTGCATGTTAGAGTACTTCTCACTCACGCACTTGTGCCGCCACTTGCTCGAGGTCTTCATACCATCCTCACGTCTTCCCGGATTGACATTAAAGGAGGTGCTACTCATCATTGAGCTACACCAAATTTTGGCGCCGTTGCCGGGGATCGAGCTTTGAGGACGAGCGTGTGATGGTAAGACGTAGAGTTGACGCGTTGGAGTTGTAGGTATTTTCTTCACTCTCATCGATTTTCTTTTACTTTCTTCACCATCATCATCATCACCATCTCCCACGTCCATCTCCATCATCGCGAAAATTTCAGTTTTTGACTATATCCCCACCTCCACCTCATTTCCCTCATTTCACTTGTGAGAGAGAGCGAGAGAGCGAACTTGCATGTGCTGTTTTTGCATGTTTTCTGAGCTATTTTGCAGGTTTTTTGCTGTACCATCATCCCCAGCAGTGTGCGCAGGTACGACAGGCTCTGCACAGGTCCCGGGACGACAGCCTCTGTCTATCGCGACAGACAGAAAATCTTAACATTTTGTGAATGCATGTTTATCATTGTAACCTACACCTTGAGGGCACTCTAGATCACTAGAAGTTTTTCAAAAATTTGCATTTTTTCAGTCTATCGCGACAGACACTGTCTATCGCGACAGATACCGTCTATCGCGACAGACACCGTCTATCGCGACAGACAGAAATCCGCGACAGATACCGTCTATCGCGACAGACCGAATTTCACGACAGACACCGTCTATCGCGACAGACCGAATTTCACGACAGACAGCGTCTATCGCGACAGACACCGTCTATCGCGACAGACAGAAATCCGCGACAGACACCGTCTATCGCGACAGATACCGTCTATCGCGACAGACACCGTCTATCGCGACAGACAGAAATCCGCGACAGATACCGTCTATCGCGACAGACACCGTCTATCGCGACAGACAGAAATCCGCGACAGATACCGTCTATCGCGACAGACACCGTCTATCGCGACAGACAGAAATCCGCAACAGATACCGTCTATCGCGACAGACAGAAATCCACGATAGACACTGTCTATTGCAACAGACACCGTCTATCGCGACAGACAGCCCCCACGATAGATTGTGTCTATCGTGACAGACACCGTCTATCGCGATAGACAGGCATTTTCGGCAAAAAATTAAGGAGTGAATTTTTGGAAATTTAGGCTAAATTTTGGGCATATTTGCACTTTCATGTACTCATCTACTTACAAAGGCCTTAGAAAATGCATTAAAACCCCCGAAAGGTTCTGTTTGTCTAGTTAACCCCCTAAACCCTGAACGGTCATAACTTTTCCATACGAAATCCATTTTCTGAGCTCTAGGGCTTGTCGGAAAGCTCGTGACATATACTACACGCCCTCAACTGTTTTTTATAAGAATAACGCGTTGATTTTCAGATAGGATATTTGGAAGTTGACACACTGAGGGGTAGGAACACCAAGGGAGCTCTAGAGTAAATTTCTAACAATGCAAAAGGGGGAACAAGGGTCATTAAAAAAGTGTCTGAAATAAATTGTCTGTCAATTGAAAGGTCTACTTGGAGCTAATCTTGGGATTTATGCAGGCCTATTGAGAAGCAATTGAGAGTATCCAAGCAAGGGTGTGGCACACGCTTGAGAATCAACTTCTCGAGCACTAAAGAGCAAGGTTCGGCAAGAAAGGTCGGAATATTCTCAACTCCTCTTCGTCAATTCCTAGCCTAGGCTAAGAGCGATTAGAAGTAGGAGTAAGTCAGGGCGACGATAGGCCACTATCAAGTTGAAGACTACCTAAAAACTCAAGTTCAAGCTAAAAACTTAATCTCTGTACTGTCGACAACATAAAGGAAAGAACCTAACGTGGAACGATCAACCTGAAAGTACGAAGAACATTCAAGTATTCCTGACGACGTAATAGCAGACAAGACTTTAAACACGAGGAATAACTAAAAAGAATCAAGTGACTGGTACCAATTGATCGGCAACGAGGTTGTACTCTGGGCAAAAATTTGGGCTAATCAGTTAGGCATATGAACCTTAGATCAGGACGACACCTAGTAAGAGAGAGACAAAGCCTTAGGTCTTCAGAGGCTAGTGTCAACCACACTGCTAGGTCCTGGGCCCAGCAGTTGAGCCACCACTCGAACTACCCTCGCTCTGAGACCAGTGAGTCAGAGATGTCTCAAGGCATGGACAAACCTACGGGAAGTTCAGGAGTGCCCTACTTGTACAGGGTAGAAGGCCCTTACAAAACACAGTTGGAGTACCTGAGGACCAACCGATTAGGTGCTAGCATCTATGAGGACGGCTTAGGAAGATCTGTGGTCCAGATTAAAAACCCTGATCAATCCATTGGACTAGAACACCCAGCTGTCAAGTTTGAAAATGGTGCATACCTGGACAAAGAAGGAACTATATATGTAGTCACTAGTCATCCTGATAGGACAGATGACTTTGGGAATGTAATCTCAGAAGCGGACTTAGGTGACCTGGAACAAGGGAACATGGGTGCGGAACCTAGAACCCCTCGAGGTAAATCAGTTCTCACTAGGATTATCACGCCTGAGTGGATCCCCCAAGATAACAAGTGCATAGATTTGCTTCTCAATCGAGAAACGGACGAAGCCTTCTGGAGGTATAAACCGGATCACCCAACTGACATAGGAACAATCATGATCTATGAGTTTAAGGATCCAGATAGCCCAGGTAGAGTGACCTACTTAGACCACACGTCAGAGAGGATTTTTGTGGTGATAGAAAATGATAGGCATGCTTACACTTGGAAGGGCGAATTCATTTTCCCCCAACCAAGATCAAATGTAGCCTATGGTCACCCTGGAGCTGGAACATCCCAGGCTCATGGTATGCAAAGAGACAGAAGTAAAGATAGACCAGAGGTAAGTTTTGCCAATCCAGTGGGCAGAGAAAGAACGAGAACGGAGACGAATAGGGTAGAACCTGAGATGCATAGAGCCCACCGGAACCAAAGAAATGTAGATGGATTCCCTCTGCCGAGGCCTAGAGAGCACACAAGAACTTTGAGACCCACCCAGCTAGTTAAGTCCATGAAGAATTACTTTGACGGCACAGGAGATCCCTATGATCATGTGGCAGAGTTCAAGCAAGTCTTGAGAGCTGAACAAGTGGAGGATCTGTTCACGCAGTACAATGCCTTCGGTCTAACCCTTAGGAACACAGCACTTACGTGGTTTCAGCCATTAGATGAACGCCAGTTCAGGAGCATAGATCAACTCCTAGAGGCATTCATTATAGAGTTCTCTAAGAGCGGCATAAGACACAACACCTCCTCACTGATTCACAGCTTCAAGCAAACCCCTCAAGAGACTGTGAGACTTGCAGGAAGAAGATTTAGACAATATCTTGAAAGGTGCCCTATTTCGGAGCTACCCACATCTGCTAAACAAGTAGCCTTATTTCTTGACGGATTGCTGAGCCCAAAATTGAGATCCTATGTGTATCTGAAAGACCCTAGGACTATAGAAGAATGTGTACGTATGTGCATTGACATTGAAGATAACCTAGGAGAAGAGCTAGAGTTGTCCAAAATTTACAAAGATTCAGATAGTGCATCTAGTCAATCTTCCACACAAGCCACATCAATTGAAGAACTTGCCGAAAAAGTAGCTCAGAAACTAGGTGTAACTAGCAAACAAATCCCAAGGTTTGCCCCTGTGAAAAGGTGCTATACATGCGGTGGTGACCATATGGCGAACGTCTGTCCCATTATGGCTCAACCCCAAGTAAACCCTAGTAGCCAGTACTGCACCATAGAACGGAGATACACCAATCACACCGCACTAGACTGCCCATACAACAAGCAGGCAGTTAGGCAACCCTATCCGCAACCCTACCAACAAGGCAGATACCAGAACCAAAATCCACCACCACAATATGCTAGACCCCAACAAACCTACCAACCACAGTATCAGGCCCAACAAAGGCCTCAGCCTGTGCTAGCACAACAACCCCCTGCCCCAGCTAATGTGATTCCGGTAAAGTATACTGCTGCAGAAGAGAACCTGAATAGAGCTATAGTCCCTGTAACATCCTTGATCTCTGAAAATGACCCAAGTGACCATAGCTTTGATTCTACCCATGTGGATAGCCCCCAGGCTTACTACATGCAGTCCCCAGAACATGGAGAGTCCTACTATGGTGAAGAGTCGAACGAACCTAGTTGGGAGTCAGATTACACGAACATCATGTATACAAACCCCAACCCTAGACCTCAACCTAGGCAAGTACGACCACCATTTCCTAGAGGACCGTGCTACAGATGCCAAGGAGATCACCTCGTTCGTGATTGTCCCTTGCCTCCACCTACGCAAACCCAGTCGGTGACGATCCAAGGCTTCTGCCAAGATTGCGGAAAAGAGCATCTCTTACGAGATTGCCCAAAGAACCCCAATAGCATGCCAAAAATCACCCCTATCAACGTTGTTGGGTTAGTGGTAGACTCCTCAGGAAGCGTCACTTCCACTGCACCAGTACAGGTAGTCACTAGGGCTCAGGCATTGCAGCAAAACCAAGGGGTAGGCCAGGGAAAGAGCCTAGATGCTAGCGATACTGAGAGCCAAAATAAAAAGAGAACAAGAGCTTGGAAAGATAGCCGCGAACGCATGAAAAGGCAATGGGCAAAGAAGATGAGTGAACTTGAGGAAAGTCTACGAGAAACCAAGGCTAAAATCATAGAGATCACGTCTCAACCGCACTCTCACACATTCCCACCGCTACCATCCCCATCCCCCTCCATCCCTTCACCCTCTAAGACAGCCCACGCAACCCACCCACCACCCCAAACAGGATCAGTATTAGCTGATCCCACTCCCGAAGACATAGACATGATGCTTAAGGCATATCAGGCCAGAATCCAAGAAGGGCCAAACGTCACGGATCATGACAAGTGCTATCCTAGAGCTGACCTAGAGATAGAAAGAACCAAACTATGCGCGAAAATGGTCGCATTGGCTCAGACTATGTTTGAAGCCAGTCGCCTTTTCAATTACTCAGGCTCAGCCAAAACGCAATTACACTTGGATGGATTCCTAGAGAAGTTAGAGAGGATAATTGCAAGATCTGAAAGGAAGAAAAAAATCAAGACCAAGAAAAAGCAAGCAAAAACAGGAATCATTCCCAATCAGAAGTGTATGTGGCCAATGCCCCTAAACCGGACAACTTCCCCTCCTTAGAAAGAATAGAGAGGCCAATAGCACAGCCAGAAAAGGAACCTACCCCTCAAAGAAAGGAAAGGGCAAGAGAACGGGTAAGCCAGCCTCTTCAGGAAGCCCGTGGGCCTCCTCAAGAAGCTTATCTTCCCCCCCAAAAGGCAGATGAGCCTCCCTCGAAAGCTCAAGTACCTCCACAGGTTGCCTACATTCCTTCTCAGGGAATGTGTGAGCCTGTTCGGAAAAGTAATAGAATAAGTAATCCTCCCCAAGAAGCTTGTGCTCCAGCCATTTGCGAGAACGAGGAGAGAGTCAACAATAGAATCAGCCCTCCTTCACAGGTTGCTTATGCGCCCAATTCTACGGAGCCAGACACTTCTTCTTCTATGAATCGGTTTGCACCAGACTTCCTACGAGAGATTCAAGAAGACAAATGGGATAACGAAAGCGAGGTCGCCCCTCCTTTTGAACTTGTGGACGATGCACACGACCAATTCCCACAAGACATCCCATCTATTTACGGGGAGCATGAGAGTGTTCAGTCTCACGAGAGAATAGACTTTGAGTCGAATTCCATACAAGAGCTACCCCACTTCACAGGCCCATGGGAAGCAAAGTCCACATGTATGAGAGCACCCACAGTCATGGTAAGGAACGACGACTCAGTCATTCCTAGGAACACAGAGGTAGTGAAGAACACTAATGTGCAGTGTAATCTCAAGTTAGAAGAGCTACTCAAGGTTAGACCTGAATTATGGAAACATGTAGCCAAACAAGTACCAGAGATAGCAAAACCTCGTTCCCAGGTAGGATCCCATAGGACAGTGCCAGAAATTCCCTTGGATAAGATAGGGGATATGTGTGAAGGCGAAGAAGGGAACACCTATCTTCCCATCACCTACCAAGAGTACACCACCAAGGCAATTTTAGACTCAGGTGCAGGAGTTGCAATTGCCACTACTTCCCTTTGGAAGCGTTGGGGCAAGCCAGCACTCAGGCCAATAAGAATGAAATTGCAGATGGCCGATGGTCATATTGAGAGACCCTTAGGATTGCTGGAAGGGATAACTCTCACCACTTGTGGTGTTGAGTTTGAGCATAGCTTTGCTATATGTGACTTCAGCAAAAATCATGCTTATGAGATGATTTTAGGAAGACCATTTATGCGACAGTTGCAAGTGGTACAGGATTGGGGAACCAACTCCTTGTATTTGCAACACTTGGGCGTTACAACCAAAGTCAATCTCAAGGACTATTCTCATAGAGATGTCCCTCCTATCCAGTGGAATCCCATCCATAGAGCCAAAGATGATACAGAATCTGTGCATTCCCTAGAATCTGGATCCTCATGGATGCATGAAGACACTCACTTATGGATGTGCAAGGTAGCAGTAGAAGAAGAGAAGAGAGAGAAAGCCAGAGAGGTAGGTGCGAAAGAAACCCATAGATCAATCCAAGACCCAGCCTATGCACCTGTAGTTTTTCCAGACGAAGAATTTGAACCTCACGGTTGGGCAGAAATCTTAGCAACAATGGACGTAGCCATCAACGAAGAACAATGGACACCTCACTGTGATGAGGATGGTTATGATATTTCAGTCTTCTCCATAGAGCCAATCATGGGAGAGGCAGTTCTAGAAGAATGCGAACCTAGCCCTGATGCATTTGAGGATGCAAGTGACTCCGATCTAGAGTCAATCATTATGGACCCACCATTTGCATCAGATGAAGAATACTTCCATGAAGTAGAATTTCAACCCCAGAGGCATGGAGAGGTTACAACTAATGTAAGATTAACAACACATGTGACCCCGAAGGAAGAAGGAAAGAAACGAAAAAAGAGAGAAGCCTCACCAGAAGAGGAAGAATCTTTGTTTGAGGTCCCCGAAAATTTTAAGAAGTATGAGATAGATGACAGGAGAGTCATGGTAAGAATGCCTAAACGAGAGGCACAATCAGGAGAGGCCTATGATAACAAAGAAACTACTAAGAAAATAGTAGTGGCCATAGAAGAAGGAGAGGAGAGATGCACGTATATAGGCCATGACTTGACAGAAGAAGAAGAGCAAGAGTTGATTGCCTTGCTAAGAGAATACAGAGATGTATTCGCTTGGAGTTACAAGGATTTGAAAGGTGTTGACCCTGACATATGCTCACACACCATTCCCATGACTTCAGATGCTAAACCCTCTAAGCAAAAGCCTTATACATATAATGATAATTACGCTGCTAAGATCAAGGAAGAGATAGATAGACTGGTTGAAGCTGGATTTATCTACGAAATTGAGCACACCGAATGGGTATCCCCCATCGTAGTGGTGCCCAAGAAGAATGGCAAGCTGCGTGTGTGCATTAACTTGAAAAAGGTTAATGCCGCCACGATTCGAGATAACTATCCGCTTCCCATCACAGAGCATCTCTTAGAAAGAGTGGCAGGCAAGGAAGTGTACAGCTTCCTTGATGGATTTTCGGGCTACAATCAAGTAGCCATAGCTCCAGAGGATCAGCATAAGACAGCCTTTGCCACAGAATGGGGCATTTTTGCTTTTAGAGTAATGCCATTTGGGCTTACCAACGCACCAGCTACCTTCCAGAGACTGATGTGCCATGTGTTTAAGGAGTTCCTAAGGAAGAGTTTAGAAGTCTATGTTGATGATCTTTGTGCTCATTCCAACGTTAGGCAAACCCATATTCCTGAACTCAGACAAATCTTTGACAAATGTAGAGAATATCAAGTCTGCCTAAACCCAGAAAAGTGCGTTTTTATGGTCAGGCAAGGCAAGATTCTAGGACACATAGTGTCAAAGAATGGCATATCTACCGATGAAGAAAAAGTGAGAGCCATAGCAGAGCTACCTAGGCCAAAGAATGTCAAGGAAGTACAAGCTTTCATGGGGCATTGTGGTTATTATCGACGATTTATACACATGTATGCTGTCATTGCAAAGCCCATGTACGGACTTCTGACAAACTTTGAGTGGACGGATGAATGTGAGAATTCCTTCCAAGAGCTTAAACGAAGATTGTGTTCAGCACCAATCTCGACCACACCAGATTGGAATAAGCCATTCCATGTTCACGTGGATGCATCCAATTATGCTATTGGATGTGTGCTCGCACAACCTACTGGTGAAGGTAATATGGATCTTCCAATTGCCTATGCTAGTAGACAATTGAATGCGGCTGAACGGAATTACACCACTACAGAGCGCGAAGGATTAGGCATGGTTTATGCAGTCAACAAATTTAGACACTATTTGCTTGCAAATAAGTTTAAATTTTTTACTGATCATCAGGCATTGTTGTACCTAGTAAACAAGCCATGCAATACAGGTAGATTAGTAAGATGGTTTCTCTTGCTAATGGAATACGAATTTGAGGTTGTGGTAAGGAAAGGTAGGACTCATTTGAGAGCCGATCATCTCTCTAGGCTCACATCGGGAGAAGCCCCACAAGGAGTGTCAGATGACCTTCCTGATGCTTACTTGTTTAATTTGGAAGTTATACCGCAGTGGGCCAAGCCAATAGTACCAGTATTGACATACGGGCCTAATCATCCAGTGGTGAACACACGGAATAGAGAGATCGTAAAAGCCCAAAAGTACCATATCATGGCAGGAAGCATGTACAAGCACACAGATCAAGGGATCTTGGCTTGTTGCGTAGAAGAGGATGAGTACGCTAAATGGTTGCAATTAGCACATGTAGGTGCGTTAGAGCAACACCATTCAAAGCAAAGAACTTTGCAGACTCTAAAGAGATTCGGAGTGCATTGGCCAACTATGGAAGCTGATGTCCAAAAGTTGTGCAAGGAATGCCCAATCTGTTGCACTAAACCACCAGTGGAACATGCCACTCTTTATCAAGTATCCATTGTGCGAGATTGGAGTGAACCTCTAGTATCATTCTTGAGAACAAACACATTCCCTCCAGACATGACTCTAGCTAGGAAAAGGAGTTTAGAACAAGAAGCCCAGGATTACTCACTCATCGGTAATAATCTATATAAGCGCGGTAAAGATGGTTACCTGAGACTATGTGTCCACGAAAGTGAATATCTGAAGATCTTGGAAACTGCTCACCAAGGTGTAGCAGGAGGACACTTTGGACCAGATCGGGTAATCAAGGCGATACTATTTGCGGGCTTCTGGTGGCCTACCCTTCACATGGATGCACATACCTATGTGAAACGGTGTGATGTCTGTCAAAGGACTCAGTATCCTATACGCAAAGATGAGATGCCACTGAAACCTATGATGGGTGGACGTGCATTCTCTAAGTGGGGAATAGACTTCGTAGGTCCTATTAATCCCCCAGCTAAGGGTTCTCATGCGGAATACATCATTGTGGCAACAGATTATCTCACCAAGTGGGTAGAGGTAAAAGCTACAACCAAGAACGATGCTCAAACAACTGCCAAATTCTTGTTTGAGAATGTATTCACGAGATATGGACACTTGAATGAAGTTATTGAAAATCTACTCCAAGAACTTTTGGTAATACACAAGAAGTCTGCCCCATATCACCCTCAAGCTAATGGTCAAGCTGAGAGCACTAATAAGATTTTATGCAATGTACTGACGAAATTAGTGAACACTAAACGCTCTGATTGGGACAAACAGCTACACCATGCTGTTTGGGCATACCGAGTGGCCTACAAAACGGTACTCCAAGCCACTCCCTTTCAGATGGTATTCGGTCAAAACGCTGTATTACCCTTGGACTTCTTGATCCCTACATTGAGAGTAGCACGAGAGCACGAATGGACAGGTCATGAGCTCTCCTCTAGGATCTTTGACCTTGAACGATTAGGAGAAACAAGACTGAGAGCCGCTGCAGGGATATATGCAGCCAAGAAGAGACAGAAGGCATACTTTGATGCCCACGTGAAGGATAAAGGCTTGAAAGCAGGAGATCTAGTCTTAGTCTATACACTAAAACAACACGCGAGGAAGCTAGAAAAGAGAGGCTACGGACCTATGATCATCAATAGGATCTCCACGAGCGGAGCAGTACAATTGGCCACATTAGAGGGTGATGTTCTCCCAAATTATATTAGCGGTTGCAGAGTCAAGTTGTATCAGGAACCCCTCACGGAGGAAATGCTCAGCCGACTCAACACTACTAAGAAACGCAAAGAGGAAGAAAAGCGAGTTCGAGAAGAAGCTCAAGCTGAAGCTTTAGAACGCATCAGAAGGATGAAATTACGAAGGCAAGGTAGAGATCAGCCTGGAGCGAATGACTATGCAGACCAAGGATTTCCTATGGCCATGTGTGAAGTCGCAGGAACAAGCTCGCATAGGATAATTGATAGACGTCCTTTCGTAACCTTAGATATAGGACAAGGAAAGAGTGCAAGGACCGTAAGAGCCTTGATTGACTCAGGTGCAGCCACTAGTGCTGTTAAATTGTCTTACTGCCAAGAATTACAATTGACTGTCAATCCTGTGGAAGCATATCTTATAGGATTGGGAGGAGTGGAAACCCCTTGCATGGGCGAGGCGGAACTTCCCCTTTACATTCATGATGAGGCAATGACAGTTAAAGTACTGGTGTGTCAAGATGAGGATCTCACTGAACCTCTAGTCTTGGGTCAAGATTGGATCTATGACCAAGCAATTAACTTAAACCTAAGAAGTGGACTTCTCCAGGTTTGGGTCAATCATAGTCGAGTTACAGTAGAATTAGACAATGGAGCACTCAAGGAACTAGGAAAGGCACAGACTCCTGGTCCTTCCAGGGGTACACATGAAGATGACCATGTTGTTCTTGTTCAAAACCCTGTGTTGCAGAGGAATGATATTTGCAAAAAAGGAGTCAGGGATGCAACGGAACTCCCTTCTTTTCCAAAGGCCACAAGGAGGCAGCAACCAAAGGCGGATCACAAGCAGAAGAAGCCGAGTACTACCTATGTCCGAGATCAAAAGTACCTGCGCAGCAGAATGTCCCAGAAAATAAACCAAGTGTGGGTGCGGAAAGGCGAACGACCGGGTGCACCACCGTCAACTACACGGGCAAAGCCTCTTATTAGTAACCAACAACACGACGCTAATAAGAAGTCTGTCAGAAATTCTTCTGCTAAAGTAAAATCTATTTGGGTGCCCAAGAAGTCGATGAAGGCAAGCCCACAATCTAGACAAATTTGGGTGCCTAAGGCTTGCTTGAGGGCACAAGTAGTTACACCAAGGCCACAACCTATGCAGCATAACCCATCTACGAGTACAACCAGTATTCCCTCGTGCTCAACACTTAGGAACACACCAAGACCCATGAGCATGCATGTAATCACTTATAAGTGGGTCCCTAAAAGGCCCCATTCCCAAACAGCGACACCGACACAGCTCTCTGGAGTCTCTACGAAACCGAAAGCAAAGCCCATCCACTGCATTTGGCAGTCTAAGATCTGTGATAAACCCCCCGACCCCGATTTGTAAATTCACCCCACTTACTAACGGCATTAGTCTCCTAGGAATACACAAACGTTAACTACACTCACTGTCTTCGTGCACTTACTAACCACTAACTCACCATATACCTCATGTTAATGTTGTAACGGGGACAGCAACGGATTTAGTCTGTCCATTACGATGTTAACACATGCTTCTATATTCTCACAGAATCAGAAGGCAAGCAGTAAAATGGCAGAAGCGACAGGTTCGGGCTCACAAGTAGGGATACTTACTGCAGGAATTGATGTGGATAGCCTACCTGTGGACGTGCCCCCGACTGAACGACCAGTGGAGATGCAACACCTTCAGCAACTTCCGGTGCCAGACCCACCTACAGGAATCACGGAAAGAGTCCATGCCAACTCTCATTGGTTCAATGGCATGCCCGGTCCATTAGGAGAGGCTAAGTATATCTGGGAGTCTAAATGCGAGTATGACAGATCATGGGTGCGTTTCCAATTTTTCTCCAAGGAGTTCGAGACTTTACAGAACACCGAAGACCTCCAGATCATATGGCAACGAGCAGGGTTGGCGGAATATTTTGAAGCCCCACTACCTAAACCCGACCTCCTCCGATGTTACTATCTGGTCTCTACATTACAAGCTCATGAAGATAAGGACCAACCCGGATCATTTGTTCTCCCCTCATTGCTGGGCAACAACGAGTTGAAGAGGTTTGAACTTACTGTGGAGCTAGTGAGTGATGCTTTAAAGATGCATGGCACGCATGTACCCTCAGAAAAGGATGCTCTCGTTCCCAACAACATGAAGGACAGGAAAGTAGTGAAGCTGAAAGACATGGCAGCCCTCACCCCAAATGTGTCCATCCCTCTCCGCATGTGCATGCAACATTTCGCCTTCCCCGGTCAAGACCGATTCACGCAACCACACAAGAAGATCTGGTTTGCTCTCTACTTGGCGGAAGCAGGTGCGCTACCTATTAAGCTACCAGTGTGGATTATAGATCAGTTGTATGAAGCGAACAAACGGGCTTCTAGGAAATTAGTGGTGAACGGATGCTGTGCACTCACACGCATCATTTACCGATGCTTGGCATATGATGTCCCCATTGAGCGTGCCTTAACTTGGGCACAATTACAAATGTTTAAAAGGCTCAAGACATCCACACATCAGTCCAAGCGCATGAGGGGCGCGATTCCGTGTGTCCAGACAAGGGAAGTCCTGACTACTCCTGAGGCATCACCATTAAGAGAGGGCACTGTACCTCCTTTTACCATTAGGATACCCAGGTCGGAATCTGACACTACGACACAACCCACCCCATCGGCTCCTCCGGTTACACCTGAATTCGAGTTTGCTGCCACTGGAGAGGCTGAAGGACTGGACCCCCAGGATTTCGAAGCATTCCTACAAAGCACACAATTCTCTGATGTGGAGTTTTATTCAGAGGCAGAGGAGCAGGGCACATCCTCACGGAGAAGAAGAAAGTCTACAGACGGTAGACATGTCCATTGGAGTGACGCTCCGCAAAGCCAACAACACGGACACCCGGAAGAAGAAGAAGCATATGAAGAAGAGACCACTGAAGCCCCAGCATATACAGCAGAACTCCGAAGGCTGTATCAGATTATGGAAAGAGTGCGATCGCAGCAGTTACTCACTGAACAGAGCAGCAGAGTACTTATGACTCAGTTGTTGGAAGAAGCGGGAGTTGACTCAGAGTACAGGGAAGGTCTCTTATTGATGGCAGAAACATATGGAGTTGTAGAAGCTGTGCGCACTGCCATTCAGAGGCCTTCAGTTCAATATGACCCACGAAGGTTCCAGACACGACCTCGCTCAGGTAAAAATATCCAAATTCCCGTTACAGTTGCAGAAGAGCCCACTACTACACCAACCTCCCAAACAGCTAGTCAACAGCACCCCGCCACCCATGAGGAGTCCACCGAACCACTACCATCCACTCCCCCACCATCACCTCCTAGAAGAGAAACAGTGGAAACCACATCGACTGCTCAACCCACCGACCCCACCTTCACCTTCCGTACTCCGATCTCCAGTGCCACCCTATTCTCTACCACTGATAACCCGGTCTTTGACGCAAACCCCATCACTACACCACCCACCGAAACCATTCCCGAGCCTGCCCTAGGACAACCATCCCCAATGCCTTCAGCCACCGGTCATCCTGACCCCAGATCCACATTCATGGGCTTCCCTGCTACCACGCAACCCTTTCAGCCCTCCTCAAATTTACGACCCCAACCCCCGATATCCCTCTCTCCATTTCTACAATCCCTCCAGGACATCTTTGCTAGGGCTTTTCAACCAGGCCCTCAACCATTCCCTGTCTTTTCAGCTCCCCACCCCACGTCACATCTATTCACCACTTCCACACACACACCACCTACCATACCAATGTATATGGCAGGCCCCACACTAACACCCACTCCTGAAGGTATGGACATTTCACCACCCACGGCACCTCCACCCACGGTTTCACCTCCTCCCATTTCCCCTCCACCAATTTCACCCACACACACAACTTTCGTAGACACATCATTCACTGTCTCCCTTCCCCAATTCCCTTCCCATGCATCTTCCACAGTAAACACCCCCCACTCATCTATAGGTAATGCATTGGACACCATGTTGGCTTGTATATCAAATTTAAGAACAGATTACATTCAGCTCCAGCAACAAAACGCACGCCTGCAAGAGCACTCAGCGACACTACAGCTCCGCCTTGCGGTACTAGAAGAGGAGAATGCTCGCCTCCACACACAGTTCCAAACCCTCCAAGACGCCCATAATATATTGGAAGTACAGCTACAGAACGTAGATCAGGAAGCAGTGCAGGTGGTAGAAAGTCACCTACGGACACAACTGGAACGCAACTCAAAACTTCAGCGAAATATGGCGCTACTTAAACGCCATCTTGCGGCTGCTCAGGAAGAGAACAGACGTCTGCAAATACAAAATCAAGAGAACCTGGAGGCAGCTATTGAGAGCACACCGGGGGCACCCATCAGCCCATCCAAGTTTCAAGCAGTGACCCCCGATAATATCAAGATTATATTGGAAGATTATGCCATGCTACTCGAAGCACATGATAAGCTATCGGAGGAGCTAGGACAACTGAAGCAGGAACACCAACAAGGCCCAACAGCTGCCCCTCCAACCACCCCCTCTGGAGCTTCGCTTCCCTCCGACGCAGAGGCCATAAAAGATCTCCAGCAACAGGTAACTGAATTGCAGACACGCCTACTACAATATGAGAGGCCATCTTCCCCTCCGGAGGCTCCCACGGACGAAGAAGTTGTGCAAATTCCTGTGGAACAAACGTTTGATGAAGAATATGATCCGCAACCATTCCCAGGAGGCCAACAAACAGAAGAAGCGCAGGACACGTTCGAGGCACCACGGCCGCCATGGTTACGACAAGTGGAGGAAATAGGGACCTCGCATGAAGAGCGCACCGTAGTGCAAAATCAGGCTATGAGGGTCATAGAGGAGACTGTTTTACAATCAGATTACTTCAAGAACTTGTCATCGAGACGCCTGATTCTCTCATCGGAACTCCAGTACAGGCCATATTATATTATCTTGGCTGATTATAATGCAGAAATACAAAGAGTCACGGGTCAGATTCCTACTTTTGCGACCCAATTTCAACCCGAAGACCTTCCTCCAGAGGTGCGAAAAGGCAAGATTCGTCAACCAACATGGCGGCAGAAACTTTTAGAGACTTATCCAGAAATGCTACGCACATGGAACAACGCGCCGTTGCACCTCCTGTACAACCCATGCTACGGTCCAGTCCCCCGCCGCAGGTCGTGGAAGGCATTTAATATCAAGGTACAGAACAATGCGCAATGCAAGGAATGGCTGAACTACCCGTACATAGCACCACCACAAGGACCACCATCGGTAGCATATATGATGGGGACCATTCGCCACTGGATGCCGCGCTTGAAGCCCATGCAAGATGTAGCAGCGCAAATGATGCTTAAAATCTTAGATATGATGCAAGTGGTGCTGAAGACCTTTAGAAATGCAGCCGCACCACAGGTACGCCTTCCGGGGTTTAGCAATGGAAATTACGACTTGGTGTATGACATGAGCACCACCCCCAGTATCCGTGTGGCTTACGCTTGGCATGCACGCATCAAATACCTCCCCGCCTGCTACAAACAGACCTTCGAAGAAATGTTCAGATCAGGGTTCTGGGAGTACCACTCAGAGATTTTCGCGCCAAAGCCGACACATCTGCTTCAACTGTTTGCTTGTGAACAAGCAATGTATTCAGAGTACTACACCACCCCGCAACCAGAGACCCCCGGTGCAATAAATTGGGAGGCATTGGAAGCCGATCTAGCAAGAGGCTTAAGGATAGGAGAACATGAACTGGCCACCAATGTCATCCAATATTACATCGACCACCCGAGGGAACAAAGGTCTGTCAGGGGCGACAGACGCTAGGAAGGGGGGAGTGTTGGCATACAAAGCAATAAAGGAGTCATGCACAATACGGCAACAAGGCCAGATCATTTTTTCCCATAGATTATGTACAACCCAAGTGATTTTAATCACTACACAAACATTGTAAATCCCGTTTTTGGTAGATTAGACTCCATTTTGTGCAAGCCGAGGAGTCCTCGAGCTTGAGGAGTATTAGAAGTACCATCGTACCAAATTTCATAATTTTTAGACTTCGTTTGAGCCCTCAAATAAGCCCTGGAACCTAATTTTTAACTAGGCCGGACACTAGGTCTGGACAGGGCCAAAAGCTAGTCAAAAACTATAAAAAGAGCTAGAGAGCTCATTTTTGAGGTTGGATTGTAATTGAAACGAACTTGTAAGAGCATTTTGAAAGTAATCTAAAAGCTCCATTGATCCTCACTCTTTGTCTTGCCGTGTGTGCGCGTGTGTGTGTATGTGTGTGCATGTTAGAGTACTTCTCACTCACGCACTTGTGCCGCCACTTGCTCGAGGTCTTCATACCATCCTCACGTCTTCCCGGATTGACATTAAAGGAGGTACTACTCATCATTGAGCTACAACCCCCAAAAGGAAGATTCCTAATTGCTATTGTATTGAGAGCACTAAGCAAAATATCTAGTAGGTATCAAGACCAAAATAGCAAGGTTTTTGGTCACTAGCTAATTGCAAAGTTATCTTTTTTTATCTAATTGTTTGAAGCATCATCTCCAAAGTACATAGGTACTTATTTGGTATCATTTACAAGCTAAGAGGGCCTACTACATAACCTTGAAGTGAAATAGGGTAGGTACTAAGCAGGTTTTGGCAGTACCACCTCACTTCTTAGAGGTATCCATCCATCTCTTCCAACAGTGGTATCAGAGCAAGTTGAAGTAAAATGGGAGATGGTTTCCCTTCTTTTATTGAAAAATTGGACAGGAAAAATTATCCAGCATGGTCCTTGAGGATGAAGACATATTTACAAGGAAGGAGTCTCTATGGATACATATCAAGAGATGAGGAGATGCCCATTTTCAGAAGCAAAGAACAACCTACAAGAGAGGAACTTGAAAGACTCAACTCATGGTGTGCCAAAGATGCTCTAGCAAGGTCGGACAACTCTTTACCCATGAAGCCAAGCTCAACAAAAATGGAGAACCATCAAGAGGTAACAACTCTTCTGCCCTATACACATATAAAGGAAAGTCTAAAGAGAAAGGGAAAAGCAAGAAAATGGAGGATGTGAAGGGATTCGATGGCGATGCACCACAGTGCACTCTCCTTATCAAGAGCTCCACACAATATCCTCAGAGTAGAAAAGGAAGCTCCTACGGCCACACACAGTACTCTGCACTTAGACTACAGAATACACAGAAAAACACAGTACACAGGGAGCACGAAGGCATACTTCTTAGGTCTTACAAATGCAATCAAATTTCCAGTCTGTGACTGACCAAGCCACTATATGTTTTATTAAAGAACATATACAAAGAAGTGTTCGGTGGCCATTTGGCATGAAGGGATTCGACGGTGATGCACCACAGTGCGGTATCCTTATGGAGAGCTCCACAATGATATCCTCGAAGTAGAAAATGGAGCTCCTACGGCCGCATAGAGTACTCTACACTTAGACTACAAAATACACAGAAAAACACAGTACACAGGGAGCACGACCCTGATCCACCAGATGTGCTTGAGACCTCTGATGCCATGATGGTAGAGAACTGGATAGAATGATAATGGAGCTCGAAGAGTCCAAACACCAATGAATAAGTGTATCAAGGAGTAAATTAATCACTATATAATTGGCTAAACCAAAAATCTAGAAAAATTTTGCCAGAGCATCTTGCAAAATGAGCATATGACCAGTGTCAAAATATCATAAAACTACAAGTACTAACATGTTTTCCTGCATAGTGAATCACTGACTCCACTCACCATGACCCTCTTTATCGAACGTAAAAGGCTTTATGCAAAAACATAACTGCTATATCAATGACCACATGGACATACATAAGCGGTATCCACAAAAACATACATGGTGTGTATGTGCTCAATATATGCAGTAAAATGACACTAAAAGGCAGAATGCACAGCCCAAAAACTAGCCAACAACACCTGCAAGTGTCTATCAACTCTGATGTTTTAAGCTAAAAGAAACCTGCATAATTTTGCAGTGGCTGCTCCCAGCAAAACTGAAAACCTTTTGAGAAACCTGGAGTTTTACGAGTGTGGCTGAAAACACAGCCCCAAAGTTTGATATTTATTGTCAGAGAAGTACAAAGAACACTCTTCTTGATGTTCTTGGACCTGTGTGAAGAGAACTATGTGCAAAAGTACACCAAAATGGCTCCAAAAGACATCCCAAAAATGCTTCAAAAATAGGCTTTGAAAGCAAAGGATGAAGCTTTGAGGGACCAAAATATGTTCAAGATAATGTCAACCTTAGTCTTTCCCCTTCTTTAGACACCACAAGAGTGTAGCTTAGTGGCGAGAGATTGGCATGGTTTAGCGAGCTCTAGGGGGGAACAATACTGGGATGGGTGACCTCCAGAGAAGTACGAGGAACCTCTATCTTCCTTATCGTTGAGGTCCTCCCTCGTGTGCAGCCAACAGCACCAACGGTGACTTCGGTGACTCAAATGACAAGGTATGCCAAGGTTAATGCCTTGGTCACCACCTTAGTCGTAAGCCTTGGAGAAAGCCGGGGGGTACTCACTTGGCTCGCACAAAAGGAACAAAGCTTTTGCGTTGAACTGCTCTGATACGAGTGAAGGGATTCAATGGCGATGCACCACAGTGTGGGCTCCTGGTCGAGAGTGTTGGAAAACAATGTCTATTGGTCCATCTTACTTCCAGGATATAGGATGTGTAGCCTTCAGTTCTACTTCTTGTACAAGCAAGAATGTTGGCACGTTGGTTAAATCGTGGTCCTCTCATAGTACCCGCCAGAGTTCAAATCCCCCAGGCTGCAGCGACGTGCGAAGTTGTTTTTAATCACGCTTTTAGATTAAAGCACAAGCGATAGCGAACGCGGATATTTTTCAAAACGCAACAGACGGCGGAGTGCTTTATTCACATTGCGATCGTATGCTTTTCTAGTGCTTTATTATCATGGAGGAAATACTATATAACAAGAGCTTGTATCATTGTTGATTCATCCTTCACCAATATCAACACAAGCTTTGGAAGCTTGGACCTCAGTAGAGGTGGTGTTTCATCTAGCACATGGGGCAGCCATGGTGCTAACTTGAAGCATGTTGAGGAGCAGCTATGGAGTTCTTCTTGGTGATTCTTCTTGGAGAAGATGAAGAGTGTGCTCACACTCTACCTCATGGAGAGGAGGGTATCTCTTGTTCATGGCAAGAAGACTTGGTCATTAGCAGCTTGATGGTGAGGATCGCCCATCTACATGATGTATTTGAAGATCATCTTCTACAAGAAGATGTTAGGTTGAAGATTATCTTCTACAAGAAGATGTCTGGCTACTTCAAAGACATTGGATGGGACCATCTACATGGCGTATTTGAAGATCATCTTCTACAAGAAGATGTTAGGTTGAAGATTGTCTTCTACAAAGAAGATATCGGGCTACTTCAAAGACATTAGATGGAGATTAACATAAGATTCACATCTTATGTTAAGTATTCAGGTACATATTCTCTTTATGCACACAGGTACTACTTGAAGTTTATGGAGGCTGTGGCGTTCATATCAGGAGGAGTCCTATTCGGCATAGGTACAAGAGAATTAGTACTTATATGCTTTATGCATATTTTTATGAGGTGTTTGAGAAGGTGTGTTCACATGAGTTTGAGGATTTCCGGCAACAATCTTGTTAGCATTCTATGCTACTTTATAAGTATGTGATCTTTTCACACACGTATCTGACTTAGGGTCTTCCATAGCCTAAGTTTAGATGTAGGTTTGTTGACCATCAGTTTCACACTGATCCTTCCTCATTCAGTCACTCATATTCACTCTCATGTATATTCAGATTACTGCCCACACATCTGAATATGTTTGTTACATTGTACATTCACTCATTCATCTATTTCTCATCACATAGAATGGTTGAGAATTTTGCTCCCACATTGTACATTGAACATTGGTATATATGGTACTATGAGTAAGCGATGGCTTACGTAACACCGTACACATGACGTCTATTCTTTCTCTATCTTTATCTCATCATTTTTATGATTAAGTTGTGGTATGTTCATGTTTTGTCAATATGGAAGATTGCTAGAATTAATGTTGTATATATACTGGACCTATGGAACCATGGACCTGTGACATGAGCCTAAGGGCCTACCTCACTTCCAACATTTGGTATCAGAGCTTTAGGGATTTGGTATCAGAGCACTAAGGTTTTGGTTACAGAACTTTAGATCTTTGGCATCAATGCATTAAGGCTCATTCATATCTCAGGTTCCCAGAATTCCAGATTTACAACATATGATTTGAAAGCATCTTCTAATATGTGACATGAGCCTAAGGGCCTACCTCACTTCCAACGATATCCTTGGAGTAGAAAATGGATCTGCTATGGCTGCACACAATACTCTGCACTTAGACTGCAAAATACGCAGAAAAACACAGTACACACGGAGCACAAAGGTAGACTTCTTAGGTCTTACAAAGGTAGACTTCTTAGGTAGACTTCTTAGCTCCACAACGATATCCTTGGAGTAGAAAATGGATCTGCTATGGCTGCACACAATACTCTGCACTTAGACTGCAAAATACGCAGAAAAACACAGTACACACGGAGCACAAAGGTAGACTTCTTAGGTCTTACAAATGTGGTCGAACTTCCAGCCTGTGACTGACCAACATATACAAAGAAATGTTTGGTGGCCATTTGGCCTTTCACATGGACACTAACGGTAACAAGATGAATGTACTACTTCTCAAGCTAACTATGCAGGGAGAGGTAGGAACTCAAGAAGAAGGGGCAGAAGAGGTAAGCAAGGTAGGGGGAGACCTTTCAACTCTTTCCCATGCAACATATGTGGACCGTCTAATCACACTACATATGAGTGCTATAGGAACTTCAAGAATTAGAGAGGAAGATGATATCAAAGAGGTGGCTACTCACAATCAAGAGGAAGGTTCAACCATAACCAATGCTACAACCATGGCTACAACAACAATTACAACAACAATTATCAAGGAGGATGGGCACCTCTTCTACATTGACTCAGGATGTTCAAACCATGTAGCAGGCAATGTAGCTCTTCTTTTTTATCTTGAGGAGCCCAAGGGAAAGCACCAAGTACAAACAGGTGATGACCCCAAGCACTCAGTAGTCAAGGTAGGAAATGTCAAAACTTTTGATGGAAATAGAAATCTATTGAGCAGGGTTCTTTATGTACCTACAATCACCAAGAATTTGATGAGCATTGGACAGATAGCGGAAAAGGGTTTGCACGTTAGGTTCAAAAAATACGGAGCTTTTGTGAAGGATCCCCAACACGGATTCAAGAGAATTGTCAAGGGAGAAAAACACGTGGACTATTTACATTTGAGCTAGAGTACACTAGAAACATTGCACTTTATAACTACAAGGATCAAACATTGTCTGAGCTTGAGATTTGGCATAAAAGATTAGGGCATATTGGTGAGAGAACCTTGAAGAAAATATGTAGAGATCAATGTGTGCTTGGGATACCTAATGTATCCAAGCAACACATGATCTATAAATGTGGTGCTTGTCAGTTTGGTAAATCACACAGGTTACCCTTCACAAAGAAAGGCTACATGCATGAGGATTATTTGGAACTTGTCCACACAGATGTGCGGGGGCCAAGCAAGGACCCTTCAATTTTAGGCTCAAGGTATTATGTGTCATTCATTGATGATTTCAGTAGGTGGACTATCTTGTACTTTATGAAACTAAAGATGAAGTGTTCAGTTGCTTCAAGAAGTATCCTTGTGGAAAATCAAACAAGAAGAGGCCTAAAGAGGATAAGGGCAGATGGAGGAGGTGAGTACTTCTCCAATGAATTTGATGCATTCTTGCAGGACAGAGGTATCAAAAGGGAGATTACTACAAGGTACACCCTTGAGCAAAATGGAGTAGCAGAGAGGAGAAATAGGTTGATTGTGGAAATAGCTAGATCAATGCTTAATGAAAAAAGGTTACCACATCATTTGTGGGCAGAAAGTGTATCTACTTCCACTTATCTTATTAACAGGTTTCCATCCAAATCACTTGATGGGATGACCCCATATGAAGCATGGCATGGTAGTAGGCCATCACTTAATCATTGTAGAATATTTGGATGTGTTGCTTATGTGAATGGTCCATCTCAAATCAGAGGTAAGCTAGACCCTAAGGTAGAGAAGTGCATATTCATAGGGTATGATTTAAATCAGAAAGGATACATGTTTTATAATCCATCCAACAAAGGATTTATGGTCAGTAGAGATGTTGTGTTTGATGAGAATGGTTCTTGGTTTGAAAGTGAATGTAGGAAGGTCAAGTTGCCATATGAGTTGGAAGAGGAATTTCCAAGCCTCACCAAGGAGGATCCAAGCCAAGTTGAAGACATCAAATCAGATGATGAAGATACCATCAATTTAGAAGAATTGAAAGCATGGAAATGCAAAGGCAAGGCCAAGATGAAGAGGTTGGAAGACTTACGTGAATCATCCAACCAAGCTCTAAGAAGATCACAAAGGGAGAGCAAGAAGTCAATTAGATATGGGTATGATATTTCATTAGTTACTAAGCATTCCATTTATCTTGCTAAAGATTTTTCATTTGAAGAGCCTTCTTCATATGAGGAAGCAAAGACCAAGGCAGGATGGAAGGAAGCTATGGAAGAAGAAATAGAAGCACTCCAAGAGAATGATACTTGGGAGCTAATACCCAAGAAAGCATCAATGAAGGTAATTGGTTCTAGATGGATTTACAAAATCAAGAGAAACTTAGATGGATCCATAAACAGGTATAAAGCTAGACTTGTGGCTAAGGGTTCTGCACAAACCCAAGGAGTTGATTATGAAGAGACATTTTCACCTATGGCTAAAATGCCAACCATCAGAGTATTGGTAAGTGTGGCTGCATCTAGGAATTGGAATACGTATCAATTGGATGTGAAAAATGCTTTTTTAAATGGCTGGATTTCAGAGGAGGTTTACATGGCTCAACCTCCGGGCTATGAAGATCCAAGCAAGGTAAATTACGTGTGCAAATTGAACAAAGCTCTTTATGGTTTGAAGCAGGCACCTAGGGCATGGAACCATAGGTTAACTACATACCTTCAAGATCAAGGATTCATTATGAGCAAAGCAGATTCTTCTCTGTTTGTCAAGAGAAGTAATTCAGAGATGATATATTTATGTGTGTATGTTGATGACATCATACTTACAAGGAATGATGCCAATGGCATTAAACAAATCAAGAACCTAATGATGCAAGAATTCAAAAGCAGCGACCTAGGGTTTCTAAAGTATTTTCTTGGACTTGAATTGGTTTACAAAAATTCTAGAATTTACATTACTCAAAGGAAGTATGTGTAGGACATGTTGAAGAAGTTCCACTTGGAGAATGCCAAGATAGCTAGCACCCCTATGGAGGTAAATCATAAATTGAGTGCTCATGAAGGTGATTTGCTTGAAGACATTTCAGGATATCAAAGCATAGTTGGAAGTCTAAACTATGCAACCTTGACAAGGATTGACATAGCTTATGAAGTAAGTGTTTTAAGTCAATTCATGCATACACCTAGAGCACCTCACTTGGAAGCTGCCAAAAGGATTTTGAAGTATCTCAAGGGTACTCAAAATCAAGGTTTATACTTTCCATACACATCAGATTTAGACATCAAGCTTTACTCAGATGTAGATTGGGTAGGTTGTAAGGATGATGGGAGGAGTACCTCTGGTTATCTTTCTTTTGCAGGTGATAAGCCCATTTCATGGTCTTCCAAGATGCAACCTACTGTTGCTCTATCTTCAATAGAAGCTGAATATAGTGGATTAGCCAATTGTAAGCTGCCAGATTGGCAACTGTAAAATCTGACTCTTAACAAACCGAAAGGTCGTTGCGTAGATGTTGCATTGTAACCTTTATATAAATCAATGAAAAAGACACTTTCGGTGACGATCAGTTGGATCACCAGACTGTCTGTCTGGGTGATTGATCTGCAACATTGCTGTGGTGTGCGTTTGAGTAATTCTGAGTATTCTGTTCTTGTCTCTGTCTTGTTTGTTTATCGATACCTGTTCGGTAAAGATTGGGGTTAGGGTAATATTCATAGTAAGTTAAGAGTTGAATTATTGTTTCACTGAGGGTATTACTGTGAGTCTGTGTACGGTAATGTTTACCTTATGATTCGGTTACTGAGAGAGTCTTAAGCTGTGTATGAATCGGTACTCTGTGAGTGAACTGTCATGTGAGTAAGTCTGGCAAGGAAGAGCTAGAGTTTTCTGTTAGTGAGTTGGATTAGCATATTTGTTCGAACTATTGTCATGTAAGTAAGTTGAATTGGGAAAATCAAGCATAAGGCCTCTATTTAACAGACCCCTTCCACTCCCAAGAACCCGATATATGTTTAAACGCGTCTCTGACGGCAAGACCCGCGTTTAACACTGGCGCCGTCTGTGGGAAAGTGGCACCAAAGTGTTGCAATATAGTTGTGGGAAAGTGGCACCAAAGTGTTGAAATATAGTTGTGGGAAAGTGGCACTAGAGCGTTGTAAATTGATTGTGAGAAAGTGGTCATAGATTGCGAATCAACGAGTAGTACGTAAAGTATTGCAAACGTGATATATGCTGGTTACTCGTTCCGGTGAAACGTACCTGAAGTATAGGAGAAACGAACAGTATTGGGCGATACCTAATTTGCTAAGGACCCCCAGGAGCTAGAAGCGCAGATAAGTTTAACCCAGTTGTCAAGGAAGTGAAGAATGATAGTAGTGATTCTGGTAGCATTCCAGTGGAACGAAGTGCAATTTCGATAGATTTCGGTGCAATTTCGGCACAGTCTGTCGAAGATATAGTAACTCCAGAGTCTACTAGGCCGCAGTATGCAGTTAACTTAACACCATCTAGACAAGATTCGAATTTGTTTGAGGATAGAAGCGTGTTGGCCAAAGAAATCAGTGAAGGTGAAAAAGTACCTTGCTTTGGTGAAATCTCGACAAATTTCGGTGATATTTCGGTCTCAGTTATAGAGAGTTCACAGTCTCCCGGTGACGGTTTACCATTTCCTGGTGAATCTTCATTCCGGTCACCACTATTCAGAGTATGCTTCCCTAGATTTGATACCAAGGAGGAAGGTAGCTTATTCGAAGCTGAAATCCGAAAGAGATTGAACGATATTATCAAGCCGGAGAGTGCACAGGCTGACGATACAGATTCCGACGATCAAGAAATTCAACCTCGGAACTCAGAAGATAGTAACAATACAACAGCAAGCACCATGATTGGACAACAACAACAACAACAACAACAAAAACAGTTTACAACAACAACAGCAGCAACAACAACATATACTTCCACCTCGTCCGGTTCCGACAGGAGTTACCTACACAAAATTTGGTGGATTTCCAGGTGATGATCCTGATGCTCATGTACAAACCTTTGAAATTAGTTATGCAGTACTTAATCATCCACCTGATCCGGCATACAAGGCCATAGTATTCCAATCGACACTAGTTAATGAAGCCGCCAGATGGCTTACAGAATATGATATCAATCATTTCGGCACCTATGAAGCGGTAAGAGATGCGTTTCTGCAGAGATTTCGGCTAAAGAAGAATCCTGCCAAAATTTTTGATTACCTGTAGAACAATAGACAAAAGCTGAATCAAACAGTGCAGGAATATGCCACCCTATTCAGAACTCACTTGAGACAACTACCGCCAGCACATGCTAATTTGTCAGATGAAGTCATCACTCAATGGTTTATTAATGGTTTAACTCTGCAGCTCCGACAGATAATGATCATTCGTTGTGTAGGAGCTATGACGCTAGATGCGGTTATTGCAATGGCTTTGCAGCTCGAGAATAAGGTTGGAGGTTTTACTGAAGACCTAGAATGGTTAAAAGCTAGTAAAAATATTGCAGAAGATCCGACCAGACAGATGTACTGCACTACGTGCAAGAATTCCGGGCATACCAGTGCCACTTGTGCACTTAATCAGATGTATTGCGCCATCTACAATACAACCGGACATTCCATCGAAAATTGTGCCTATAACGCCAAAGTGCAGGGAACAACAACAGTAAATGTAATTATACAAGAACCACGACAACCTGCCACCCACTATATACCACCTCAGAGGAGAAATAATCAGCAGCAAGGATACATAAATTTTAGAGGACAGAGGAATACCAACTATAATGGAAATCGTTGGCAGACAGGAACATCACAAGAAGGTAATGCCTTGCCACCACCTCGCTATCATTTTTGCCGTGAATTTGGTCACATCAGAAGATTCTGTAAAGATGCAGCCGAATTTGATCAGAGGAAAAAAGAGCGTCAGAACCCAATGACAAATATGGTTCATATCACACCAATAGAAACACAAGCCGCAGTAGTTCAGACCCGATCCGGTAAGCCGTTGCAACCAGCAGCTGAAGTATTCGAACCAGGTGTTCGTGAGCAACAAAGAATGTATGACAAAGCTAGCTAGTGGACCACCACAGAACCTCTAGTGTTCCCAGATCCAATTCTGGTGATACAAGTTCCGCTACCAAAGGAAACCACGCAGGAGCAGGAGTCAATCCTAGTAACTGATGCATCGTCTTCAGAATCAGTAAAAGGTACAAACCAAGCAGAGCAGGCATGGGAAATTTTATCTAAAGCATCCATTACTCTTCCTCTTGGATAGTTACTGGCATTAGTACCAGGAGTTTGGCAACAATTCCAGCAGCAGTTCAGTTCTGCGTCTTCCTGCATTCCAGCAACAGCGACAGTACAACCGGAAACTGACTCTACGATGGATCACTCGGTTCCTTTAATTACGATATGGTACAAAAATCATAAAATTACTCAAGTATTAATTGATGGTGGGTCCGGTGTAAACATAACTACTGCAGCACTTTGTAAAAAGTTAGGATGGACCGAAATTGAACCTGTGCAGTTTTTTGTTAGAATGGCCGACCAATCTAGAGTCCACCCAGTAGGACTTGTACGGAATGTCCCCATCACTTTGCAGGGTACAACTTTTAAGATGACTTTCATAGTTTTAGAACTACCGGAGTCTAGTCTTGATTATAATCTTCTTTTCGGTCGTCCTTGGTTGAAACAAGCTAAGGTTATACAAGATTGGTCCGCACAGGAACTCAGTTTCAAAGACAATAACCGAAAATATGTTGTAAAATTAGATGCTATTCAGCCCTGTGAACTACATGCTAGACCTTATGTGGCAGAACCAGTTCACATGCTAGATGGTTTATCCGATGACGAAGAAGAAGAATTTTTGAAGAATAACATAGATTTAATTTCCTTAGGGACTGTTGATTTACAATCTGTTGTAGATCAATGGAATCCGGCAGTTTGTACGGTGATGCCTATGACCGAAGAAGTAGAAACAGAAAATACTACTGCTAAGGATGAAACTGCTATACAACAACTTTTACAATCAGTCAATGATTCAGAAAAACCTCGTCAATTCTATATTCCCGAAGATCAGTTGATCACATATAATTTAGGAGATGAAGTAAATCCACGACCTGTCAAGATAAAGGAAGGATTGTCTGAAGCATTTCAAGCAGATTTGATACAACTTATTCGTGAGTTTGCTGATGTTTTTGCATGGGATTACCGTGACATGAAGGGTCTGGACCCTCGCATATATCAGCATCGAGTTGTACTTAAACCGGAGGCAAAACCAATTAAACAACCTAGCTACCGGATGAATCCTAACTACACAGCACAGGTAAAGGCAAAGCTTGATAGGTTATTAAAAGTTGGATTCATTGTTCCAATAGAACATGCTGAGTGGATATCACCCATTGTTATCGTCCCTAAGAAGAATAAGCAGCTACGCATATGTGTGGATTACCAGAAACTGAATGCAGCTACGGTGCCAGATCCGTTTCCTCTTCCATTTCTTGATACAATCCTGGATAGAGTGACTGGGCATGAAATGTATTCATTTTTGGATGGATATAGTCGGTATAATCAGGTCAGAATGGCTGAGGAAGATATACCAAAAACAACGTTCATTACCAATTAGGGTGTTTTTGCTTGTACAGTTATGTGGTTTGGATTAAGAAATGCTCCTAGTACTTTTCAACGATGTATGCAGGAAATCTTCTCCCCCTATCTTACTTCTTTCATGCAAGTATATCTAGATGATTTCTCTTTATTTGGTAAGATGGTAGCACACCTGTATCATTTACGGTGTTGCTTTGAGAAGTGTCGTGAATACAGACTCTGCCTGAACCCAAACAAGTCTGTGTTTGCGATTTCATGTGGTAAGATGCTTGGCCATATTGTGTCTGCACAAGGCATACAAGTTGATCCAGATAAAATTGCAGCTGTGTTAGAAGCACCTGTGCCTACTACGCCGAAAGAAGTAATGAGATTCATGGGCCAAATCAGATGGCATGGTCGACATTTACAGTGGCTTGTTCATTTAGCAATACCTCTCAATAGATTAATAACCAGTACTCCTTGACAGTTTGTTTGGACTCAGGAATGTCAAACAACATTTGTTCATCTCAAAGGCTTATTAACGCAGGTTCCAATTCTACAACCTCCTGATTGGGAACGTCCATTTCATGTTTTTATTGACACATTAGATATCGCCATTGGGAGTGTCTTAATGCAACAAATTGATAAGTGGTTTTGGCCTATTTATTATGCGAGTAGAAGACTTGCTCCTGCAGAAAAGAATTATTTAGTAACTGAAAGAGAATGCCTTGGTTTAGTATATTCTGTAAAGAAATTTCGGCATTATTTGTTAGGCCGAAAATTCGTCTTTCATGTAGATCATGCTGTGATAGTATATCTGGTTTGGCAGTAGCATTTAGGTGGTCGTTTAGCGCATTGGGTTCTACTATTACAAGAGTTTGATTACGAAGTAATCCATCGACCTGGAACTACACATGCATTAGCAGATTTCCTTTCTCGGTTGGATTCTGGTGAAGCTCTGGTCGGTGTTGATGACACCACATCTAGCACAATGGTGAGTACCAACGTGAGAAGATTCACCTCATAATTGTCAATCCGTGGAGACGTGAGGACTAGTATGAAGATGTAGAGCCCTAACCGGTTGAAACTAAAGGTGCAAAGTATTTTTCTCTTAAGGTGCAAAGGATGAATTTAAAATCTTAAGGTGCAAAAGTAAAGAATTAAAAGGACAGGTGAAGGTATGGAAGGCCGCGTACGCAAAGGTGAAAATAGGTCGCCCAATCAAAAATTTTATTTTTGAAAGTCACTCTTGTTCTAAAGTCACTACAGGACAAAGTAGCGAGTCGTTGAGGACCAGTTCAAAAGACAATCTTGGGACATTGAAAAGACACCAAGATTGTATTGCAGTTAGAGTGCGCGAACCGGCGGACTCAACAAAAAGAAGGACAAAGGCTATTCTTGGACACATTGGGAGTTAGGAGCAAGGGAGAGCTTCAGAGGAAGCAAGAGAGGAAGCAAGAAGAGCCTCCAGTGTGCGACGACACTCAAGAGTGCAAGAGGTGTCAAGAGGAAGGTGTGCGGAGAAGGCGGGTTGGATTCCAAGAGTCCCAAGGTCTATTGTGTGTGTGTGCCGTGATACCAATTCCTTAGCTTGGTGGAAGCTTAGTGCAAGGTGTGCACAAGGGAAGCGGGAAGCAAGTGAAGGATTGGTGCAGGAGAGGCCGCTGCCAGAGGACTTGAGATAATTGGTCTTCAGTAATTGATATTCTCCGAAGTTGTATTTAGTCATTGATTAGACTGTGTGCAAGTCATTGTAATTGTTGAAAGATAATCAATATTCAAGGTTTCCCAGAGTATTCCTTTGCAGAAGTTCTCACTGTTATTCCATTTTTATCATCTCCTTTTTCTCCTACAAACCCTCAAACTCCTTCTTGTCCACGAATCCCCAACAAATTTGGCACGCCCGGTGGGACATCCAAGGAGCTTTGAGCATAGGAGACTATATATTGCCATTGGAGGACAATATTCCAGTGTCGACAACATTATTCCAGTGGGCCAAAAGGTACATACTTTTATCAAGTGTCTCATTTTAAGTGGACTATGAATAGCTCATGACCGCGACCCGGTCACAAACCTTGAGAATCAAGTGCAAGCAGACAAGAAGAAAGACGAACAGAAGATCATCGAGTCCACTTTCATCGACTTCATCGGTAGGAAGCATGGCAGGACAGGTGGACCTAGAAATCTTGCTCTCCAGATTAAACATAAAATTTCCCTCCTTCAGAGGTTTAGCCCATGAGGACTCAGACGAGCACATTCGAAGATTTCTTGCATTATGTAAGACTAGGGGGCTAATGGGTAGGGAAGATGCTTTCTTGATACTCTTCCCCGCCACATTGGAAGGTCTGGCAGACAAGTGGTTTAGCCAGTTTGCTGAAAATCACTTTACCTCTTGGGATTTGATGAAAGAGGCCTTTAAGAATCAATTTCAGCATGGCAACACGGCTGAGATCATTATAGAAGAATTGGAAAACTTGAAGTTGGGTCCAGGAGAGAAGTTCCCCGAGTTCGTGACCAGGGCCAAAGCACTAATGGCTAAACTACCGGATCCACCACACGACTTCTTTGTCAAGAAGTGGTTAGCCAAACCTCTACCTGTGGTCACCCAATGCAAAATAAAAGAGTTAGTGCTACCTACTGCCTCTGTTGAGGAGTTCATCAATACGGCCACCCGCTTGGAACAGATAAGGCACCAGTATGGTGCAACTTCTTCCCAACCATCATATGGTACAGAACTGGAGGACCCAGTGAGCCAGTTAAGAAGGGAACTGGAGGGCTTGAAAAGGAATAAGCCCTACACAGAGGAGGAGACTACTGTAGCTCAGCTGAGAAGAGAGATTGAAGCCCTCAAGCTCCAAAAGGAAGAGGAAGCCCAAGCAGAGGAACTAGCTCAGCTGAGGCAGGAGTTGCAAGAACTAAAAGGAGGCGGCATTAAAAACGGACTCTGGTGCTCCATGTGCAGCAAGCAAGGGCACATAGTAAGTGAATGTCCTATGCTAAATGTGACTTGTCAATTATGCAGGAAGATTGGGCATGAGGTCCATGAATGCCAAGTAAGGGGAATGCCGACAACAACATACTGGACACAAGGAGGGCTCTTGCCACCAGCAAATGTAATGGCAGCAGCAGCAAACCAAGGTAATAACTATAATCCTAGACCGAGAACTAACCTTGCAAATGGGCCCAGAAGGCCAATTATTTGCTTCAGATGTGGAGAATGCGGGCACTACCAATCTAGGTGCACCCTCCCGAAAAATGCACCTCCTTGCAGGAATTGTCCAGAGGCCAGAGATCACTATACAAACTGTTGTCCTAAGAATCAAGCCTCTACTTCCGGACCCCATCTCCAAATGATCTCTGTATTCAAGGAGGAGACATTACCTTAGGTGAATGAACCCTCACCATCCACTAGAGTGGTACAATTAGAAGAACTCGAATCTTTTGCAGTACAGACAAGAAGCAAGGGAACGGCAAAAGTGGTAGAAAATCAAGAATCGATAATTAAGGAATTGAACAAAGACAGAGTTGCAATTGAAGACAAAGATACTACAAGTGCAGACACAAACCACAATGAATGTCTCACAGGCACCAGTGATGCCATTGGGCATGCCTTCAACAGGGCTCAAGAAGAGTTTGGCAAAGCAAATGAAGCTCACTCTCTTAAAGAATCAGAGGCTTCAAAACTACTCAAGTCAATGAAGAAGGAGGTTAGTATCTTTGATTTAATAAAGATGGATGGGAAATTCAGGTCAGAATATTGCAGATAATTGATGAGGCTTCTACGACAAGCTTAGTGGCTAAGACTGCTATCTTACATAAAGGGATAATTAGGGGGGAAGCACCCCTTACAGATTATAAAAGCCCTCGGCTTACAATATTGATCAAGGGTCAGGAATTTCAAGGTGTTATTGTAGATGGTGGTTCTGGCATTAACCTGATGCCTGAACATACCATGAAAAAGATTGGACTCCACCCTTCAAGACCTGCAAATTTCACGGTTACTTTGGCAGATCAGAGCAAAGTAAGGCCCTTGGGGGTAATCCCAAAAGTTCCACTTGAAGTACAAGGTAATCTATTCATTCTGGATTTTGTGGTTTTAAGATTGCCCCAGGTTGAAGGAGGATTTCCTCTCTTAATTGGAAGACCTTGGCTGAGGCATGCCAATGTCATTCATGATTGGGGTAAGGACACTATGTGGGTACAAAAGAAAGGGCAGGAGCTGACACAAATTCATTTAGAAGAAGGCCCAAACAATCAAGGAAACACTAGTATGATGCAAACAGTGAGCATTTGCATGGAAACAGAAGCGGAGGATCAACCCCAAATAGATTTTGAGGAAGAAGAGGATATTTTAAGTTGGCTTCAAGCCGGCAATTCTTCTTCTTGTTTTGGAATTTTTCTTGATAATCCTGGCACGATTGGAGGCTATGATGAAGACAAGGGAAAGGTCCAGGTTGATGGATTGGGAGAGCCCATCACTGACCACAGAAGGGGCAAGAAGATACCCCTCAAATACAAATTGGAGGAGGATGTGTCAACATCAGATAACGAAGTTTCCAAAGCTAAAAACAAGGTAAAAAATTCTGAGGTTGAATGTTCTTTCCCAATTCAAGAAATCCCTGCAGGATGGATGCAAGACAAGGAGGAACACATCGAAGTTCAAAATACACCTGCTTATGAAGCAATGCACGAAAAGCTAGTAGAAGAAGACAAGGAAGCAGATGCACACGGAGATAATATGGTAACAAGAAATCCGGTCCAGGAAATACACTTATGCACTCAAAACAATAATCAACCAGTTCTGGTGGCCACTTGGTTGTGGAGCCACCCACAGCTCCTAGAAAAGGTAAAATCATTCTTGACCCAGTATGCAGATGTTTTTGCCTGGCATTATAAAGACTTACAAGGAGTGCCTGCATCTTATGGAGAGCACAGAATTCCTCTGGTTGATGGAGCCAGACCCATCAGAGGAAGGAGTTATAGACTTAATCCAAAGTATGCCGAAGCTATCTATGTGGAAATCCAAAAGATGGAAGATGCAGGAATCATCATTCCTGTGGAACACTCAGAGTGGCTCTCGCCTATGGTTATAGTACCAAAGAAGAATACTAATAAAATTAGAATTTGTGTGGACTTTAGAGCTCTCAACAAGGTGACCATTCCAAATGGGTTCCCTATGCCTTTTGCAGAACAGGTCATTGAAGAAGTGGCTGGGCATGCATTATATAGTTTTATGGATGGATTCAGTGGCTATAATCAAATATGAATTCATCCAGAGGATCGTGAAAAGACTGCTTTTATCACACCTTGGGGAACATATGTGTATGTAAAAATGCCATTTGGGCTCAGAAATGCTCCAGCCACCTTTAACAGAACGGTCAATCTCATTTTTGGCCCCCTATTACTGGAATCACTTAGAATCTTCATGGATGACTTCTCTTCATTTTCAGGATCTCACAAGGAAACTCATCTAGATTGTTTGGACCAGCACTTGAGGCAGCTGCAGAATATTTTCCAAAGATGCAGAGAAACTAAGTTAAAGCTCAATCCAAACAAATGTCATTTCCTTGTGACAGAAGGAACCCTCTTAGGACATGTGGTGTCGGCTAAAGGTATGGCACCAGATCCCGACAAAATCATTTCTATATTAAAGTTGCCTAAACCTAAATCCCCTAAAGAGATCCAGAGTTTCTTGGGGCATACTGGTTATCACAGAAGGTTCATAAAAATGTATGCAGAGATAGCTAGACCTCTGACTAGACTTACAGGTAAGGAGGTACCCTTTAAATGGGAGGAAGAGGAGGAAAAAGCATATCAGACATTACGGTCACGGTTAGTGTGTGCTCCTATCTTGGTCACCCCGGAGTGGTAAAAAATCTTTCATATACATGTCGATGCCAGTGCATATGCAGTGGGGGCAGTTCTGACTCAACCCAGTGAAGAATTTAAAATGGACAGGCCAATTCAATATGCCAGTAGAATCTTGACCAAGGCTGAAAGGAATTACAGTACTACTGAAAGGGAAGCACTAGCAATGGTCTTTGCCGTCCAAAAATTCCGCCATTACTTATTGGGGGTAAAATTTATTATTATATCAGATCACCAACCACTAAAATACCTCCTCAACAAACCCCAGGCCACTGGCAGAATATGGAGGTGGCTATTGTTGTTTCAAGAGTTTGATTTTTCTGTAGTACATAAACCAGGAAAAGACAATGTTATGGCGGATCACTTATCCAGAATAAATGTGAGGAATCAATCTAGTGGAATCAATGATGACTTTCCAGATGCTCATCTGTTTGCTGTAAACGCTCAAGGCTGGTATTACGACATTAAAAATTTCATTAAAACTGGATTGTATCCAGAAAAGGCTAGTGCTGTACAAAAGAAGAGCCTGCTAATCAAGAGTAGACCATATACCTTCATCCAAGATAAATTGTACAGACAAGGCAAAGATGATCGGTTCAGGAAGTGTTTGGAAGAAGAAGAAGTGAGGGAAGTCCTTCAATCTGCACATGAAGGAACAGGTGGTGGGCACCTCCCAGGACATATTATGAGTCAAAGGATACTGGATGCGGGTCTATGGTGGCCTACACTTTTCAGGGATGCAGATGAATGGGGTAAGGCATGTGATATTTGCCAAAGGTGTGGACCTAAACCAACAAAGCAAAGAAATAACCCCTTGGTTATCTCCACCTCCTGGCAACCATTTGAGAAGTGGGGGCTAGATTTTGTAGGGCCCATCTACCCTCCCGCTTTTCCAAAAAGAGAAAAATATCTCCTGATAGCTACAGATTATGCAACTAAGTGGGCCGAAGCTATTGTCTCCACAGATTGCACTGCCCAAACTGTTGCTGATTTCATTTATAGTAACATCATTTACAGGTTTGGTTGTCCACTTGAAATTTGTACTGATCAAGGTACCCATTTTGTCAATAAAGTCCTGCAAGAAATCTTCAACAGGTATAGAATTCTTCATAGGACCTCTTGTGCTTACTATCCACGAGCAAATGGACAGGCTGAGTCTACAAATAAGGTTCTAATTTCAATGTTAAGAAAGGAGTGTATGTTGCAACCCACTTCATGGGGCAGTGCGTACTTAGGTACACTTTGGGCATACAGGTTAGCCTACAAAGAGGCCACTGGATATTCCCCATTCCAACTGGTTTATGGCATATTACCCATCGAGCCCTTTGAATTTTTACATGGATCGCCTAAGATAGCATTCATGCAGGGAAAGAAGGATTGTGATGTCTCTCAGAGGCTAGGAGATTTACATAAAGTGGAGGAGATTCGACTACTTGCGACCAAACAATTGATAGAGACTCAGATAAAAAGAAAGGAGGCTCATGACAGACATTTATGGCACCACAATTTGAAGCAGGGTGATTTAGCTCTATTACACAGGCCACAAATTTATAATCAAACCAAAGGGAAATGGATCCCTCAATGGGAAGGGCCTTTTCGCATTACAAAGATGCTGCAGTGGGGTGCTGTGCAATTAGAAACTCTGGCTGGCAACACCCTACCCTTGGTAAACATCTCCAGACTCAAGGGTTACCACCAAAAGCAATAAACCTTGCATTTTCATTATTTTGTTCCTAAGTATTTTTGAATGCTTTATAGGTACAAAGAATAGGTTGTTTGTCCTAATAAGTAGAAATAAGCAATAAAATGCTCACGGATTTTTCTTTTTTGGGCGCCATTTTCTTTGTTGCTCAGTGCACCACTCAAAATTAACCAAAATTCTCTGTTAAATAAAGTAGGCGCATATTTTTGGATGGCCTTTAGATCTGCAAACTACTTTCAATCATACCCCTATCTTTGTTCACTTCTTGAGCGGATGTTAATTAAAGTTTGTTTCTCCACTCTTTTGGGAAACTCTTTTATGCAAATCCATTCACTTCTGAGAGGTCATTCTTCGTTTCCCTAGCTATATAATATGACCTTCTCTTCATACCTGCTCCCCTCAACATAAGAATTATGAAAATCATCATTGCTCAGGCCAATTGTGCTGTAGAAGAATAAGCTAGGGAAGAAGGAAGAAGCGGTATTTACCCTCTCCTCCAAACCCCTCAGCACCACCTCAATACCCACCCGCCTGCAACCCTCGGACCCCGCCCCCAAACACCTCCGACCCCCCTCAAACCAACGGCGACCCCCACTCAACCACCTCCTCTCAACCCCTTCCTAGGCAAACCCCGCTCCACCCGGCCACCACACCGCATCTCCATTCTCCTCCACCTCCGACCCCTTCAACCCCCCTCCACACCCTCCGCCTCCAACCCCCTCAACCCCCCTCCCCACCCTTCGCCTCCAACCCCCTCAAACCTCTCCATCCCCCCTCGGCACCCTGCAGCGCCCAACCCCCCTCACCCCCATAACCCCCTCCATCACCCCCTCCCTCATCCCCTCGGCACCCCGCAGCGCCCACCCCCCCTCACCCCCCAACCCCCTCAACCCCCCTCCACACCCTCCGCCTCCAAACCCTTTAACCCCCCTCCACACCCTCCGCCTCCAACCCCCTCAACCCCCCTCCCCACCCTCCACCTCCGACCCCCTCAACCCCCCTCCACACCCTCCGCCTCCAACCCCCTCAACCCCCCTCCCCACCCTCTGCCTCCAACCCCCTCAAACCTCTCCATCCCCCCTCCGCACCCCGCAGCGCCCAACCCCCCTCACCCCCATAACCCCCTCCATCACACCCTCCCTCATCCCCTCGGCACCCAGCAGCGCCCACCCCCCCTCACCCCCCAACCCCCTCAACCCCCCTCCACACCCTCCGCCTCCAAACCCTTCAACCCCCCTCCACACCCTCCGCCTCCAACCCCCTCAACCCCCCTCCCCACCCTCCGCCTCCAACCCCCTCAAACCTCTCCATCCCCCCTCGGCACCCCGCAGCGCCCAACCCCCCTCACCCCCATAACCCCCTCCATCACCCCCTCCCCTCATCCCCTCGGCACCCCGCAGCGCCCACCCACCCTCACCCCCCCAACCCCCTCAACCCCCCTCCACACCCTCCGCCTCCAACCCCCTCAACCCCCCTCCACACCCTCCACCTCCGACCCCTCAACCCCCCTCCCCACCCTCCACCTCCGACCCCCTCAACCCCCCTCCACACCATCCGCCTCCAACCCCCTCAACCACCCTCCCCACCCTCCGCCTCCAACCCCCTCAAACCCCTCCATCCCCCCTCGGCACCCCGCAGCGCCCAACCCCCCTCACCCCCATAACCCCCTCCATCACCCCCTCCCTCATCCCCTCGGCACCCCGCAGCGCCCACCCCCCCTCACGCCCCCAACCCCCTCAACCCCCCTCCACACCCTCCGCCTCCAACCCCCTCAACCCCCCTCCCCACCCTTCGCCTCCAACCCCCTCAACCGCCCTCCCCACCCTCCACCTCCGACCCCCTCAACCCCCCTCCACACCCTCCGCCTCCAACCCCCTCTACCCCCCTCCCCACCCTCCGCCTCCAACCCCCTCAAACCTCTCCATCCCCCCTCGGCACCCCGCAGCGCCCAACCCCCCTCACCCCCATAACCCCCTCCATCACCCCCTCCCTCATCCCCTCGGCACCCCGCAGCGCCCACCCACCCTCACCCCCCCAACCCCCTCAACCCCCCTCCACACCCTCCGCCTCCAACCCCCTCAACCCCCCTCCCCACCCTCCACCTCCGACCCCCTCAACTCCCCTCCACACCCTCCGCCTCCAACCCCCTCAACCCCCCTCCACACCCTCCACCTCCGACCCCTTCAACCCCCCTCCACACCATCCGCCTCCAACCCCCTCAACCCCCCTCCCCACCCTCCGCCTCCAACCCCCTCAAACCCCTCCATCCCCCCTCGGCACCCCGCAGCGCCCAACCCCCCTCACCCCCATAACCCCCTCCAGTATCCCCTCAACACCCCGCAGCGCCCACCCCCCCTCACCCCCCCAACCCCCTCACCCCCCCCCCCCCCCCCCACACCCTCCGCCTCCAACCCACTCAACCCCCCTCCACACCTTCCACCTCCGACCCCCTCAACCCCCCTCCACACCCTCTGCCTCCAACCCCCTCAACCCCCTTCCACACCCTCCACCTCCGACCCCTCAACCCCCCTCCCCACCCTCCACCTCCGACCCCCTCAACCCCCCTCCCCACCCTCCACCTCCGACCCCCTCAACCCCCCTCCACACCATCCGCCTCCAACCCCCTCAACCCCCCTCCCCAGCCTCCGCCTCCAACCCCCTCAAACCCCTCCATCCCCCCTCGGCACCCCGCAGCGCCCAACCCCCCTCACCCCCATAACCCCCTCCATCACCCCCTCCCTCATCCCCTCGGCACCCCGCAGCACCCACCCCCCCTCACCCCCCCAACCCCCTCAACCCCCCTCCACACCCTCCGCCTCCAACCCCCTCAACCCCCCTCCCCACCCTCCGCCTCCAACCCCCTCAACCCCCCTCCCCACCCTCCACCTCCGACCCCCTCAACCCCCCTCCACACCCTCCACACCCTCCGCCTCCAACCCCCTCAACCCCCCTCCCCACCCTCCGCCTCCAACCCCCTCAAACCTCTCCATCCCCCCTCGGCACCCCGCAGCGCCCAACCCCCCTCACCCCCATAACCCCCTCCATCACCCCCTCCCTCATCCCCTCGGCACCCCGCAGCGCCCACCCACCCTCACCCCCCCAACCCCCTCAACCCCCCTCCACACCCTCCGCCTCCAACCCCCTCAACCCCCCTCCCCACCCTCCACCTCCGACCCCCTCAACCCCCCTCCACACCCTCCGCCTCCAACCCCCTTAACCCCCCTCCACACCCTCCACCTCCGACCCCTTCAATCCCCCTCCACACCATCCGCCTCCAACCCCCTCAACCCCCCTCCCCACCCTCCGCCTCCAACCCCCTCAAACCCCTCCATCCCCCCTCGGCACCCCGCAGCGCCCAACCCCCCTCACCCCCATAACCCCCTCCATCACCCCCTCCATCCTCCCCTCGGCACCCCGTAGCGCCCAACCCCCCTCACCCCCATAACCCCCTCCATCACCCCCTCCATCCTCCTCTCGGCACCCCGTAGCGCCCAACCCCCCTCACCCCCATAACCCCCTCCATCACCCCCTCCAGTATCCCCTCAACACCTCGCAGCGCCCACCCCCCCTCACCCCCCCCCAACCCCCTCACCCCCCCCCACACCCTCCGCCTCCAACCCCCTCAACCCCCCTCAGTTTGTATATACTAAATAATATACACACCCTTTACCTCTTTTCTTGCCTCAGTTTCTCGTTGTTTTCATATCTGTGTCTTTGCAATTTCTCAGTTTTGTATTGCTGTTGTCTCTCCGGGACGGAGAGATCTTTAGGTGGTGGGCATCTGTAGAGCCCTAACCGGTTGAAACTAAAGGTGCAAAGTATTTTTCTCTTAAGGTTCAAAGGATGAATTTAAAATATTAAGGTGCAAAAGTAAAGAATTAAAAGGAAAGGTGAAGGTATGGAAGGCCGCGTACGCAAAGGTGAAAATAGGCCGCCCAATCAAAAATTTTATTTTTGAAAGTCACTCTTGTTCTAAAGTCACTACAGGACAAAGTAGCGAGTCGTTGAGGACCAGTTCAAAAGACAATCTTGGGACATTGAAAAGACACCAAGATTGTATTGCAGTTAGAGTGCGCGAACCGGCGGACTCAACAAAAAGAAGACAAAGGCTATTCTTGGACACATTGGGAGTTAGGAGCAAGGGAGAGCTTCAGAGGAAGCAAGAGAGGAAGCAAGAAGAGCCTCCAGTGTGCAACGACACTCAAGAGTGCAAGAGGTGTCAAGAGGAAGGTGTGCGGAGAAGGCGGGTTGGATTCCAAGAGTCCCAAGGTCTATTGTGTGTGTGCGCCGTGATACCAATTCCTTAGCTTGGTGGAAGCTTAGTGCAAGGTGTGCACAAGGGAAGCGGGAAGCAAGTGAAGGATTGGTGCAGGAGAGGCCGCTGCCAGAGGACTTGAGATAATTGGTCTTCAGTAATTGATATTCTCCGAAGTTGTATTTAGTCATTGATTAGACTGTGTGCAAGTCATTGTAATTGTTGAAAGATAATCAATATTCAAGGTTTCCCAGAGTATTCCTTTGCAGAAGTTCTCACTGTTATTCCATTTTTATCATCTCCTTTTTCTCTTACAAACCCTCAAACTCCTTCTTGTCCACGAATCCCCAACAGAAGACTATGAGCAAGTGAAGGCACAAGTGTGTGAGTGAGAAGCACACAAGCATGCACACACATACACACACACGCGCACACAAGGCAAGAACAAGGAGAGGAACAATGGAGTTCTTTGCATTAGTCAAAAAGTCTCTTACATAAGCTCAATTCACAAACAATCTAACCTCAAAAATGAGCTCTCTAGCTCTTTTTATAGTTTTCTAACTAGCTTTGGTCTTGTCCAGACCTAGTGTCCGGCCTAGTTAAAAATTAGGTTCTAGAGCCTATTTGAGGGCTCAAACAGAGTCTAAAAATTATGAAAATTGATATGTAGCTAGTTCTAATACTCCTCAAGCTCGAGGACTCCTCGACTTGCACAAAATGGAGTCTATTCTACCAAAAATGGAATTTACAATGTTTGTGTAGTGATTAAAATCACTTGAGTTGTAAATGGTCCATGGAAAAAATGATTGGGCCTTGTTGCCGTATTGTGCATGACTCCTCCATTGCGCTAGTATGCTCTTCATCTGACTTGTTTGCCAACACGCCCCCCTTCCTAGCGTCTGTCGCCCTTGACAGACCTCTGTTCTATCGGGCGGCCGATATAGTATTGAATGACATTGGTGGCAAGTTCGTGTTCTCCTATCCTTAAGCCTCTTGCTAGATCAGCTTCCAATGCATCCCAATTTATTGCGCCAGGGACCTCTGGTTGCGGGGTGGTGTAGTACTCAGAGTACATTGCTTGTTCACAAGCAAAGAGATGGAGCACGTGTGTTGGCTTCGGTGCGAAGATCTCCGAGTGATACTCACAGAAACTTGATCTGAACATTTCTTCGAAGGTCTGTTTGTAACATGCAGGGAGGTATTTGATGCTTGCATGTCAGGCGTAAGCCACACGAATACTGGGGGTGGTGCTCATGTCATACACCAAATCATAATTTCCATTGGTAAACCCCAGGAGACGTACCTGTGGTGCGGCTGCATTTCTAAAAGTTTTTAGGACTACCTGCATCATATCTAAAATTTTAAGCATCATTTGAGCTGCTACATCTGGCATGGGTTTCAATCGCGGCATCCAATGGCGAGTTGTTCCCATCATGTATGCTACCGACGGTGGTCCCTGTGGTGGCGCAATGTACGGGTAGTTTAGCCATTCCTTGCATTGCGCGTTGTTCTGCACTTTGATATTGAATGCCTTCCAAGACCTGCGGCGTGGAACTAGACCGTAGCATGGATTGTATAGGAGATGTAAAGGCGCGTTGTTCCATGTGCGTAGCATTTCTGGATATGTCTCTAGAAGTTTCTGCCGCCAGGTGGGTTGACGAATTTTGCCTTTTTGCGCCTCTGGAGGAAGGTCTTCGGGTTGAAATTGGGTAGCAAAGGTAGGAATCTGACCCGTGACTCTCTGTATTTCTGCATTATAATCAGCCAAGATAATATAATAAGGCCTGTATTGGAGTTCAGATGAGAGGATAAGGCGTCTTGATGACAGGTTCTTGAAGTAAGCAGATTGTAGCACAGTTTCCTCTATGACCCTCATGGCCTGATTTTGCACTACTGTGTGCTCTTCCTGAGAACTCCCGATTTCCTCCACTTGACGTAGCCATGGAGGCCGTGGTGCCTCGAATGTGTCCTGAGCTTCTTCCGTTTGTTGGCCTCCTGGGAAGGGTTGTGGGTCGTATTCTTCTTCAAATGTCTGTTCCACAGGAATTTGTACTACTTCTTCGTCGGTGGGAGCCTCTGGAGGGGAAGGTGGTCTCTCATACTGTAGTAGACGTGCTTGCAATTCGGTGACCTGTTTCTGGAGATCTTTTAAGGCCTCTGAGTCTGTGAGAAGTGAAGCCGCGGAGGAGGTGGTTTGAGAGGCTGCTGTTGTTTCTTTTTGGTGTTTCTGCTTCAGTTGACCCAGTTCCTCTGATAGCAGGTCATGTGCTTCAAGCAGCATGGCATAGTCTTCCAATATGATCTTGATATTGTCGGGGGTCACTGCTTGAAACTTTGATGGGCTGATGGGTGCCCCAGGTGTGCTTTCGATAGCTGCTTCTAGGTTCTCTTGATTTTGTAATTGCAGGCGTCGATTCTCTTCATGAGCGGCAGCAAGATGTCGCTTGAGTAGGGCCATATTTCGCTGAAGCTTTGAATTGCGTTCCAGCTGTGTCCGTAGGTGACCTTCTACCACTTGTATTGCTTCCTTATCTGTGTTGTGTAACTGTACCTCCAATATGCTATGAGCCTCTTGGAGAGTTTGGAATTGTGTGTGGAGGCGAGCATTTTCCTCCTCTAGTGCAGCAAGGCGGTGTTGTAGTGTCTCCGAGTGCTCTTGCAGGCATTCATTCTATTGCTGGAGCTGATTGTAATCTGTCCTTAAGTTTGATATACAAGCTAGCATGGTGTCCAATGCATTTCCTATAGATGAGGGGGTGGTGTTTACAATGGAAGATGCATGGGAAGGGAATTGGGGAAGGGGAAGAGTGAATGATGTGTCTATTGAAGACGTGTGTGTGGGTGAAATTGGTGGAGGGGGAATGGGAGGAGGTGGAAGCGTGGGGGGAGGGGGAGGTGCCGTGGGTGGTGAAATGTCCATACTTTCAGGAGTGGGTGCGAGTGTGGGGTCTACCATATACATTGGGATGGTAGGTGGTGTGTGTGTGAAAGTGGTGAATAGATGAGAAGTGGGGTGGGGAGCTGAAAATAAAGGGAATGGTTGAGACCTGGGTTGAAAAGTTCTAGCAAGGAAGTTATGGAGGGATTGGAGAAGTGGAGAGATGGAGGTCGGGGGTTGAGGTTGTAGAGTTGAGGAGGGCATGAAGGGTTGCGTGGTAGCAGGGAAACCCATGAATATGGATCTAGGGTCCGGATGACCTATGGCTGAGGGCATGGGGGATGGTTGTCCTAGGGCAGGCTCTATGAGCGATTCGGTGGATTGTGTAGTGATGGGGGTTGCTTCATAGATTGGGTTATCAGAGGTGGAGAATAGGGTTGAACTAGAGATGGGAGTACGGAAGATGAAGGTTGGTTCGGTGGGTTGAGTGGTCGAGGTGATTTCCACGGTTTCTGCTCTAGGAGGCGATGGTGGGGGTGTGGGTGGTAGTGGCTCGGTGGATTCCTCATGGGTGACTGGGTGCTCTTGGCTAGCAGTTTCTGTTGCTTGGGAGGTTGTCCTGATGGGTTCGGATGTAATAATTGACCCTTCTGCCGTTGTAATGGGGATCTGGATATTCTTACCTGAGCGTGGTCGTGTTTGGAATCTTCGTGGATCATATTGAACTGGAGACCTCCTAATGGCGGTCCGCACTGCTTCTACTACCCCATATGTTTCTGCCATCAATAAGAGACCTTCACTATATTCTGAGTCAACTCCTGCTTCTTCTAACAGCTGAGTCATGAGTACTCTACTGCTCTGTTCGGTGAGCAGTTGTTGCGATCGCACTCGTTCCATAATTTGATACAGCCTTCGGAGTTCTGCTGTATAGGCTGGGGCTTCAGTGGTCTCCTCTTCATATGCTCCTTCTTCTTCTAGGTGTCCTTGTTGTTGACCTTGCTGGGCGTCACTCCAATGTACATGGCGATCGTCTGTAGATTTTCTTCTTCTTTGTGAAGATGTGCCTTGTTCTTCTACATCTGAATAATACTCTACATTAGAGAGTTGTGTACTTTGTAAGAATGCTTCGAAGTCCTGAGGATCCATTCCTTCAGCATCTCCAGTTGTAGCAAATTCAAATTCAGATGGAGCAGGAGGAGCTGAAGGGGTAGCTTGTGTCGTAGTTTCAGATCCAGACCTGGGTATCCTAATGGTAAAGGGAGGTACAGTGGTCTCCCTTCGTGGCGATACTTCAGGAGTAGTCAGAACTTCCCTTGTCTGGACACAAGGGATCGCACCCCTCATGCGCTTGGATTGATGTGTGGACGTCTTGAGCTTCTTAAACATTTGTAATTGTGCCCAAGTTAAGGCACGTTCAATGGGAACATCGTATGCTAGGCACCGGTAAATAATGCGTGTGATTGCACAGCAACCGTTCACCACTAATTTCCTAGAAGACCTTTTATTTGCTTCATACAATTGATCTATAATCCATACCGGCAGCTTAATTGGTAACGCACCTGCCTCCGCTAAGTAGAGAGCGAACCAGATTCTTTTGTGTGGTTGTGTGAAGCGGTCTTGGTCGGGGAAAGCAAAATGTTGCATGCACATACAGAGAGGGATGGACACGTTTGGTGTGAGTGCTGCCATGTCTTTAAGCTTCAATAGTTTCCTATCCTTCATGTTAGTAGGAACGAGAGCATCCTTCTCAGAAGGTACATGTGTGCCGTGCATATTCAAAGCAGCGCTCACCAACTCCACAGTAAGTTCGAACCTCTTTAACTCGTTGTTGCCCAGCAAGGAAGGAAGAACAAATGATCCTGGTTTGTCCTTTTCTTCATTAGCTTGTAATGTGGAGACCAAATAATAGCATCGGAGGAGATCCGGTTTAGGTAGTGGTGCTTCAAAGTATTCTGCTAGCCCTGCACGTTGCCATATGGTCTGGAGATCCTCGGTGTTCTGTAGAGTCTCAAACTCCTTGGAGAAAAATTGGAATCGAACCCATGATCTGTCATACTCGCACTTAGACTCCCATATATACTTGGCCTCTCCTAATGGACCTGGCATGCCATTGAACCAATGAGAATTGGCATGGACTCTTTCTGTGATCCCTGTGGGTGGATCCGGTATCGGGATCTGCTGAAGGTGTTGCAGCTCCACAGGTCGTTCAGTTGGTGGCACATCCACAGGTAGACTATCCACATCGATTCCTGCAGTAAGTATTCCTACTTGTGAGCTCGGACCTGTCGCTTCTGCCATGTTACTTCTTGCCTTCTGATTCTGTGAGAATATAGAAACATGTGTTAACATTATAAAGGACAAGTTAGAACCGTTTTTGTCCCCATTACAACATTATCATGAGGTTCGGGAGAGATTAGTAGGTTAATAAGTGCTCGGTGCTTGTGTGTGTAGTTAGGAATTGGTTGGACCTAAGAACTAAGTGGAATGATGTAGTGTGAGAGTGACGTAGTTAGTAGGTGGGCATGGATTTACAACTGGGGTCTGGGGGTTTATTACAAGTTTTAGGTTGCCAAATGCAGTGGATGGGCTTTGATCTTGATTTTGTGGAGACTCTGAAGAGTTTGATAGGGGTATCTGCTTGAAGATGAGGCTTTTTAGGGACCCATTTACAAGTGATTCTACTAGTGCTCATGGAAGAATATGTGTCCGTGCGTGATGCGTAAGACTGGGCCTCAGATGTTCGAGTGAGTGAAACATGTTGTACCGATTGCGGCCTTGGTGTAGCTATTTGAGCCCGCAAGCAAGCCTTAGGCACCCAGATTTGTCGTGATTGTGGGCTGGCCTTCATTGACTTCTTGGGTACCCAAATAGACTTCACCTTCGCAGAAGAATTAATGAAGGAATTTTCATTAGTGTCATGTTGTTGACTACTAATAAGAGGTTTTGGCCGTGGGGTCGGCCTGATCTGAACAGGGTATTTGCCTTTTCGCCTCCATACTTGCTTCCATGGCTGAAACAATCTGCTTTGCTCCTTTTTTTGGCATCCAGAATCGGTAGTGTTCTGCTTCTTCTGTATTTGATCTGCCGTGGGTTGTTGCAACCTTCTGGTCTTTGGAAAAGAAGGGAGTTCCGTCCTCTCCCTGACTCCGTTGTTGAGATTATCCTCTTTCTGCATCATACAGTTTTGGAAAAAAATAGCATTGTCAACTTCATGTGCGCCCCTGGAAGGACCAGGAGCTTGTGCCTTGCCTAGTTCCTTGAGTGCCTCATTTTCCAATTCAACTGTAATTCGGCTATGATCTACCCATACCTGAAGAAGTCCACTTCTTAGGTTGAGGTTGACTGCATGATCATAGATCCAGTCCTGACCCAAGACAAGAGGCTCAGTGAGGTCCTCATCTTGACACACTAGTACTTTGACTGTCATCCCTTCGTCTTGAATGGAGATGGGAAGATCCACCTCGCCCATGCAAGGAGTTTCCACACCTCCCAATCCTATGAGATATGCTTCTATAGGATCGACAGTTAATTTCAATTCTTGACAGTAAGACAACTTGACAGCACTAGTGGATGCACCTGAGTCAATCAAAGCTCTTACAATCTTTGCACCCTTTCCTTGTCCTACTCCTAGGGTTACAAAAGGCCGTCGGTCGATTATTCTATGGGAATGCCCACCTGAAGTCTCGCACATGGCCATAGGATAGCCTACAGATTCTTGAGTGTCAAGCTTAGGCGGGTCTCTGCCTTGTCTCCTCAATTTCATTCGTCGGATGCGTTCTAAAGCTTCTGCCTGTGCTTCTCTTTTAATTCGTTTCTCTTCTTCTTTACGTTTCTTGGCAGTGTTGAGTCGATTTAGCATCTCTTCAGTAAGGGGTTCCTGATATAACTTGACTCTGCATCCACTTATGTAACTTGGTAGAATATCGCCCTCTAAAGTGGCTAGTTGAACTGCGCCACTTGTGGAGATTCTATTGATAATCATTGGCCCGTAACCTCTTTTCTCTAATTTCCGTGCATGCTGCTTCAATGTGTAGACTAGGACTAGGTCGCCTGCTTTCAAGCCTTTATCCTTCACATGTGTATCAAAATATGCCTTTTGCCTCTTCTTCGTTGCATAGATTCCTATTGCAGCTCTCAATCGTGTTTCACCTAGACGTTCAAGATCAAAGATTCGAGAGGAGAGTTCATGGCTTGTCCAGTCATGCTCTTGTGCTACCTTCAATGTAGGTATCAAAAAGTCCAGGGGTAGCACAGCATTTTGGCCAAATACCATCTGAAAGGGGGTGGCTTGGAGTACCGTTTTATAGGCAACCCGGTATGCCCAAACAGCATGGTGTAGCTGTTTGTCCCAATCAGAGCGTTTATTGTTCACTAGTTTAGTCAGCACATTGCATAAGATCTTATTAGTGCTCTCAGCCTGGCCATTAGCTTGTGGATGATAGGGGGCCGATTTCTTATGTATCACCAAGAATTCTTGGAGAAGGTTTTCTATGACTTCATTCAAGAAGTGTGTGCCTCTATCACTCACCAACTCTATTGGCAATTCGTACCTCGTGAATACATTTTCAAATAAGAACTTTGCTGTTGTTTGAGCATCATTTTTTATAGTAGCTTTCGCTTCTACCCACTTTGTTAGATAGTCTGTGGCCACGATGATATATTCAGCATGTGAACCCTTAGCTGGGGGATTAATGGGACCAACAAAGTCTATTCCCCATTTAGAGAACGCACGTCCGCCCATCATAGGCTTCAGTGGCATCTCATCCTTGCATATAGGGTACTGAGTTCTCTGACAAACATCACACCGTTTCACATAGGTATGTGCATCCATGTGAAGGGTTGGCCACCAAAAGCCTGCAAATAGTATTGCCTTCATTACCCGATCTGGTCCAAAGTGTCCCCCTGCTACACCTTGGTGAGCAGTATCCAAGATTTTGACATATTCACTCTCATGGACACATAGTCTCAGGTAACCATCTTTACCACGCTTGTATAGATTGTCACCAATGAGTGAATAATCCTGGGCTTCTTGCTCTACACTCCTTTGCCTAGCCAGAGTCATGTCTGGAGGGAATGTTCTCGTCCTTAAGAAGGATACTAGAGGTTCACTCCAATCTGGCACTATGGACACTTGATAAAGAGTGGCATGTTCCACAGGTGGTTTAGTGCAGCAGATTGAGCATTCCTTGCACAACTTTTGGACATCAGCCTCCATAGTCGGCCAATGTACTCCGAGTCTCCTTAGTGTCTGTAAGGTTCGTTGCTTTGAGTAGTGTTGCTCTAACGCACCTACATGTGCTAATTGCAACCATTTAGCGTACTCATCCTCTTCCACACAACAAGCCAAGATCCCTTGATCCGTGTGCTTGTACATACTCCCTGCCATAATGTGATACTTTTGGGCTTTTACTACCTCTCTATCCTGTGTGTTTATTACTAGGTGGTTAGGTCCGTATGTCAACACTGGTACCAATGGCTTAGCCCACTGCGGCACCACTTCCAAATTAAACAAGTAAGCATCAGGAAGGTCATCTGACACTCCTTGTGGGGCTTCTCCCGAGGTGAGCCTAGAAAGGTGATCTGCTCTCAAATGAGTCTTCCCTTTCCTTACCACAACCTCAAAATCATATTCCATTAGCAAGAGAAACCATCTTACTAATCTTCCTGTATTGCATGGCTTGTTTACGAGGTATAGCAATGCCTGATGATCAGTAAAAAATTTAAACTTATTTGCAAGCAAATAGTGTCTAAATTTCTTAACTGCATATACCATGCCTAAGCCTTCTCTCTCAGTAGTGGTATAATTTCGTTCAGCTGCATTCAATTGTCTACTAGCATAGGCAATTGGAAGATCCATATTACCTTCACCAGTAGGTTGTGCAAGCACACATCCAATGGCATAATTGGATGCATCCACATGAACATGGAAAGGCTTATTCCAATCCGGTGTGGTTAAGATTGGTGCTGAACATAATCGCCGTTTAAGCTCATTGAAGGAATTCTCACATTCCTCAGTCCACTCAAAGTTTGTCAGAAGTCCATACAGAGGCTTTGCAATGATGGCATACATGTGTATAAATCGTCGGTAATAACCACAATGTCCCATGAAAGCTTGTACTTCCTTGACATTCTTTGGCCTAGGTAATTCGGCTATAGCTCTTACTTTCTCTTCATCCGTAGATATGCCATTCTTTGACACTATGTGTCCTAGAATTTTGCCTTGCCTGACCATAAAAACACATTTTTCTGGGTTTAGGCAGACTTGATATTCTCTACATTTGTCAAAGATTTGTTTGAGTTCAAGAATATGGGTTTGTCTAATGTTGGAATGAGCACAAAGATCATCAACATAGACTTCTAAGTTCTTCCTCAGGAACTCCTTAAATACATGGCACATCAGCCTTTGGAAGGTTGCGGGAGCATTGGTCAGCCCAAATGGCATTACTCTAAAGGCAAAAATGCCCCATTCAGTGGCAAATGCTATCTTATGCTGATCTTTTGGAGCTATGGCTACTTGATTGTAGCCCGAAAATCCATCGAGGAAGCTGTACACTTCTTTGCCTGCTACTCTTTCTAAGAGATGCTCTGTGATAGGAAGCGAACAGTTATCTCGAATTGTGGCTGCATTAACCTTCTTCAAGTTAATGCATACTCGTAATTTGCCGTTCTTCTTGGGCACCACCACAATGGGGGATACCCATTCAGTGTGCTCAATTTCATAGATAAATCCAGCTTCAACCAAGCAGTCTATCTCTTCTTTGATCTTGGCAGCATAGTTGTCATTATATGTGTATGGCTTTTGTTTTGAGGGTATGGCCTCTGTAGTCATGGGAATCGTATGTGAGCATATGTCCGGGTCCACTCCTTTCAAATCCTTGTAACTCCAAGCAAATACATCTCTGTATTCTCTTAGCAAGGCTATCAGCTCATGCTCTTCTTCCTCAGTGAGGTCATGTCCTATGTGAGTGCACCTCTCTTCTCCTTCTTCTATGGCTACCACTATTTTCTTGGTGGTTTCTTTGTTATCATAGGCCTCTCCCGATTGCGCCTCTCGTTTAGGCATTCTGATCATGACTCTCCTGTCATCTATCTCATACTTCTTAAAATTTTCTAGGACCTCAAACAAAGATTCCTCCTCTTCTTGTGTGACTTCTTTCTTCTTCCTTTTCTTTCCTTCTTCCTTAGGAGTTACATGTGTGGCTAGCCTTACGTCTTTTGTAAGCTCTCCGTGCCTCTGGGGTTGAAATTCTACTTCATAGAAGTATTCTTCATCTGATGCAAAAGGTGGGTCCATAATGATTGACTCTAGATCGGAGTCACTTGCATCCTCAAATGCATCAGGGCTAGGTTCGCACTCTTCTAACACTGCCTCTCCCATGATAGGCTCTATGGAGAAGACTGAAATGTCATAGCCATCCTCATCACAGTGAGGTGTCCATTGTTCTTCATTGATGGCTACATCCATGGTTGCTAGAATTTCTGCCCAGCCGTGAGGTTCGAATTCTTCGTCTGGAAAAACTACAGGTGCATAGGCCGGGTCTTGGATTGATCTATGGGTTTCTTTTGCACCTATCTCCCTGGCTTTTTCTCTCTTCTCTTCTTCTACTGCTACCTTACACATCCATAAGCGAGTGTCTTCATGCATCCATGAGGATCCTGATCCTAGGGAATGCACCGATTCCGTATCATCTTTGGCTCTATGGATGGGGTTCCATTGGATAGGAGGGACATCTCTATGAGAGTAATCCTTAAGATTGACTTTGGTTGTAACACCTAGATGTTGCAAATACAAGGAATTGGTTCCCCAATCCTGGACCACTTGCAACTGCCGCATAAATGGTCTTCCCAAAATCATCTCATAGGCTTGATTTTTGCTAAAGTCACAGATAGCAAATGTGTGCTCAAACTCTACACCACAAGTAGTGAGAGTTATCCCCTCGAGTAGTCCTAAGGGTCTTTCTATGTGCTCGTCAGCCATCTGCAATTTCATTCGCGTTGGCCTGAGAGCTGGCTTGCCCCATCGTTTCCATAAGGAAGTGGTAACAATTGCAACTCCTGCACCTGAGTCCAAGATGGCCTTGGTTGTGTATCCCTGATGAGTGATGGGGAGATATGTGTTTCCCTCTTCGCCCTCACTCATGTCTCCTATCTTGTCTAAGGGTATTTCTGGCACTGTTCTCTGGGATCCTACCTGGGAACGAGGTTTTGCTATCTCGGGCACTTGATTGGCTACATGTTTCCACACTTCTGGTCTAACCTTAAGCAGCTCTTCCAAAGTGAGATTGCACTGCACTTTGGTGTTCTTCACTACCTCTGTGTTCCTAGGTATGACTGAATCTTCGTTTCTTACCATGACTGTAGGTGCTCTCATACAGGTGGACTTTGCTTCCCATGGGCCTGTGAAATGGGGTAGTTCTTGTAAAGAATTAGACTCGAAGTCTAATCTTTCTTGAGATTGGGCACTCTCCTGCTCTCCATAAATGGAAGGAAGGTCTTGTGGGAATTGATCGTGTGTGTCATCCACAAGTTCAATGGGAGGAGGAACTTCACTCTCTTTAGCCCATTTCTCTTCTTGAATCTCTCGCAAGAATTCTGGTGTGTATTGATTCATAGAAGAAGAGGTGTCTGGTTCAGTGGAGTTAGGCACATAAGCTTCAGGCACATAGGCTTTCTGGGTAGGAAGACCTGCTCTTTCACTAGCCTTGTCATGGTGTTGAGGGGCGGGTTCCTTTTGTGATTGTGCAATTAGATTCTCTATCATCTTTCTAGGGAGGGGGGGTTGTCTGGTTCAGTTGAATTGGGCACATAAGCTTTCGGTGGGGGATGGGTCATGTTTTTGCTTGCTTTATCTCTTTCTTGATTTTTTTCTTCCTTGGCAGATCTTGCAATTATGCCCTCTAACTTCTCTAGAAGTCCATCCAAGTGTAATTGCGTCTTGCTTGAGCCCGAGTAATTGAAAAGGCGACTGGCTTCAAACATAGTCTGAGCCAATGCGACCATTTTCGCGCAAAGCTTGGTTCTTTCTATCTCTAGGTCAGCTCTGGGGTAGCACTTGTCATGATCCATTACATTTGGCCCTTCTTAGATTCTGGCCTGATATGCTTTAAGCATCATGTCTATGTCTTCAGGAGTGGGATCAGCTAATACTGATCCTGCTCGGGGTGGTGGGTGGGTTATGTGGGGTGTATTAGAGGGTGGAGGGATGGAGGGTGATGGGGATGGTAGCGGTGGGAATGTGTGAGAGTGCGGTTGAGATGTGATCTCTATGATTTTGGCCTTGGTTTCTCGTAGACTTTCCTCAAGTTCACTCATCTTCTTTGCCCATTGCCTTTTCATACGTTCACGGCTATCTCTCCAAGCTCTTGTTCTCTTCTTATTTTGGCTCTCAGTATTGCTAGCGTCTGGGCTCTTTTCCTGGCTTACCCCTTGGTTTTGCTACAATGCTTGAGCTCTAGTGATTACCTACACTGGTGCAGTGGAAGTGACACTTCCTGTGGAATTGACCACTAACCCAATAACATTAATCGGAGTGATTTTTGGCATATTGCTGGGATTCTTGTGACAATCTCGTAAGAGATGTTCCTTTCCGCACTCCTGGCAAAAGCCTTGGATCGTCACTGATTGGGGTTGTGTAGGTGCAGGCATGGGGCAATCACGTATGAGGTGATCACCCTGGCATCTGAAGCAAGGTCCTCTAGGAAAAGGGGGTTGTATCTGCCTAGGTTGAGGTCTAGAGTTGGGGTTTGTGTACATGACATTAGCATATTCAGGCTCCCAAATAGGTTCACTCGGTTCCTCACTGTAGTAAGACTCACCATGTTCAGGAGACTGCATGTAGTAAGCCTGGGGACTATCAACATGTGTAGAATCAAAGCTATGGTCATTGGGATCACTTTCTGAGATTAATGGTGTTACTGGGACTATCGCTCTATTCAGGTTTTCTTCTGCAGCAGCATACTTGACCGGAATCACATTAGTAGGAGCAGGTGGTTGCTGTGCTAGCACTGGCTGGGGTCTCAGTTTCGCTTGATAAGGTGGCTGATAAGTTTGCTGTGGTCTGTTGCATTGTTGTGGTGGGTACTGATTCTAGTATGTACCGTGTTGTGGATATGGCTGAGGGTAATTTTGCCTAACAGTTTGTTTGTTATATGGGGAGTCTTGTGTAGTGTGGTTGGTGTACCTGCGCTCTATGGTGCAGTACTGGCTACTAGGATTCGCCTGGGGTTGGGCCATAATGGGACATGCATTTGCCATATGGTCACCGCCACAAGTGTAACACCGCTTAACTGGATTGTCCTCACCTAGATTGTCCTCAATGTCTATGCACATGCGCACGCACTCTTCTATCGTTCTGGGGTCCTTCAGATACACATATGACCTGAGCTTGGTGCTCAACAATCCATCTAAGAACAAGGCCACTTGTTTGGCTGGTGTGGGTAACTCCGGCATTGGGCATCTCTCCAGGTACTGCCTAAATCTTCTTCCAGCTAGTCTGACTGTCTCTTGAGGTGTTTGTTTGAAGCTATGAATTAGTGAGGAAGTGTTGTGCCTGATTCCACTCTTAGAAAACTCAATGATAAATGCCTCTAAGAGCTGGTCTATGTTTCTGAAATGCCTCTCGTTCAGTGGTTGAAACCACGTAAGGGCAGTGTTCCTAAGGGTTAGACCAAAAGCATTATATTGTGTGAATAGGTCCTCTACCTGTTCAGCTTTCAAGACTTGCCTAAACTCTGCCACATGGTCATAAGGATCACCCGTGCCATCGAAGTAATTCTTCATGGACTTCACCAGTTGAGTTGGTCTCAAGGTCCTCGTGTGCTCTCTTGGTCTTGGCAAAGGGAAATCATCGGCATTTCTTCGATTCCCTGGGGCTCTATGCCCCTCAAGTTCCCCTCTATTCGTGTCCATTCTCGTTCTTTCTCTTCCCCAAGAGTTGGCAAAGCTTACCTCAGGTCTCTCTCGACTCCTTTCTCTTTGAGTCCCTTGAGCTTGAGATGTTCCAGCTCCTTGGCGACCAAAGGACACATTCGATCTTGGTTGGGGGAAGATAAATTCTCCTTTCCAAGTGTAAGCATGCCTGTCATTTTCTGTAACCCCAAAGATCCTCTCTGAAGAGTGATCTAAGTAGGTCACTCTTCCTGGAATATCAGGATCTTTGAACTCATATATCATGATTGTTCCTACCTCACTCGGTTGACTAGGTCTATATCTCCAAAAGGCTTCATCCGTCTCTCGGTTCAAGAGGAGATCTATGCTCTTATTATCTTGGGGAATCCACTCTGGTGTGATAATCCTCGTGAGAACAGATTTGCCTCGGGGGGTTCTAGGTTCTTCGCCCATGTTTCCTTGCACTAGGTCACCTAAGTCCGTTTCCGGGACCACATTCCCAAATTCATCAGTCCTGTCGGGATGACTGGTGACTACATATATTGTCCCTTCCTTGTCCAAGTATGCTCCATTTTCAAACTTGACATCTGGGCGCTCTAGTCCAATGGATTGGTCAGGGTTTTTAATCTGGACCACCGCTCTTCCTAGGCCGTCCTCATAGATGCTAGCACCTAATCGGTTGGTCATAAGGTACTCGAGTTGCATCTTGTAAGGGCCTTCCACCCTATGTAAATATGGCACCCCAGAACTTCCTGTAGGTCTCTCCATACAGTGGGACATCTCAGACTCGCTAGTCTCAGAACTAGGGTAATACGAATGATGGCTCAACTGCTGGGCCCAAGACCTCGCAGTATGATTGACACTAGCCTCTGAAGATCTAAGACTTTGTCTGTCTCTCCCTACGTGTCTACCTGACCTAAGGTTCATATGCCCTTTGTACGTTGCTGATTCTTTGGTACCAGTCACTTGTTCCTTTTAAGTTCCTTTGGATGTGTTTTCTTGTTTTTAGTTAAGCGTCATCAGGAGCACTTTCGTGGGTCGTACTTGATGTTCTGCGTCCGCTTAGTTTAAGTTCTTTTCCTTTAAGTTATCCCTTGACTACAATTTTGCCTACCCTTGCACTTGAGAAATTAAGGGCTCTTCAAACTTGAGTGTTCCTATCGTACCCCTAGTCAATCAGAACAACTACTCGCACTTAGCCTATGCTAAGAATAGACTGAGGGGGTTAAGTGATGTTCCAACCTCAAGTCGCTCCTCCTGGCGATGCTGGTCTACCCAGGAAGCACGTTCCCGAGCTTCTTCTCCTTGGCACTTACTTTTCTTTCTCCAAGAGCTCTCGATGATCCTGTAAGAATCCCAAGTTTAGCTTCAAGTTGATCCTTCAATTGACAGACAATTTATTTCAGACACTTTTTTAATGATCCTTGTTCCCCCTTTTGTATTGCTAAAAATTTCCTCTAGAGCTCCCTTGGTGTTCCTACCCCTCAGTATGTCAACTTCCAAATATCCTTTTCGACAAGCCCTAGAGCTCAAAAAATGGATTTCGTATGAAAAAGTTATGACCGTTCAGGGTTTAGGGGGTTAACCAGACAAACAGAACCTTTCAAGAGTTTTAATGCATTTTTGTAAGGCCTTTGCAAGTGTGTGAGTATTTGAGAGTGCAAATATGCCCAAAATTTAGCCTAAATTTCCAAAAAATTTACCCCTTAATTTTTTTGCCAAAAATGTGTGTCTATCGCGATAGACGGTGTCTGTCGCGATAGACACAAACTATCGTGGGGGGCTGTCTGTCGCGATAGACGGTGTCTGTCGCCAATGGTCTGTCGCGATAGACGGTGTCTGTCGTCTGTCGTGATTTGGTCTGTTGCGATAGACGGTGTCTGTCGTCTGTCGTGATTTGGTCTGTCGCGATAGACGGTGTCTGTTGCGATAGACGGTGTCTGTCACGATAGATGGTGTCTATCGTCTATCGTGATTTGGTCTGTTGCGATAGACGGTGTCTGTCGCGATAGACGGGGTCTGTCGTCTGTCGTGATTTGGTCTGTCGCGATAGACGGTGTCTGTCGCGATAGACGGGGTCTATCGTGGATCTCTGTCTGTCGCGATAGACGGTGTCTGTCGTCTGTCGTGATTTGGTCTGTCGCGATAGACGGTGTCTGTCGCGATAGACGGGGTCTATCGTGGATCTCTGTCTGTCGCGATAGACGGTGTCTGTCGTCTGTCGTGATTTGGTCTGTCGCGATAGACGGTGTCTGTCGCGATAGACGGGGTCTATCGTGGGTCTCTGTCTGTCGCGATAGACGGTGTCTGTCGTGATAGACTAAAAAAACGCAAATTTTTGAGAAACTTCTAGTGATTTTGAGTGCTCTAATGGTGTAGGTTACCGTGCCAAACACGCATTCACAAAATATTAAGTTTTTCTGTCTGTCGCGACAGACAGAGGTCGTCGTCCCGGGACCTGTGCAGAGTCTGTCGTACCTGCGCACACTGCTGGAGAAGATGGTACAGCTAGTTCCTGCAACAAAAGCTCAAAAACACACCAAAAACAAATAGCATGCAAGCTCTCTCTCGCTCTCTCTCACAATGAAATGAGGGAAATGAGGTGGGGAGTGTAATACGACCAAAAAACTGAAATTTTTTGTGGAGATGGAGATGGAGGTGGGAGATGGTGGGGATGATGATGGTGATGATGGTGATGCAAAAGTAAGGAAAAAATGAAGAAAAATAAAGAGAAGGAAGGATATTACCTATAACTCCAATGTCTCAACTCGACGTCTTACCATCACACGCTCGTCCTCGAAGCTCTCTCCCCGGCAACGGCGCCAAATTTGGTGTCACTCTAGCACAATGGTGAGTACCAACGTGAGAAGATTCACCTCATAATTGTCAATCCGTGGAGACGTGAGGACTAGTATGAAGACTATGAGCAAGTGAAGGCACAAGTGTGTGAGTGAGAAGCACACAAGCATGCACACACATACACACACACGCGCACACAAGGCAAGAACAAGGAGAGGAACAATGGAGTTCTTTGCATTAGTCAAAAAGTCTCTTACATAAGCTCAATTCACAAACAATCTAACCTCAAAAATGAGCTCTCTAGCTCTTTTTATAGTTTTCTAACTAGCTTTGGTCTTGTCCAGACCTAGTGTCCGGCTTAGTTAAAAATTAGGTTCTAGAGCCTATTTGAGGGCTCAAACAGAGTCAAAAAATTATGAAAATTGATATGTAGCTAGTTCTAATACTCCTCAAGCTCGAGGACTCCTCGACTTGCACAAAATGGAGTCTATTCTACCAAAAACGGAATTTAGAATGTTTGTGTAGTGATTAAAATCACTTGAGTTGTAAATGGTCCATGGAAAAAATGATTGGGCCTTGTTGCCGTATTGTGCATGACTCCTCCATTGCGCTAGTATGCTCTTCATCTGACTTGTTTGCCAACACCACACCTGCAATTTATGTTACTGACCCAACTACTGATGAATCTGCAGAATCGCCCGTGATATCTACTTACTATGATCAGTTATTAGCCTTTCTTACTGATGGATATCTTCCTGCTCAGACTTCTCCTACAATGCATAGGAAAATTGAAGTTTACAGTCGCCGATTTCGGTTGATTGCTGGAGAATTGTATTATATGGATCACACTGGAGTCTTACTTCGTTGTATTCCTCCACATGAAGTTAACTCAGTTATCACTCTGGCACATTCAATACCTTCCGGTGGACATTTTGCAGCAAATTTAATGCACCGGAAAATTATGCAAAGTGGGCTTTGGTGGCCTACTATGTACAGAGATATATCTCAGTTTGTTAAACACTGTGACAATTGTCAGCGGTCTGGAAAGCCGTTACAACGCCACTTCTTCCCTCTACAACCTGTCTTACCTTTAGAGCCTTTCCAGAAGTGGGGTCTTGATTTTATTGGACCTATTACACCTCCAGCAATTCTCAGTAATAATCGTTATATTCTGACATGTACAGATTATGCTACCAGATGGGCAGAAGCTTGGTCTTTACGGTCTGCTATAGCTATTTCGGTAGCAAAATGTTTGATGAAAGATGTCTTTCCACGATTTGGATTACCTTTGGAGCTTGTTACAGATCAAGGCACACATTTTGTTAACAATTTAATGAAAGTGCTCACACACTCTTTGCAGATTCTGCATAAATTTAGTTCCCCTTATTATCCTCATGCTAATGGCTTGGCTGAACGTACAAACAAGACCTTGCTGAATATGCTTCGGAAACTGATTCTGGAATCACCAGAAAGATGCAATTACTACCTGCAGTATTATGGGCATACAGGACTACTTACAAAGTTGCCACCGGACTGACTCCTTTCAAACTTGCATATGAAATGGAGGCAATTGCACCAATGGAACTTGTAGTACCAGGCTTACGTGTGGCCATCTCTCAGAAATTGTTACCTGAAAATTCTTTGCCTTTTCAGTTGGACACACTCAGAGAACTAGATGAGCATCACTGGGAAAGTTTTCTAACTCTTCAAGAAGTGCAGTTGCGGCAAGCTCGTACACATGATCGGTATCTAAAAACTCCAATTTTTACGGTAGGGCAACTTGTGCTGTTTTATAATTCAAAATCAAATCGCTCTACTGGAAAATTCAAGTTACGCTGGTTTGGTCCTTACCAGATTATTGAACAAGTGGGCCCAACAACTTTTTGGTTGACTACTTTGATCGGAATTCCTCTTCCGAAGGTGATAAATGGTTCAAAGTTGCGGCCCTATCATCAAGCGCCTGATTCGCACTGAAGTGTCCTGTGGTTGCCTGCGTATTTTTCTTTTTTTTTTCTTTTCTTTTCCTTTTTATTTTTACGTGATTACTAAAATGAGTCTGTAAGTATCCTCGTTTCATACCTAAATATGATCAACAACCGCCCTGCATTATCGTTCTGCTCATGCATGCACACCGAAGTTATGAGGTTATCATTTCAACATCGTGCGATGATTAACAAATTTCAATTGCTTCCCGCTGCCAAGTATCTACTTAACCTTTTTTGTTTCGCTATTAATCGCTATTGTGTCTGCGTGCTCTGTGTGATTGTGCTATCTGTATACCCTGTGCAATTGTGTTCGTGTGCTTGTGTGTGCGCAACATGGAAGCATTAGCAAACTTTGCTGCGTTCTGTGATGGACTCCCTGCAAATGTAGGTGAGTTCTTGCGAATTCGTGGGTTGGTCAATTTCGCTGAACTGCCTTGGCATTCAGTGGATTGTCACCCATTCTATGACCAGATCATCGCCGCCATCGCTGCCACGCCTGCTACAGAGCAAAGTTGGGCAATCACCTCCTTACCATCTCGTACCATAATAACTTTTCAGACTTTTGCTGATGCATTCCGCCTCTCTACGCAAGGTCGAGAGAATGGACCTAATCTGCCGATAGCCACAATGAACCAATTATTCCCTAGGCACTCTTCTAACGAATACGCTATCCTTTGTCGCCCTGAGCCTGAACGATCAGCATTATAGTTCTTAGTCGCTATCCTCAACCTGCAGAAGCGAACATATGGCATATCTCGCCCTTTTTATTCAACAATAGATATGGCTGCCAGAGAACCTGTAAACTTTGCATCTTACTATTTCCGTCGCATTCACAAAGAATGTGTTTCGATAATTAAACAGGTCAATAAGGGAGATATGCCACGATCGAGATTACCACACATCATCTCTTTTCTGTTTCTGGCAATACAAGCAGCACAACCACTACCCAGAGGCCCAGTATTACACCATGAAGAATCCGCGCAGCTGCTGGAAGATGACGAAGAAATTTTCCACCTCCTCTGCCGCAAAAGAATTAGAATAAGTTCATCTGACAGTGAAGTACAGGGAACTGCAGATGATAAAGCAGGTAACAATGAAGAGGAAGGGAATGAAGATGAGACTTTCCATGACACAGCAACATCCATGCACCAGGATTCTTCAGCACAGTCATCTCAGGACCAGCAAGATGAACATGATAAAGACATCTCTTCCAAGGACGAATCACAGCAACAATCCGAACAGCAAAAGAATGAAGATGGGCAACATATTATTAAAGATATTTTCGATGAACTGATTAAGGTAGTGGAGTTTGCAGTTGTCAATCCTGAAGACACTGAGCAACAAACCACCGAAAAGGTACTACAATCTGACACTATTCTTCTCACTTCTCCACCCGACCATCTAGCTGAACCCATTATACCTATTCCACCCATTGTCCCCGATGAACCCACCGCTTCATCATCATCCTCACCGAATTACTCTCCCCCCTCTTCACATCAACTTCTGACAACCTCATCATCTCAACAACATCCCCCTCTTCCAGTTCCTATAATTCCTATGATTTCTGAACTTGCATCCATGGGTCATATGTTAATTCAATTATCACAGCAAATACTAGTACAAATGAAGGAAGTAACTGATAACATTCGAGAAGAATTTCAGCACAAGGTTGATGTCCTTGAAGCAGACATCACTCCTCTATAGGAAGAGATCGATGCAGTCAAAGCAGAAAATCATCATCTACACTACCAGATTACCCAGCTCCAAGCCAAACTTGCGGAACAACAAACAATAACCAGTCAACGAGATGTGGCAATGGCTGAAGTCCGAAAGAAAGATGAGTTATTAAGTGTTGCAGATGCAGAATTAGTCAAGTTGAAGCAGATAGTCCAAGATAAAGAGGATGCCCGAATAGCAATAGGAAATTTGTTAGAAGAAACTCAACAGCAACTTGATGAAGTGGTATAGCACGGACAAGGATGCACGATTTGGTTAAGAAGACTAATGAAGAACTCTAGAGAACCAAGTTTGATTTATCTGAAGTAAGCAATATTCTTAAACACAAACTGACCATGGAAGCTCAATCATAGAAAGAGATAACAGGGATCAAAAGAGAGCGTGATGCTTTTCATCGGACAATCCAATTTCAGAATCAGGAGATAGAAAGAAGAGAGTATCAACTGGATACACAAAAAGAACGACTCTCCTAGATCGATAAGCAAATTGCCAACATGAAGGTTACCAAGGATGCGGCTCTGTCGAATGAGTTTTATTTACAAGAAGCTTTTTTGCAGACACAAGCAGAAGTTTTGGTGACTCAGGTTATTTCTTTAAGTTCAGTACGCATAGATGCCCAGCTTGTAGAACCAGACATTTTGAAGCAGATGATAGAATCATTGAAGAAGAAAATTGCCCGGACATTTAGATTAGCCCGAACTATGTATTTAGAAGGAATAGTAGATGAACCATAATTTTTGTATACCTGCAGGTTCAAGTCCACCGTGCGTGCCAGTGTAAGCCGCCGAATTGGCAATTGTAAAATCTGACTCTTAACGAACCGAAAGGCCGTTGCGTAGATGTTGCAACCTTGATTGATGATTGTAACCTTTATATAAAAAAAGACACTTTCGGTGACGATCAGTTGGATCACCAGACTGTCTGTCTGGGTGATTGATCTGTAACGTTGCTATGGTGTGCGTTTGAGTAATTCTGAGTATTTTGTTCTCGTCTCTGTCTTGTTTGTTTATCGATACCTGTTCAGTAAAGATTGGGGTTAGGGTAATATTCATAGTAAGTTAAGAGTTGAATTATTGTTTCACTGAGGGTATTTTGTGAGTCTGTGTATGATAATGTTTACCTTATGATTCGGTTACTGAGAGAGTCTTAAGCTGTGTATGAATTGGTACTCTGTGAGTGAATTGTCATGTGAGTAAGTCTGGCAAGGAAGAGCCAGAGTTTTCTGTTAGTGAGTTGGATTAGCATATTTGTTCGAACTACTGTCATGTAAGTAAGTTGAATTGGGAAATCAAGCATAGGGCCTCTGTTTAACTGACCCCTTCCACTCCCAAGAGCCCGATATATGTTTAAACGTGTCTCTGACGGCAAGACCCGCGTTTAACACAATGCTACACAAGAAGCTATTTGGATTAGATTGCTATATTCAGATTTGGGACTTCATATTCACACCTATGATCTTTGGTAACAATACAAGTTCTTTGCATCTTGTAGCCAATCCTATCTATCATGCAAGAACGAAGCATATAGAAGTACATTATCACTATGTTAGAGAGAAGCTATTGAGCAAGGAAATTCAATTGGCATATGTATCCACAAATATGCAATGTGCAGATTTATTGACCAAAGCACTTGATGGTCTCAAGCCATACCCTTTTAGATGGTATTTGGCCAAAATGCAGTGCTACCATTAGACTTCTTGATATCTACACTGAAAGTAGCACACGAGCATGAGTGGATAGGGCATGAACTCTCTTCTAAGATCTTTGATCTTGAATGGTTAGGTGAAACGAGATTGAGAGTAGTCATAGGAATTTATGCAACTAAGAAAAGACAAAAGGCATACCTCAATACCCATGTGAAAGACAAAGGCTTTAAAGCAGGAGATTTATTCTTGCTTTATACACTCAAGCATCATGCCAGGAAGCTAGAAAAATGTGGCTATGGACCAATGATAATCAACAGAATATCTACAAGTGGAGCAGTCCAATTAGCCACATTAGAAGGAGATGTCCTACCCAACTACATTAGCGCGTGTAGAGTGAAACTATACCAAGAACCCCTCATGGAGGAGATGCTCACTAGACTTAACACTATGAAGAAAGGAAAGGAAGAAGAGAATTACATTAGAGAAGAGGCATAGGCTAAAGCTTTAGAACGAATTCAAAAGATGAAGCTTAGGAGGCAAGGAAGAGAAAGCCCGAGGGTAGAAGTCGATGACATACCTAGGTATCAAATGGACATGTGTCAAATCTCTACTGGGAGTTCCTCATGAATTAGGGATAGAAGACCGTTTGTCACGATAGAGTTAGGACATGGAGAGGATGCAAGGACTATCAGAGCCTTGATTGATTCCGGCTCTGCCACGAGTGCTATTAAGTTGTCCTATTGTCAAGATATGCAACTGAATGTCAATCCTATTGAGGCATACCTTATAGGATTAGGCGGTGTGGAAACCCCTTGCTTAGGCAAGGTAGAAATTCCCATCTACCTTCAAGAACTTCTTATGAAAGTAAAGGTACTAGTGTGCCAAGATGAGGATCTCACAGAACCCCTCATCCTAGGACATGATTGGAAGAAGTGGACTTCTTCAGGTTTGGGCGCAATAAAAATATTTAACCATCGAATTGACCACTGGAGCACTCAAGGAAGTAGGAAAGGCACCAACTCCTGGTCCTTCTAGGAGCACACTGATGGAAAACGATGCTTTTCTTGTCCAACCCTCTGTGATGCAGAAAAACTCCACTCTAGGCAAGGTGGTGCAAGTGGAACTCCCTTCTTGTCCAAAGGAAGTCTCAGACCCAAAACGTGAAGTCCAGGAGACCGGAATAAAGCAAAGAAGCATTTGTCCTGAACCAAAGATCACCTCTGCCAAGGCATGTCGACCATCGAAGCATATATGGGTACGGAAGGTGAAATTTTCCAAGCAACTTCGGCTGAAGCCTCAACCAAACCCTACTCTAGTGATCAGACTAGGACGCCTAATAAAATGTTTCTCCGACAACTATCCACGAAAATAATGTCTATCTGGGTACCCAAGAACTCGATGAAGGCTGACCCACAATCAAGAAAAATGTGGGTGCCTAAGGCTTGCTTGTGGGCTCAAGTAGCCACCCATAAGCTTCATGAGACAAAGCTCCATTCACAAACAATCACACATGCATCAACAAGCACTAACGGGATCACTTGTAAATGGGTCCCTAAAAAGTCTCATTCCCAAGCGGATACTCATGTAGAGTCTCCATAGCCCACAGGCGATCAACTTGTAAAGCCACACATTATGTTTGGCAACAAAAAGCTTGTGATAAACCCCCCGACCCTCATTTTGTAAATTCATCTCCACCTACTAACTACATCATCCTCACACTGCACGATTCCACTTAGCACATAGAACTCTTCATTCACTAACTACACACACGATCACTGGGCACCAACTGATCCATTAACCTTATCATGGTGCCTCATGTTAATGTTGTAACCGGGAAAAATGGTCATATCTTGTCCACTACAATGTTAATATGTGCTTGTATATTCTCACAGAATCAGCAAGCAAGGCAGTAGCATGGCAGAAGTAGCAGGAACTAGTTCACATGCAGGGTCAAGCCCTCAAATAGCCGACATTGAAACCCTCCTCCTTGAGGAACAACTGACAGAGAGACCCCAAGAACTCAGGGCGGTTCACGCACTTACAATTCTGGACCCTCAACAGGGGCACACCTCATAGGTCGGCAAGCATGTCCATTGGTTCAGTGATGTTGCAGGACCAGTAGGAGATGGTACCTACTTCTGGGAGGCTGAAGTAGAATTTAATGGCAAGTGGGGAAGATACCACTTCTTCACTCACGAGTTTGAAAAGTACCAAAATGTAGAAAATATGAGATCAGTATGGACTAAATCCGACTTGGATAGTTACTTCAGAGTTATGTTGCCGAAACTCAATTTTATGCACTGCTCATACATGATCAGCACTCTCACGCCTAGCAGAGCCAATGGAGGAGATAATACCTTTGTGCTTCCAACATTAACACGAGGACATGAATTAAAGAGGTTTAAGCTGACCATCAACTTAGTACGGGATGCCCTGGACATGAAGGGCATGCATATTTCGACAGAGAATGAAACCCTGATTCCTGGACAAATGAAGCACAAGGACCTCAACAAATTGAAGGATATGGTGGCCATGACTCCAACCATGGCTCTCCACTTATGCACATGTATGCAACATTTTGCCTTCCTCGCTAAAAAATAGTTTATCATGCCACCAAAGAAAGTTTGGTTCAATTTGTATTTTTTGGAAACAGAGAGCCTCACCATCAATATGCCCCATTGGATCATCGACCAAATCCACCTCGCGCATCAGCAGTGGAACAAGAAATAAAAGAATGTACTTCATGGATGTTGCACTCTTACTAGGATCATTTACAAGTGTTTGGATTATGATGTACCTATCCAATGAGCCTTGGTATGGTCCAGAGTATAGAAGTTCCAGAGAAGAGCATCAACTGCAGGCCCACCATCAAAGAAAATGAGGGGAACATCCAAACCCTGATAAGATAGCCATGTGTAGTGAAGTCAGAGAGTTAAACAGAAGGAAAGCTAGTTCTTGGAAGGATTCACGAGAAAGACTTAAGAGAAAATGGAGTAAGAAAATAAGTGAACTAGAAGGAAGCTTAAAAGAGACTAGAGCCAAAATTTTAGAATTAGCATCGCCAGAGTCAAATCAGGAGAACCAAACTCCAAGAACAAGATCTATTCTAGCTAAACCTATCCCTGAGAATTTGGACATGATGTTCAAAGCATACCAAGCAAGACTAAGAGAAGGAGACCGCATGGGAGAATTAAGTAAGAACTATCCCAGAGGAGACCTAGAAATTAAGAGAACCAAGCTTTGCATGAAAATGGTAGAATTGGCTCAAACCATGTTTGACGCATCTTACTATGTCAATTGGAGAAACCTAGTGAAACTAAAGCTACACTTCCAAGGATTACTAGAGAGATTAGAAGACTTGATTTGCAATATGGAGAAGAATGATCCTAAGAGGACATATCCTATCCCAAAGGCACAAGAAGATACTACACCACCCTTGTCACAAGTGCCTAATACTACAAATTGGGAGAATCTTTCTTCGATACATAAGTAGTCACAAGGTTTGCCAATGACTTTGCAACTTTACATGATTTAGTCAATACATGTTGATTACTTCCTACGTTCATATCTCTCTCACACTCTATCAACACAGTGATTTTGTATGAGCTGGTTCTCATTGTATACTACATCATTTTGCATGCTTCAAAGCATGAAATCTTCATTATACTGTCTACTTGGATCCTAAAAAGTCTCATTGAATTTGGTTTTCACAATCATTAGATATCGTTTGATTAATGCTCACTGGTCTCTGACTGTCTAGGCCCATAAAAGTCGGGGGTGTTGCTTCACTTGCTAAACATAATTCTCTGCATATAGTGTATCATTTTAGATGATTCCGTTCATGATTGGTATCTAGTTAAGATGACTAGAGTTCCCTAAAAGGAATTTTACTGATTGTTGCTGTACTCAGAGAATTGAGTAAAACACTAAGCAGGTATCTCAACCAAAATAGCAAGTTTTGTGCATTGGATCATATGCCTACCTATCTGTTTTGATTCTATCATTTGAGCTTCATCTTCCAAGCAACATACATGATCATTTATGCTTATTAGCTAGCTAAGGAGGCCCAAAAAACTCTGAAACCACCACTTGTAGCAAGTGCGAAGCAGGTTTTAGCTACACCAACTCATCTCTCGTGATTATCCACCATCTCCTCCAACATTGGTATCAGAGCAAGCACAATCAAGATGGGAAATGGTTTCCCATCCTTCATTGACAAGTTGGACATGAACAAACTAGTAAGCATGGTCCCTAAGGATGCAAGCATATCTTCAAGGGAGAAGCTTATATGGATATATCTCAGGAAATGAAGATATGCCAATCTTCAAGAGCAAGAATGAACCAATAAGGGAAGAGCAAGAGAGGCTAACAACATGGTGTGCAAAGGATGTTCTTGCAAGGTCATATTTACTAAACTCAATCTCTGATTTCTTGTTACCTCATGTTAGAAATTGTAAAACCTCCCAAGAGACTTGGGAAGTGCTTTCATCATACTTCTCCTCCAACACAAGAGATAAGAAGAATAAGTTGTGGATGGAATTCACAACTCTCAAGAAGCAATAAAAGCAAGGAGTAGCTAACTATGTAACCAGAATGAAGGATGTTGCAGACCAACTTGCAAGCATTGGAGAAGAGATAGAGGAAGAGCAATAGTGAGGCAGATCATCAATGGAATTAAAGTTGATGACAAGTGGGAATCCTTCACCATTTCAATGGATCTCTACATGGATATGCAGATACCTGATCTCAACACCTTGATGGGACAACTCTTCACCCATGAAGCAAAGCTCAATAGAAATGGTGACAACTCAAGAGGTAACCAATTTTCTGCCCTCTATACAGATAAGAATAAAGCTAAGGATAAAGGTAAAATTAATAAACAAGATGAAGATGCTAGTACCTCTCAAGCCAATTATGCAGGAAGAGGAAGAGGTGCTAGAGGTGAGGGCAGAGGAGGTAAGCAAGGTAGGGGGACCCTAGAACAACTCACCATGCAACATATGTGGTCTCAACAACCACACGACTAAAGAATGCTACAAGAATACAAGGACACAAAGGGGAAGAGGCTTCCATAGAGGAAGCTATGGACAAACTAGAAGCAGGTACAACAATGGTGGAGGCAACTACAACCATAAATAAAATCAAGGCTACAACAACAACAACAACTATCAAGGAGGCTTTAGAGGAAGAAGGGACTTCAATAACTACACTGAAGATCAAGAGGATTCTGTGCTCATTATGAACATGATATCCAAGCAAGGTAAAGATGATGAGCATCTCTTTTACATTGACTCAGGTTGTTCAAATCATGTGGCAGGGAATGTAGCACTCTTATCTGATCTTGAAGAACCAAAGGGAAATCATGAGGTACAAAAACGTGATGACACCAAGCATTGAGTCAAGAAAATTGGAAATGTTAAGACATCAGATGGTAGTATGAACCTTTTGAGCAAAGTTCTCTATGTGCCTACCATAACCAAAAATTTAATTAGTGTTGGGCAGATAGTAGAGAAAGGTCTACATGTCAGGTTCACCAAGCATGGAGCATATGTGGAAGACCCTCAACAAGGATTCAAAAGGATAGCCAAAGGTGAGAAGTCAAGTAGATTGCTTACTTAAATTGAAGACACACAGAACATAGCACTATTCAGTTATATAGACCAGACCCTATGTGAATTTGAAATAGGGCACAAGAGGCTAGGGCACATAGGAGAGATAACTCTGAAGCAAATTTGCAGGGATCAAAGTGTCCTTGGGATTCCTAATGTGACCAAACAGCATATGATTTACAAATGTGGAGCTTGCCAATTTGCCGAAGCTCATAGGCAACCATTCAACATGAAAGGATACATCCATGAAGATTATTTGGATCTTGTACACACTGATGTGTGGGGTCCTAGCAAAGATCCATCCATCTCAAGTTCAAGGTACTATGTCTCTTTTATTGATGATTACAGTAGGTGAACAATTCTCTATTTTATAAAGCATAAGCATGAGGTGTTTACATGGTTCAAGAGATATTTGGCATTAGTGGAAAACAAAACAGGAAGGAGCTTGAAGAGAATGAAGTCTGATGGAGGTGGTGAGTATTTTTCACATGAGTTTGATCTATTTCTACAAGACAGAGGCATAGAGAGGGAAGTAACAATCAGGTATACTCTTGAATTCAATGGAGTGGCAAAAAGAAGGAATAGGTTAATTGTTGAGGCAGCTAGGTCTATGTTAAATGGAAAAAATTACCTAGTTATTTATGGGTAGAGGCTATTTCTACAGCTACCTATTTGGTTAACAAGCTTCCATCCAAGTCATTGCATCGTATGACACCATATGAAGCTTGGAATGGCAAGAGACCCTCATTGGATCATTGCAAGATATTTTGGTGCATTGCCTATGCACACATCCCATCACAAATTACAGGGAAACTTGACCCTAAGGCTAAGAAGTGCATAGTCATATTCATTGGGTATGATCAGAATAAAAAGGGATATAGAATTTATAATCCCACTAAAAAGGCATTCATAGTTAGTAGGGATGTAGTCTTTGATGAGAATAATTCTTGGTTTGAAGATGATTGCAGGAAAGTCAAATTACCATATGATTTGGAAAATGATTTTCTAACCCTAACTCAAGAAGACCAACACCAAGCAGAGGACATCAACTCAGAAGATGAGAAGCATATTGACGTCTAAACTTAGAGGTCAATAGGCAAGTTCAAATACAAGAAACTAGAGGATCTACCTGAGCCTTCCAATCAAGCTTTAAGGAGATCATCACAAAGAGAAAGTAGGAAGCCCATTAGGTATGGATATGATTCATCCTTAGTCACAATGCACTCCATATACATCACTAAAGATACAATGGCGGAGGATCCTTCCTTGTTTGAAGAGGCTAAGAAGAAGGAAGAGTGGATAGAAGCCATGCAAGAGGAAGTGGAAGCATTGCAGGAAAACCACACTTGGGATCTAGTTCCCAAGAAACCAGATATGAAGGTAATTGGTTCAAGGTGGATATATAAAGTTAAAAAGAACTCTGATGGTTCTATAAATAGGTACAAAGCAAGATTAGTGGCAAAGGGATTTGCCCAAACACATGGAGTAGATTATGAAGAAACATTTTCACCTATGGCAAAGATGCCAACAATGAGGGTATTGCTAAGTCTTGGTGCATCAAAAAATTGGAATTTATATCAGTTAGATGTCAAGAATGCATTTTTAAATGGTTGGATATAAGAGGAAGTATATATGGCACAACCACCAGGTTTTGAAGATGAAGAAAAAACAGGATATGTATGCAAGCCTAGAAAAGCACTCTATGGTCAAGATCCTAGATCTTGGAACCATAGACTTGTTACCTATTTACAGGATGAAGGCTTTGTAGCAAGCAAGGCAGATTCTTCTTTGTTTGTGAAGAAGAATATATCAGAGATCATCTACTTATGTTTCTATGTAGATGATATCAATATTATAGGTAATGATTATGATGGTATCAAGCAGGTCAAGGCTCAATTGATGAAGGAATTCAAAATCAGTGATCTAAGGTTGTTAACCTATTTCCTTGTCTTAGAACTTGTGTATATAGATTCATGTATATTCATCACACAAAGGAAGTAAATAAATGTTATGTTGGTAAAGTTTAAGATGGAGAACACTAAAGTTGCAGGTATTCCTATGGAGATCAATCATAAGTTAAGTTCACATGAAGGTGAACCACTTGATGATATTACATGGTATCAACAACTTGTGGGTAGTCTTAATTATGCTACTTTGACAAGAGTGGATATTGCATATGCTGTGAGTACATTGAGTCAATTCATGCATGTACCAAGGAAGCCACACATGGAAGGTGCAAAGAGGGTGCTTAAGTGCCTAAAGGGTACAATAAATGAGGGATTATTCTATCCCTTCACTTTTGACATAGATATAAAGTTATATTCTGATGGAGATTGGGTTGGCTCCAAGGATGATAGTGTTGGGAGAGATGGATGGATACCTCAAGGAAGTGAGGTCGTACTGCTAAAACCTGCTTTGTACCAGCCCTGATACACTTCAAAGTTATAAAGTAGGCCCTTTTAGTTTGTAAATGCCACTAAGAAAGTACCTATGTACTTTGGAGTTGATGCTTGAAACAATTAATCCAACACAGACTAATTCAAGAATAGCTAGTGTTGAAAAACTTGCTATTTTAGTCCATACACCTGCTAGCTTTTTTACTCAGATGTCACAATATAGTAGCAATTGATAAAATTCCTTTTAGGGGAATTCAATTAGCTTAGATAGATAATGATTGCAAGTGGAATAATTTAAAATGATCAACTATGCTATGAGAAATCATTTTAGCAAATCAAAACGTACCCCCAACTTTTAAGGGACTAACTAGTAGATGATCAGTTAGCACTTCAAAGAAGATTCCTCACAGATTCCTAAACCAAATGCCTTGAAATTTTGATAACATAAAGTAGACTTTAGGCTAGTTCATATAAGCCAAAAATTATGCAAAATGGTTGAGTATTCACTGAGATATGAACAAAAGAAGTTGACTGTTCTGAGTAGTCATAATAGAGAAGTAGATCTAGGTTGCATTATTCGTTATTCGATAATTTTTTTATTCGTGAATGATTCCGGAATTTTATGGAAAGCTCTTATTATTCAATCAAATTATTCAGTGACACATCAGCTTATTCAGACACGATCGAATAGTTTTTACACGGGAATTCAATCGTTTTTGATCGAAAACGCTTTCGATCGAAAAAAATTTCGATAAAAAGAAATCGATCGAATAATATTTTATAAATCAATACAATTAGACTCATTTTTTCATAAAAGCTACTTTGTTCTTTACGAACTTAAAGTGTCATAGAGAGAACAAGGTATAAATTTTTGCCATATTAAATAATTCAAACTATTGTGATTGTTTGACTCAACATTGATTCTTACTTCACAATAGTATATATATGTGAATTTAAAATCTATTATGATTGATTCTTACTCATTTTTCATAAAAGCTCTTTGTTCTTTACGAACTTAAAATGTGGTAGAGAGAACAAGGTATATTTTTTTTCTATAAATTCTAAATAATTTAAACTATTGTGATTGTTTGACTCAATATTGATTCTTACTTCACAATAGTATGTGTAAATGTATGTGCATATGATTAGGAATTTAAAATCTATGGTGATTGTCTGATACAACATTGATTCTTACTTCACCAGGATATGTGTAAGTGTACATGCATAGGAATTTAAAATCTATTGTGATACATTAAATTTATTATTGAAAGATGTAGGTAGATTATGTTTGAATCAACATTGATTCTTACTTCATAATAGTATATGTATGTGTGTGTATGAGTATGTGTATGCATATGAGTGTATACTTGTGAATGAAAAATCTATCGTGATTGTTTGACTCTTTTGATTCTTACTTCACAATAGTTTGTGTAAATGTTTGTGCATATGATTAGGAATTTAAGATTTATTGTGATTGTTTGATAAAACAATGATTCTTACTTCAGAATAGTATGTGTAAGTGTATGTGCGTATGATTAGGAATTTAAAATCTATTGTGGTACATTAAAATTATTATTGAAAGATATAGGTAGATTATGTTTGAATCAACATTGAGAATCACTTCATAATAGTATATGTATGTATGTGTATGAGTATGTGTATGCATTTGAATGTATAATTGTGAATGAAAAATCTATTGTGATTGTCTGACTCAATATGGATTCTTACTTCACAATAGTATGTGTAAGTGTATGAAATCATGTGGTCAAATTTATTAGAGAGCATCAATTTTCATATTCGCTCTTTCGATCAAAATCTCCCAATAAAGCACTTCAGATTTTTTGTGCCACACTATTTGCAACTGCTTACATTGTGCTCAGTGGATTATTAGAAGTTAAGCTAGCTCTTGTAGAAATGATTTGTTGGAACATCAAGCTTACACTATGCTTGAGGTCGATTTGATCTACATCAAAGGCTATCGCGTCGAAAGAATATCCGTTGGAGAGTTCTTTTTCATATGCTCATTTATTGTATTCTTTGAGAGATTTTTGATGGCTCATTTACCGTTGTAAAAGCCTTGAGCTTTACACATGTAAAGGTACAAATATAGAGCCCAAATCCCACGAATTTGTGGTGGTTGAATTTCCATTCAATCAAGCAATCAATCACCTAAAAGTAGATCAATCAAGAACTTCACTTTTCCTAGATTGTAGGAAAGTGAATTGATTCCCTCCAACAACCATTCCCACCTTCATTTGAATTCAAATTCAACTTGTAAAAGTCGTGGAACACTCCTAGAGTCTATATAAAGACTTGAAATCACTTGTACATTACATGGAAGCAATATACATACACTTGTGACCATCATTGTCTTGCTCCTTCAATTTTCTGCATCATCTTCTTCGCCAACAGTAATCTTGCAGAGGCTGCTGCTCTCTCTCCAGAGCTCCAAATTGAGTGCAAGATGATTCACTTGTTCACTGGAAAGGTATAAGTGTCTCGTTTATGCCCGTAAATTTTCAAAGCATTCAGTTCAGCAGATTTGGAGAAATCTGAGTTTTTCTACCTCGGGGTCAATCTCTGCGTATTCCTGAAAAATAGGAAGTACCACCGGTGAATGTCGCATTCATTCCTATAGCATATTTTGCTTATTCCTTATACTTTTGTGCATTCCATACACTCAACCCTATGTGTATCACTCCCATAAAAGGATTTTTTCTAATTGTAATCACGCTGGTCGCTATGGGCATTTGAAGTTCATTGTCTCTTCCATAGATAGTAAGTTTTTTGAGCTAGTCGACCTGCGAACCTATCTGTTTTGTATCGACTCATTCTTCTTGATGGTCCAAAGTACATAGTGTTTTTCTTTGCACTTATTGCATGCCTATAAGGTCTATTTGAGTCCCCATAAGCTCAAGGACTGGTCTTGTGCCGGTTGGCTTGACCAAACTTCGTCGCTTCGAAACACACTTTTCTACCTTCGACAAGCTTCTCCAAGTTCTTTCATAATACAATCACAAAAGTTTTGGCGTAATCTTGAAAAAATTGTTGGTATCACTAAACCTTTCGTTAAATATTTTGATCGAAAGCGCTTTCAATCAAAAACATTCCGATGAAAAAGTATCCTGCTCTGTTTTGTTTTCGATGTTATTCGGAAAACCATGAATAAAATGGACATATTCATATTTTTTTAATTATTCGATCGAATAAATGCAACCTAGAAGTAGACATAGATGTTCAATGAACTATATGTATTTTATCACATGATTGTACAAAGTCATTGGCATTATAATGATGCTCAATGATGATGAACTGAGTGAGCTATGGTGTGAGCTCCTCAAGCTCTACAAATGATCAAGGAGAGAGATCTAAAATGAGGCACACAACCCCGCGAGTTTACAAGACCTTTTTATAAGTATTTCTTCTAAGTTTGAATTTTGAATTCAAACTTGGGTCCAATAAAAAAGTAACTCCCTTGATTTAGGAGACATTCCCTCATCTTGAATTTGTAGCAAATATTCCTCCTAAATCCATGAGATATAAGCTTTTAGAAGATTCTTCAAGGATTTAATGATTTACAATGGTAAATGATCAAGTAGTTACAAGTTATAGTTCACATGACTCATCAAGTGCTTCCACACAATGTCTTCTATGCTAAGCCAAATGTGTAGGCTTGTACATTTTCACCAAGGGCTCCCCCTCAAGCCAAACATCTTGGCTTGCATTGCTTCATCAATCTTCTTGAATATCTTGTAGTCCAATCATGGTTTTAAACTTGCAAAGTTTCGTACCATCAAGTGCTTTGGTTAACAAATCACCACACTGCATATTTGTAGATACATATACTAGTTGAATCTCTTTGCTCAAGAGTTTCTCTCTAACATAGTGATAGTGCACTTCTATATGCTTAGTTCTTGCATGATAAATGGGGTTGGCTGCAAGATGCAAAGAACTAGTATTATCACCAAAGATCATTGGTGAATGAGTGTGAAGGCCCAAATCTGAGTAGAGTGATCTAATCCAAATAGCTTCTTGTGTAGCATTTGCTAATACCCTGTATTTAACCTTTGTTGAAGATAGAGCAACAGTTGGTTGCTTCTTAGAGGACCATGAGATGGGTTATCACCTCCAAAAGATAAATAGCCATAAGTACTTCTTCTATCATCCTTACATCTTGCCCAATCTGCATCTGAGTACAACTCTACGTCCAAATCTAATGTGGATGGGAAGTAGAGACCTTGATTTTGAGTACCTTTGAGGTACTTCAAAATTCTTTTAGCAGCTTCCAAGTGAGGTGCTCTAGGTTCATGCATGAATTGGCTCACTTACTCCATAACATATGTCAATCCTTGTTAGTGTTGCATAGTTTAGACTCCCAACTATGCTTTGATAGCCTGCAATGTCTTCAAGCAAATTTCCTTCATGAGCACTCAATTTACGATTTACCTCCATAGGGGTGCTAGCTATTTTTGCATCCTCCAAGTGAAACTTCTTCAACATTTCTTGAACATATTTCCTTTGAGCGATGTAGATTCCAGAGTTAGTGTATACCAACTCATGTCCAAGAAAATATTTCAAAAACCCTAGGTCATTGATCTTAAACTCTTGCATCATCTTGTTTTTGATTTGTTTGATGTCATTAGCATCACTACCTGTAAGAATGATGTCATCCACATATACACATAAATATATCATTTTTGAGTTATTCCTCTTGATAAACAGAGAAGAATTTGACTTGCTCATCATGAATCCTTGGTCTTGATGATAGGTTGTTAACCTATGGTTCCATGCCCTAGGTTCTTCCTTCAAACTCCATTGTTCCTCTCTTTGTTCTTGGCTTGTGTGCGCGTGTGTGTGTATGTGTGTGCATGTTTGTGTGCTTCTCACTCACGCACTTGTGCCTTCACTTGCCCATAGTCTTCATACTAGTCCTCATGTCTCCACGGATTGACATTTATGAGGTGGATCTCCTCACGTTGGTACTTGCCATTGTGCTAGAGTGACACCAAATTTGGTGCTGTTGCCGGGGAGAGAGCTTCAAGGATGAGCGTGTGATGGTAAGATGTAGAGTTGAGACATTGGAGTCATAGGTAATATCCTTTCTTTTCCTTAGTTTTCTTCATTTTTTCTTGTTTTTGCATCACCACCATCCTCCTCACCATCTCCCACCTTCATCTCCATCTTCACAAAAATTCCAATTTATTGGTCACATTCCCATACCCACCTCATTTCCCTCATTTCACTTGTGAGAGAGAGCGAGAGAGAACTTATGTGCAATCTGTTTTTGTGTATTTTTGAGCTTTTGCTGTAGGTTTTAGCAATATCACCATCTCCAACAGCTTGCACAGGTACAACAGAACTCTGCACAGGTCTCAAGACGATGACCTTTATCTGTCATGATAGACAGAGAAACTCAATATTTTTTGTGTGCATGCTTGTCACAATAACCTACACCATTAGAGCACTCCAAATCACTAAAATTTTCAAAAAAAATTGTGTTTTTTCAGTCTATTGTGACAGACACCGTCTATCATGACAGACGTCTATCACGATAGATAGCACCCCACCATAGACATCGTCTATTGTGACAGATAGACATCTATCGCGATAGATAGACCCTCACAACAAATAGCGTCTATTGTGACAAACACCGTCTATCGTGGTAGACCAGAACACGATAGACGATAGACCCCGTCTATCGTGACAGACACCATCTATCGTGACATACGAAAACACAACATATGATAGACCCTGTGTATCATGATAGAACAAAACACGATAGATGATAGCCCCCATCTATCGTGACAGGCACCGTCTATTGTGACAGACAGGCCCACGATAGATGACACTCATGGTCTATCACGACAGACAGCCGTCTATCGTGACAGACATGACCATGACATATGATAATCATGGTCTATCGCGGCAGACACCTGTCTATCATGAGAGACAGGACCCCAAGATAGATACCATCTATCACGACAGGCAGGCCCACGTGAGAGTCAACGTCTATCGTGACAAACACTGTCTATCATGATAGACATGCATTTTTGGCAAAAAATACAAGGTTAATTTTTGGAAAATTTGGGCATATTTGCACATTCGATTACCCATACAATTACTAAGGCCTTAGAAAAATGCACTAAAATCCTGAGAGATCCTGATTGTCTATTTTAACCCCCTAAACCCTGAGCTGTCATAACTTTTTCATATGAAATCCGTTTTTTGAGCTCTAGAGCTTGTCGGAAAGCTCATGGTGTAGATACACCAAGGGAGCTCTAGAGAAATTTTTTTCGAAATATAGAAGGAAAAGAAAAAGATGTTTAAAAGTGTCTGAAATAAATTGTCTGCTAATTGAAGGTAAAAACTTGAGCTAAACTTGGAATTTTTATAGGATCATAGAGAGCTTTTGCAGAAATCAAAGCAAGTGCCATTGTGTGCAGGCTTGGGAACGCGCTTCCTAGATAGACAAGTTTAGCAAGGAGAAACGACTTGTGGTTGGAACATCTCTCAACCCCCTCAGTCCATTCTTAGCTTAGGCTAAGTGCGAGTAGTTGTCTTGATTGACTAGGGGTAGGATAGGAATACTCAAGTTCTAAGAGCCTCTAATTTCTCAAGTCTAAGAATAGGATAAATTTCAATCAAGGGACAACTTAAGGGAAAAGAACTTAAACTAAGGGGACGAAGAACATCAAGTACGACACACTTAAGTATTCCTGATGACGCTTAACAAAAGACAAGAAAACAAGTACCAAGTAAATTAAAATGAACAAGTGATTGGTATCAAAGAATCAACAACGTGGTTATACAAGGATCATTGGGTTAATTGGAAAGGCATATGAACCTTAGATCGGGTAGACACCTAGGGAGAGACCATCAAAGTATTAGATCATCCGACACTAGTGCCAACCATACAGCCAGATCTTGGGCCCAACAGTTGAGTGATTACCCCTATGCTTTAGACTCAGAAACTAGTGACTCTGAGACATCTTATAGCATGGAGAGACCTATGGGTAGCTTAGGAGTGGCATACCTAGAAAAACCCGAGGGCCCCTATAGGACTCAATTGGAATATATCAAGACCAACTGCTTACGTGTACACATCTATGAGGATGGTTTGAGAAAATCTGTTGTCCAAATTAAAAACCCAGATCAGGCCATTAGACTAGAACACCCTATAGTCAAGTTCAAAAATGGTTCCTACATAGAGAAAGAAGGAACAATGTATGTGGTCACCAGCCAACCTTAAAGGACGGATGAATTTGGGAACATAATCTCTGAACCTGAAATAGGTGACATAGAGCAAGGGAACTTAGGAAAGAAGCCAAAAACCCCTCGAGGCAAGTTGGTTCTAACGAGAATAATCACTCCAGAGTGGGTTCCCTAGGACAATCGGAGCATAGATTTGCTCGTGAATCGAGCGAGGGATGAGGCTTTTGGAGGTATAAGCCCGAGAAGCCTAACAAAGTGGGAGCGCTTACCATCTATGACTTCAAAGATCCTGACAGCCCAGACAAAGTGACCTACTTAGATAATGCTTCGAAGAGGATCTTTGTGGTCTCAGAGCATGGAAGACACGCATACACGTGGAAGGGTGAATTTTTTTTTCCCCAACCTCGATCCACAATGCCTTATGGTCACCAAGGAGCTGAAACATCTTAGGCTCATGGAACTCAAAGAGAAAGGAGTAGGGATAGACCGGAGTGAGCTTTTCTAACCCACTAGGAAGAGAAAGAATGAGGATAGAGACATATAGGATGGACAGGGAGAGACATAGGGACCCAAGGAATCCAACAAATGCAGATGAATTCCCTCTGCCAAGACTGAGAGAACATGCTAGAACCTTAAGGCCTACACAATTGGTTACGTCCATGAAGAGTTGCTTGGATGGCACAGGAGACCCATATGACCATGTAACAGAGTTTAGGCAAGTTTTGAGAGCTGGGCAAGTTGAATACTTGTTCACTCAATAAAATGCTTTTGGCCTAACTCTTAAGAACACCACATTGACTTGGTTTCAACCACTTCACCAAGGTCAACTGAACTATAGATCAAATTCATGAAGCGTTCATCACTGAGTTTTCCAAGAGTGGTATTAGGCATAACACATCCTCCCTGATATACAGCTTCAAGCAAACACCTCTAGTGACAGTGAGGCTCACAGGAAGAAGGTTTAGGCAATACCTAGAGAGATGCCGTGTTCCAGAGTTACCCACTCTAGCCAAACAAATGGCTTTATTTCTAGATGGATTTTTAAGTACCAAACTGAGATAATATGTGTACCTAAAGGACCCTAAATCCATAGAAGAGTGTGTACGTATGTGCATAGACATTGAGGATAACCTAGGGGAGGAATAAGAGCTCTCAAAGATCTATAAAGATTCAGATAGTTCTACTAGCCTCGCTTCCTCGCAATCCACATCAATTGAGGATCTAGCACAAAAAGTAGCTCAGAAATTAGGTGTTTGTAGCAAGCATATTCCTAGATTTTCCCCAGGAAAACAACCCTACACTTGTGGAGGACACCATATGGATAATGTGTGCCCTATCATGGCTCAACCCCAAGTGAACCCTAACAGCCAATACTACACCATAGAAAGGTGATACACCAACCACACTACACAAGACTACCCATATAACAAACAAGCTGTGAGACAAAGTTATCCTCAGACTTATCCACATCAAGGAAAATACCAGAATCAATACCCACAATAGTAGTATGGTAGGACCTAGTGTTGGAAGAAGTAATTTTTTGAAGTACTTTTGATGGAAAATAATTGTAAAATGCCAAAAACTTGTAAAAATATTTATGCAACTGATGTAAAAATAAGGAAGAGTCTTCCTTATGTAGAGTAGAATCCTATGTAATTTTTCTAGAATTTTTGGAAACTCCTAGATAGCATATTTTTAGAATAAAAGAGGAAAGGACCAAAATTCAAGTGTGAAAAGGGACACTTGAAAATGTATAAAAGACAATCTCCTCTATTATGAGAGGGTTGGTTATTTGTATTACATGCTATCCAAGTGAAGAGAGAAGTTTCCTGTAGAAAATCGTGTTTCTTCCTTTTGTGTGATTTCTTTGATTTGTTGAGTCTATTCTATGTGTATCCATGGAGATTTATGAGCTTCTATTGCGTGTTTCTGATGAATGTGTATGAAGAGAGTTGATTACTGATGTATTGAGTGAGAAATTGATGAAGAATGGTGCTGGAGATGAAAGTCGTCTGATTTCATAGAATCGTGATTGTCTCGTCTGAAGGTTGCAGGTATCATTTTTTACTTTTGACTTTATGATTGTATTCTACTGAGAAAATGACATGTTTTAGACACCAAGATTATGGAAAATGATGGAGATTTGCTCAAGATAATCCAAACCCTAGAAATTCCTCTTCATTTTCACTATTTCTCAGAAATCTAGCCATTTTTCTCTTATTTCTTGGATTCTATCATCTAGAAGGGGCTGTGGTCTCTTGTATACTTCCAGGATTGACAAAAATAAGATGTATTGTTGATTCTTTATGATAAATGATTGGAGAGGACAACTCCAAAGATTAACAACAAACATTTTTTGGCGCCGTTGCGGGGAGTATATCAAAAGATTCATTGAAGTTGGACCTTGCTGGATCTTCTATTGATGATGGTATTGAACACATTGAAAAGGTAATACTCTTTAATCAAGAAATGTAAACATGAAAAGGTGGATTTCTTTGTTTGTCTTTTGGGAAAAGAAAGCAATAGATAATCTTTTGAGAATAAGAAGTGTTGAAATTTTTGCAAATTGATAGTTGCTTATATCATTTTTTGGAAGTAAAGTGTAGGTGTGTGAAAAACTGAATCAAGAAAGCTGATGATAAGGTAAAATGTGTCTATTGTTGCATTTGTAGAGTGCTTTTTTGATCAAGTACTAAGCAAAATTGTTGATCTTGGGAAGATGACAAGATTGCATTAAGGAAAAGTCAAGTAAAGTAGCTAGATGCAAGTAGATAAGATCCATTTGTAGCCAAGCCAAAGTAATAATCTTGAGAAAAAACTGAATTGCATCTTGAAAAGAAAAATGTTTAAGTTTATCTTTGCAAAAACTGATATTTGCATTTCTTAGAACCTTTTTCTTTGGGAAGTTTTGCTCATGAACTGTTTTGATAGCCAAAGCATAAGAGAGTATAACCAATCAAGGAACACAGGATCAATAGATCACCAAACAAGAAACCCTAAGTGAAGTGTTTACCTTAATTTAGGGCAAAATACTAAAAAAATTCATAAAATTCATCAAAACAATCAAACAAATTTCTTTTCTCCTTAGGAAGTTGGACTGAAGTTTTGTTGACAAGAGTAAAAGACACCAAGTGAAAGGAAAGCAAAAAATTGCCAAAAAACTAGAAAATTAGAAAAAACACGATTCTCTTCATAGGATCGCAATTCTCTGAATAATTTTTTGTTAAAAATGTAAAATTGCAGGTGACAGCTAAATTGGAATTGGTAAAGGGTATTGAAGGGAAACAAGAGAAAAGAAGACTTAAAATTGCAAAAAACAGGAAGTACAGAAAAAATGCGATTCTCTGCACAAAATCGTGATTTTCTGTAAGAGGAAAATTTTTGGAATTTTAAGCATATTGGGTTTTGAGACAATTAATTGTAAGAGATTTCATCAAGATTGAATAAGTGAAGGAAGTCAAATTTCAAAAATTCAGTGAGGATTGAGTATCAGGAAGGAGAAGTGGAAAACAAGTACAAAATCACGATTTTCTCCAGTATTATGATGGAAGTGACTAATGATGATTAATGATGAAAAGTTAGGAAGTGAGGATCAAAATCATAAAACTGTTGAAGAATAAAATTGGATAAGTAAAAAAGTGAAAAAACGGAGGAAATTGCACAGTATCGCGATTGGGAGGACACTATAAAACTCTGAAATCTCAGAAAAAAATCATTTTGAGTGAGAGAGAGAGGGAGAGAGAGCAGGATCAGGATTGGGATTGTCTGCAGATATAAGTCTTAGAGATTTTTGGAATCAAGCAAGCAAGGTAAGGAGTCCTCAATACAATTTCTTTATATTTCTTTAACTTTACATGACCATTAAGCACAAATAAGCACAAAATAACCAAAAACACGGAATCACGATGTTCTGAATTTTTGAATTTTCTGTGGAAAAAAATATTAAGTTGAGTAAACTCTTTCATTGCATGTTGAAAAATAGTCAAGGCGATTCTATTATAGATACAAAACTTTGAAAATCAATACCTTCAAAATTTTTCCAAAAACTGAACAAAATCGCGATTCTGTAGTCAAACACAAAATCGTGATTCTCTGAATTAGAGCACAAAATTGCGATTCCCAGAGCACGATTTTCATAAGAAAATCGTGTTTTTTACGATTATGAGCAATCACGATTGTCTGGGAACAAAATCGTGAGAATCACGATTTTCACCACAGAATCGTGAAAATCACGATTCTCTTCACAGAACCGTGAAAAACACGATTCTCACCTGAAAATCGTGAAAATCACGATTTTCACCACAAAATCGTGAGAAACACGATTTTCACCATAGAATCGTGAAAATCACGATTCTCTTCACAGAATCGTGAAGAACACGATTCTCACTAGAAAATCGTGAAAATCACGATTCTCACCAGAAAATCGTGAAAATCACGATTTTCACCACAAAATCGTGAGAAACACGATTTTCACCACAGAATCGTGAAAATCACGATTCTCTTCACAGAATCGTGAAAAACACGATTCTCACCAGAAAATCGTGAAAATCACGATTCTCACTAGAAAATCGTGAAAATCACGACTCTCACCACAAAATCGTGAGAAACACGATTTCCACCTTAGAATCGTGAGAAACACGATTTTCACCACAGAATCGTGAAAAATCATGATTCTCTTCACAGAATCGTGAAAAACCCGAATCTCACCAGAAAATTGTGAAAATCAGGACTCTCACCACAAAATCGTGAGAAACATGATTTCTACCTTAGAATCGTGAGAAACACGATTTTCACCACAGAATCGTGGAAATCACGATTCTCTTCACAGAATCGTGAAAAACACGATTCTCACCAGAAAATTGTGAAAATCACGATTCTCACCACAAAATTGTAAGATTAGTTGAATGTTCCTTAGGTCTGGTAATAAATTGTACTCACATTCCAAGCAAGAACTGGGAAGGAAGAAAATAGAGCCAGTAGTAGGGGAATTGCAAGAAAGAGATTTGGGGCAAGAAATCAACATGGAAAATTTAAATGAAACAAATGAATCCTCTGAAAATGGGGACTATAGAAACATCCTCAAAGACATGTATACAAATAGGTTTGGAACCTATGTATATCACGATGGAATGCATAAGTTTCTCATTAGATTGAGAAACTTCGAAGTTCCCCTGAACATAACACTAGTAGCACAATTTAAGGATGGTAGATATGAGGATAGGCAGGGATGTGTATACATCTTCTCACAAGACCCAAAAAAATCTAATGACCTAGGGCAATGTGCAGACAAGAGACCTTGGAAACAGAACCTAGAGCAATCAGACTTGCCAAGACCACATGAAATTCACAATAATGGTGAACAACAACAAAGTAGGAGAACACATACTTCCCCAAATCCTTTTGAAAAGGAACCAGAAGGATTTAATGATTTTCCTGTGAGAAGAAGATATCATTGGCAAACTCAGGGCAGAATGCTTAGACCCTATCAAGTAGCCAAATGCACGAAAAATCAATATGAAGGATATTCCGATCCTCATGCTCATGCTACAGAATTCAGACAATTAATTAAAGCAAAGAGGTTGAGGATTACAAAGTACAATTTGAGGCATTTGGTCTAACCCTAACAGGACCTGCATTATCTTGGTTCATTCCCATGAGAAAGGAAATGTATCTAGATATTGAATCCTTCCTAGAAGCTTTTATTGGGGAATTCTCAAAAACTGGAATAAAACATAGCACACCTACATTGATACATAGCTTTAAACAACAATAAAATGAAAATTTCAGAGAGGCAGCTAGGAGATTCAAGCAGTACATTGACAGATGTCCCAGAGAAGAAGTACCTTCCATGGCAAGACAAGTGTCCCTATTCATAGAAGGATTAAGAAGCGCCCAATTAAGAACCCTAGTGTATTATAGGAGATGCCCTGACCTAGGAGCGTGTGTGAAAGAGGCAATAGATTTGGAAGATAACAGAGGCCAAGACCTGTTAGCATTTGATCAACCTAGAACAAATGAAGATAAAATTCCACCAGCAAAAGAATTGGCTCAAGCCATTGCTAAAGCCCTAGAAGTCAGCACTAAAACCAATTTGATAAATACCAAGATAACAACAAATAAAAAATGCTATAATTGTGGAGAAAATCATTTGGTACAACAATGTCCATATCAAAAACCACAACATTTGCAAGATAGAAAAACACTCCAATACTGTACACTAGAGAGAAAATGGACAAATCATACCAGAGAAGAATGCTTCTACAATAAACAACCCATTAAGGAGAGAGATTATGCAAACCAAAGAGAATCTGGGTTTATTGAGCAACCAAGACCTGTACTTTGGCAACAACCTCCATTACCAACAAATGTTGTACCTGTTAAATACACACCAATAGAGGAGGGGAACTTAAGAATAAGATCACCTTACAAGGAAGATTACCAATGGAATGAAGGATATCAGGAAAAGTGGGAAGGATATGATTTGAGAGAACCAGAACTACAAGCCCTAGATTTGGGAAATGGGAGAATAGAGATGGATACAACCACATTCATGTATATCACCAATCATTATATGTCCAATCAAAAACCTCAGTTCAAAGGGAGCCAAAAGATAACTTGTTATAGACGTGGTGGAGAACATTTCATTAGAGACTGTCCACAACCTCCTACATTAAGAATAGAAGGAGCTTATTGCAAGGATTGTGGCAGGGAACATTTAATAAAGGATTGTCCAAAAAATCCTCAAAAACAACAAAACACATCTAATAACATACCATTGAGAACAGTCAACATCATGGAGCAAGAAGAAGTGAGTGACAGTGACCAGGTAAATGTAAATGCTATAACAAGGGCACAAGCTAAACAACAAGAAACAACTAAAGAACAAAATGAAGGTTCAATTTCAAAGGTGAAGAAAAACAGACAAAAAGGGAAATGGGAAAGGAAAAAAAGAATGGGTAAAAGATTGGAAGAAGCGAATAGGGAACAGTCAAACAGTAGTCCTCCTGAAAAGACACAAACCTAGTCAGAGATAAGAAATTCACAGAGTCTAGACACCTTGATAAAAGCATACAAGGGAAGAGTTCAAGAGGGACCAAATCCTACAGACCATGTAATGGCTTATTCTATGCCAGATATAGAACATGAAAGGATGCAAATATGCAAACAAATCATACAAGAAGCACAACTTAAACTGGGGGAATTAGACACTTCTCAAACAACAGTTTGGGAGTCAAAGGCAACAAGAACAGGAGAAACAATTGATCAAGAAGATAACCCACAAATTACATTCCAGGTAAATATAGATAAACAATGTACAATCTTATATCACACAACATTGGAGGAATTGGTAAAACAGAATCCTCACTTACAATACAAAATGGGAAAATGGGAAGCAATACCAAAAAATCTTAATTCACAGCCACAAGAATTGGAGGAATTGTGGTACATTCCCATTGATAAGATAGGAGGATATTGTGAAGGAGAAGAGGGAAACTCAACCCTAAAAATAAAATTTGGTAAAAATCATGCCAAAGCCATATTGGATAGTGGATAAGGTGTGGCCATCATGACTAAACAAACTTGGGAAAAATGGGGAAAAAATGAATTGATACCCACTAAAATGAGATTGCAACTAGCGGATGGACACATAGAAAAACCTCTAGGAATATGGGAAAAAGTGATTGTGGATATATGTGGAATAGAAATAGAGCATACTTTTGCCATAGTTGAATTTCCACAATCCACTTCATATGAAATTATCCTAGGAAGACCATTTATGAGACAAATGCAAATTGTACAAGATTGGGGTAATGATTGTCTATATCTTCAGAGCAAAGGGAGAATAACCAGGGTGAATCTAAGAAATGGTCATTATTATGACATATCCCCCCAAGAATGGTTCAAGATACATCAAAATCAAGATTTAAGTGAAGAATCAGAGTTGGAAGATCAAAATGAAATTGAATTATCAATATGGAAGTGCAATATGATAAGAAACCTCACAAATAGAAAAAGAAGATTGAGAAGAGAAGATTGTGTAGAAGGAAGAAAATTACAAGATGAGAGCTATGTACCACAAAAATTCAAAGATGAAGAATTTGAGCCCTATGGGTGGAACCAAATTTTGGCTACCATGGATCTGGCCAGTGATGAGTATGTAGGAGTGGAATTTCAAAATGAAGAAGGATATGATGTTTTCCACACAGGAATACAAATGATAAAGGTATCAGAAACAGAAGAGGACCATGAAAAAGAAATGATATTGAAAAATGGGAAAACACAATATTTGGAAGAAGTAAAAGCTGAAGATGCAATAAAAGATAAAATCTCAGGCAAATACAAGAAAAACAAACACAAGGAAATAGAAAAAGACCAAGAGGATGAAAAGAATGAGAAAATGACAGACAAAGACCAACAGTTTGATGTACTAGCAAATTTCAAGACTTATGAAGTAGAAGACAGATTACTTCTAAAGATGAAACCAAAGAGAGAAAAGAAAAAAGGGGAGGCTTATGATAATGAGGAACAAACTAAAAAGGTCATGATCACCCAGGAAGAAGGGGAAGAAAGAAATATTATAGTAGCTGATGACATGACAAACCAAGAAGAGGAGGCATTAAGAAATTTGGCCAGAAACTATAGGGATGTGTTTGCTTATAGCTACAAGGATTTGAAAGGTATTGATCCTAAAATCAGTGAGCATAAGATTCCTATCACACCTGATGCAAAACCTAGCAAATAGAGACATTACACATTCAATGATAAATACTCTGCTAAAATAAAGGAAGAAATTAACAAGTTGCTGGCTGCAAATTTCATCTATGAGATTGAGTATACAGAATGGATCTCTCCTATAGTTGTGGTACCAAAAAAGAATGGGAAACTTAGGGTATGCATTAACTTAAAAAAGGTGAATGCAGCAACTATAAGGGATAGCTATCCATTACCTATAACATACCATCTTCTAGAAAGAGTGGCAAGGAAGGAGGTTTATAGTTTTTTAGATGGTTTTTCAGGATACAATCAGGTACCTATAGCATTGGAAGACCAACATAAAATTGCCTTTTCCACAGAATGGGGAATTTATGCTTTTAGGGTTATGCCCTTTGGATTAACTAATGCCCCAACAACTTTTCAAAGATTGATGTGTCATATCTTCAAAGAATTCTTGAGAAGTGTAATGGAAATTTATGTGGATGATCTGTGTACTTTTTCATTAAAAAGACAGGATCATTTGAAAGATTTAGAAAACATATTCAGGAAATGCAGAACATACACAGTATGTTTAAATCCAGAAAAGTGTGTATTCTTTGTAAGACAAGGAAGAATGTTAGGTCACATAGTCTCTAAAAATGGAATTTCAACTGATGAGAAGAAAATAAAGGCCATAGTAGAACTTCCAAGACCAACAAATGTAAAGGAACTTCAAAGTTTCATGGGACATTGCGGGTACTATAGAAAATTTGTACACGAGTTTGCTGACATAGCTAAACCTTTGTATGCCTTGATCACAAAATTTGAGTGGACCCAAGAGTGTGATCAAGCTTTTGAAACCCTAAAAACTTGTTTGGTTACAACCCCAATTCTGAAAACACCCTAGTGGGATAAAAGTTTTCATGTCCATGTGGATGCTTCAAACTTGATGGGGGAAGTATCTCAACCCCTAAGCAACGATGAAGCGCGAATGACCTCCACAGGTATCCTTCTTTGACCTCTGCACACCAAAAATGCTCTTACTCAGAGCTTATGCAGAGAACTCCAGTGAGCTTTTGTAGACCTGTAGTAGACACCAAGGGCTTTCCAACAAAACAAATTTCACTTGAAATGGATGCTTACACAAAGAGAAACAATGTCTACAACATGAGCTAGTTGAATGCTCACAACTGCTAGTCAAGCAGAGACCTCACTTCACTCCAGCAAACTTTTCTCAGAGATTATACAGAGAATGAATCTCAAACTTATGTCAACTTTAGAGGACTCTAATAGCTACCCAATGACACCAAAATCATAGCAAATGGATACATAGAGAAGGAGAACCAGCCCTTACAACAGAGAGCAAAATATTTCCAACAGAGCCTACACAAAGAGAGAGATATCAATCACACAACTTCACTAAAATGAATGTTGCTCCCAGCTTACTCAGAGAATGCTCCAGAGAATTGGTAAGCATAAAATAGACTCTTATAGCTATCCAATGAGACAAGAATTACATCAAATGGATACCATATGAGGGAGAACCAATGCTAACAACTCAGGGGTAGAGAGTTGCAACACTGCCTGCGCACACACATAGATATGCCTACTAAAAGAAAACAAACAAGCAAGCAAGGGGGTTGCTTAAGCAAGGGGCTTGCTTATCACAACTCCAGCACTTAGTGCTCACTTTACATGAGCTAAAACTCCAAGAAGATGGCCCAAAAGAAGTCGGGATACATGCTCCTTTTATAGTGAGAGGTGTGCCCCTAAAATCTAGGAACTACCTTTCCAAATCAGCCTCCTAACTTGGAGGAATTAGTTGAGATGACTTGGGGAGTGGTTGAGTGAATTTTCTTGATGGAATCTCGTGGCTTTTGGCTTCCTTTGATTGCTCCACATGTCCATAAAAGATTCCCCACGAATTTTTAGCTTGAAGCTTGACTTTTAACACTCCCCCTCAAGCTTCAATTCTTCATCCTCATCCAAGCTCCTTCATGTTGATGCATTGCTTGAATTTTGAAATCTTCATCCCATCCAAAGCCTTTGTAAACATGTCCGCAACTTGGTCCTTAGTACCAATATGATGTACTGAAACTTCCTTGGATATCACCTTTTCCCTTATGAAGTGATAGTGCACTTCAATATGCTTGGTTCTAACATGATAGACAGGGTTCGATGCTAGATGAATGCTACTCATGTTGTCACAAAAAATTGGATATGTGTCAACCTGCAAATTAAGCTCCATAAATAACTTCTTAATCCACATTAGCTCACATGTGACTTGAGCCAAAGCTCTATACTCAGCCTCGGTGGAAGATAATGCCACCGTGGGTTGCTTCTTTGAAATCCATGAGATGATCTTGCTACCTAGCATGACTAGGTAACCACTTGTACTCCTTCTATCTTCCTTCGAACCGGCCCAATCGGCATCGGAATAAGCTTTGACCTGCATATCATCATCAAATGAGTAGAACAATCCTTCATTTATAGTGGCTTTGAGATATCGCAACATTCTTCTTGCAGCTTGCAAGTGTGTAGTCCTTGGACTATGCATAAATTGTGATAACACTCCAACTCCATATGCTATGTCAGGCCTGGTTATTGTGGCATAATTGAAAGAGCCTACAATAGATCGATACAAAGTTACATCCTCTAATGGCTCTCCATCAATGGAGCTTAGCTTTACATTAACTTCCATGGGATTTGAAATAGGCTTGCAATGTAGCATCCCAAACCTCTCAAGTAGGTCTAGAATATACTTCCTTTGTATGAGCATAATACCTTCTTCTTTGTATACAACTTCAATGCCAAGAAAATACCTAAGATCTCCAAGATCAGAGATCCTAAACTCCTTTCCAAGCTTTGCCTTGATCTCCTCAATGCCCTTTGTATCATTACCTGTAATGATAAGATCATCTACATACACACACATGTAGACCACAAGTTCTCCTCTTTGTTTGATGAAGAGAGATGGATCCGCCTTGCATTGATTGTAACCACATTTGATCAAATAGTCCACCAATCTTTGGTTCCAAGCCCTTGGAGCTTGCTTTAGGCCATAAAGTGCCTTCTTCAACCTACAAACATGATGTGGAAACTCTTTATGAACAAAACCTAGTGGTTGCTCCATGTATACCTCTTCTTCCAAGTCTCCATTGAGAAAGGCATTCTTGATATCCAATTGGAAGAGCTTCCATCCTTTGCTAGCAGCCATTGCAATGAGTGTCCTAATGGTGCTCATCTTTGCCACGGGGCTGAATGTCTCTTCAAAGTCCACTCCATAGGTTTGTGCAAAACCCTTAGCCACCAATCTTGCTTTGAACCTAGAAATAGATCCATCTGAATTCCTCTTTACTTTATACACCCACTTATTACCTATTACCTTCATGTTCTCCTTCTTGGGCACTAGAGTCCATGTTTGATTTTCCTCAAGTGCGTCGATCTCTTCTTGCATTGCCTCTTTCCATTCGGTGTACCTGCTTGCATCTTCATAGCAATCGGGCTCATGATCTTCTACTACTTTGTTCATATATGCATAATGTGTTGCCATGTATGAATCATAAGTAAACCTTTGAGTTGGATACTTAACTCTAGAAGACTTCCTTTCTTCACCTTTTGGAGGAATAAACCTCCTTTGCCTTGGGAACTTGATCTCTTTCTTTGACGTGGCTTCTTTCTCCATCATGTGTCCTTCATCATCTTCAACTTCATTACCTTCTTCATCCAACTCCACCAATGTTGCTTTGCCTTTGTTGATTGATTGTGCTTCATAGCTTGATGAAGGTCTCCCCCTCCATGGTGAGTTCATGCTTGAACTATCTTCATTGATGGAACACCTTGGGCCGCTTAGCTCTAGGTCGATTTGTTCTTCATCATGTCCATGCTTTTCTTCTTCATAGTCCTGCATACAATCATACTTCTTATACCAAGGGAGTAGCTCATCAAATGCTACATCCCTTGATATCCTCAAGTCCTTTGTATTTGGGTTGAAGCACCTGTAACCTTTATGATCATTTGAATATCCTAGAAACACACACTTTTCTGCCTTTGGTTGTAGCTTGTGCCTCAATTCACTTGGCACATGTACATAACAAGTACATCCAAATATCTTCAAGTGGGAAAGATCAGGTTTCTTACCATAATAGGCTTGATATGGTGTCAAGCCATGGATCCCTGAGGTAGGAGCCCTATTCATTAGATACACGGCGGTATTTGCTGCATCACTCCAAAACATGTTAGGTACATTCATCTCATTAAGCATTGCTCTAGCGATCTCGGCAATGTATCTATTCTTTCTCTCTGCTACTCCATTTTGTTGGGGTGTGTACCTGCATGTTACTTGCCTCTTGATGCCTTGATCCATTAAAAAATCAGAAAACTCATTTGAGAAATATTCTCCCCCTCCATCGGACCTTAGCTTCTTGATATATGTACCTGTTTCCTTCTCTACCATTGCCTTGAATGCTTTGAAACATGTAAACACATCTGATTTGTTTTTGATGAAATAAACCCAAACCATCCTTGTGCAATCATCTATAAAAGTGACAAAGTACTTGTTACCTCCAATGGATTGCTCTTTCGTTGGCCCCCACACATCTGTATGTATCAACTCCAATGGATGTTGGCTTATGTAGCCACTCTTCTTGAATGGAAGTCTCGCTTGCTTCCCTAGTTGACAAGATTCACATAAATGCTTCATACCTTGTCCTTGGAAGTTGGGAAGACCTTCAACCAGCCTCTTGAATTGCATTTCCTTCATTCTTTGTATGTTGATGTGACCTATCCTCTTGTGCCACAAGTCCAACTCCGAAATCCTCTTGTTTCCATATGTGAAGTAGACATGTTGAGTAGAATGAGAATTTACCTCCAAAGTGAAGAGTCTCCCTTGCTTCTTTCCTCTTGCTATGACCTTGTAACCTTGCTTAGGGTTCTCCACAAAGCATCCACCTTTGTTGAACCTTACTTGATAGCCTCTTTCAACCATTTGCCCAACGGACACCAAGTTCTTTGTGATGGTAGGTACATGCAAGACATCCTTGAGACATCTTCCTTCCTCCTTGTCATCCAAAGCTACATCTCCAACATGGGAGATCTCATGGGCTGTATCATCACCTGTTTCTACATGTCCTTTACCTTTGGGAACATGTAGATTAGTAAACCAAGAAGCATTGCAACTCATATGGTTGCTACATCCACTATCAATATACCAAGTGTTATCTACTTTGCTTGAATTCCCATTCATGTGCATCATCAAGAGATTGTCATTTTCTGAACTTGTAGAAGCATAATTACCTTGGCCTTTGTATGAAGAACCTTGATTATAGTTCCTTTGGTTTCCTCCTTGGTAGCAATCTCTAGCATAGTGGCCAAACTTGCCACATATGTAACATCCTTCGCCATCTTGATTCCTATTTTGTTGATGTCGTCCTCCTCTTCCTCTTGATCTTCCTCTCCCTCTTTGTGATGAGGTGCCTTGGTCATGTCCTTGATTTCTTGAGTGGCCTTGCCTTCCTCCAAACCTTCCTTTGCCCCTTCCTTGTCCTTGTCTTCCTTTGCCCCTTTGATTACCTGCATAGAAAACTTGTGCATCTTTGCTTTTAGTTGAACTTCCACCTATGTTCATTTCTTCGGTGACCATGAGAGCAACCAATTGCTCAAAATCGGGAAGATTATCCCTTACATAAACTGAAGTGGTAAAGGGTTTCCACTTCTCATCATCTCTCAAACCATTGAGAGTATAAGCCACAAGATCGTCATCGTCTACGTGGCTTCCAATGGATCCCAATGCATCTGATAACTCCTTGACCTTAAGTATGTAGTCATTTATGCTACTCCCTGAGCTCTTCCTAAGGTTTTTGAGCTCATTCTTGAGTTGGATCTTCCTTGCTTTGGTGCTTGTTGAATAAAGCCTTTCAAGTGTCTCCCATACCTTCATGCTTGAATCCAGGTCCTGGATATGGCCGATCATGCTATTGCTAATGTGTTGGGAAAGAATAAAGATAACCCTCTTGTCTCTTTCATTCCATTCCCTAAAGGCCCTTCTCTGGTCATTGGTTGGATTCTCATCCAACCTAGGTCTTGGTTCACTTCCACTAATCAACCCCCAAAGGCCCTTGCCCATAAGATAGTTGGAGACCCTAAATCTCCATGGTTGATAGTTACCTTTGTCTAGCTTTTCAATTTGAGTGTTGAAGTCTCCCATATCTAGTCTTTGATACTTGACCTAGCCCTTGGCTAATGCTCCAATGTGTGTAAAATGAAAATGAGGCTCTGAGGTTACCTCAATCCAAAGCTTTCCTTAGATGGACACCTTGTGCTCTTGCAAATTTGAGTAGAATAGCTCCCCCTTGATGTGAGCTACCTCCAAGAAGCTTTTGTTGATGCAACTCTTCAACCACCAACTCCAAGATGTCTTCTTGCTTGTATGTGATACCTCCAAGATGCCCAAATGCTCTGATACCACTGATGGGGGAAGTATCTCAACCCCTAAGCAACGATGAAGCGCGAATGACCTCCACAGGTATCCTTCTTTTGACCTCTGCACACCAAAAATGCTCTTACTCAGAGCTTATGCAGAGAACTCCAGTGAGCTTTTGTAGACCTGTAGTAGACACCAAGGGCTTTCTAACAAAACAAATTTCACTTGAAATGGATGCTTACACAAAGAGAAACAATGTCTACAACATGAGCTAGTTGAATGCTCACAACTGCTAGTCAAGCAGAGACCTCACTTCACTCCAGCAAACTTTTCTCAGAGATTATACAGAGAATGAATCTCAAACTTATGTCAACTTTAGAGGACTCTAATAGCTACCCAATGACACCAAAATCATAGCAAATGGATACATAGAGAAGGAGAACCAGCCCTTACAACAGAGAGCAAAATATTTCCAACAGAGCCTACACAAAGAGAGAGATATCAATCACACAACTTCACTAAAATGAATGTTGCTCCCAGCTTACTCAGAGAATGCTCCAGAGAATTGGTAAGCATAAAATAGACTCTTATAGCTATCCAATGAGACAAGAATTACATCAAATGAATACCATATGAGGGAGAACCAATGCTAACAACTCAGGGGTAGAGAGTTGCAACACTGCCTGCGCACACACATAGATATGCCTACTAAAAGAAAACAAACAAGCAAGCAAGGGGGTTGCTTAAGCAAGGGGCTTGCTTATCACAACTCTAGCACTTAGTGCTCACTTTACATGAGCTAAAACTCCAAGAAGATGGCCCAAAAGAAGTCAGGATACATGCTCCTTTTATAGTGAGAGGTGTGCCCCTAAAATCTAGGAACTACCTTTCCAAATCAGCCTCCTAACTTGGAGGAATTAGTTGAGATGACTTGGGGAGTGGTTGAGTGACTTTTCTTGATGGAATCTCGTGGCTTTTGGCTTCCTTTGATTGCTCCACATGTCCATAAAAGATTCCCCACGAATTTTTAGCTTGAAGCTTGACTTTTAACAAAACTATGCTTTGGGATGTGTGTTAGCACAACCAATAGAAGGAAGCAAATTAGATTTTCTAGTTGCTTATGCTAGTAGGCAACTAAATTCAGCAGAGAAAAATTACACAACCACTGAAAGGGAAGGTTTGGGAATGATATTTGCTGTGAAAAAATATAGACATTATCTATTGGCCAACAAGTTTTAATTTTTTGTGGATCATCAAGCTTTACTCTACCTAGTAAATAAACCTTGTCACACTGGTAGAATAGTCAGATGGTTTCTTTTACTCATGGAGTTTGAGTTTGAGGTAGTGGTCAGACAGGGAAAAACACATTTGAGAGCAGATCATTTGTCTAGAATCCAGGCTAAAGAACCAAGTTCACCTTTAGATGATGACCTGCCAGATACATATTTGTTCAAAGTAGAAAGTGTTCCTGAGTGGGCCATGACTTTAGTTCTTTTGCTAACCATGGGTCCTTGTAGAACATTTGGAAACAACAAACATTTAGTCTTACAAAGCAGAAACTTTATGTTGCTAGCTGGGCACTTGTATCACCTCAACCATACATGCATATTGGAATATTGTACTCCAAAAGAGGAGCAACATGAATATCTGAGAAGATCTCATTGTTGGAACCCTTGTACTCATGCTTCCAGAATAGTTACCCTAAGTAATCTCAATAGGATGGGAGTACATTGGCCTAATACGATTCAGGATGTAACAAAATATATTGCTAACTGTTGGGAATGCCAAGCATTGCAAAACTCAGAACTTATTACTCTATATTGGTTTCAAAAAAATCTAGAATGGAGTGAAAACATCATTAAGGAGTTGAAAAGGGAGAAAAAAGGAAAACAAGTAATAGCTGGTGCAGATTCAAAAAATTTACAAGTGATCTCTAAAGAATATCAACTGATAGGAGAACAATTATATAAGAGAGGGATGGATGGATATTCAAGAATTTGTGTTCCTGAAGATAGATATCTGGAAATGTTGGAAATGGCACATTCTGGAGTGGCAAGTGGACATTTCTCAAGTGACAGAACGGCTAAACTTATATTATATTCTGGCTTTTGGTGGCCAACCCTATTTCCTGATGCAAGAACATTTGTAAAAATATGTGACATTTTTCAGAGGGTGAGTCAACCAAATAAAAGAGACAATATGCCATTAGTTCCATTGATTTCAGCAAGAGCCTTTAGTAAATGGGGGTTAGATTTCATTGGACCTATACATCCTCCAGCAAGACAATCACATGCTGAATACATAATAGTGGCTACATATTACCTGACAAAATGGGCTGAGGCCAAAGCCACAAAAAGAAATGATGCTCATACTACTGCCAGATTTCTCTATGAGAATATCATCACCAGATTCGGACTTCCAATTGAATTGGTAAGTGATAGGGGGACCCATTTTTTAACCCAAATCATAGAAAACATAACTGAATATTTCCTGATTAGTCATAGAAATTCAGCTCCATATCACCCACAAGCCAATGGGTTAGCAGAAAGTACTAATAAAGTACTTTGTACTGTATTGTCAAAATTAGTAAACACAAACAGGAATGATTGGGATTTACAACTTAATCATGTCCTATGGGCCTACAGAGTGGCATACAAAACTGCATTAGGAACCACACCATTCAACCTAGTATATGGACAAAATGTAGTTCTGCCCTTGGAATTCCTTATTCCAACATTGAAGGTGGGTAGTCAATACAACTGGACTGGACATGAATTGTCTGAGAGAGTGATAGAATTGGAAAAACTAGGAGCTTTTAGACTCCAAGCAATTATGAGCATCTATGCAGACAAGAAAAGACAAAAAGCTTATCATGATGTTCATATTAAAGAAAAAGATCTACAAGAAGGAGATCTAGTTCTGGCTTACACAGTCAAGGAACATCAGAAAAAGTTTCAGAAAAAAGGACATGGGCCGTATATTATACATCAGATAAGTAATAGTGGAGCTATCCAACTAGCTAACATAGATGGAGAGATCATGCCAAACTTCATAAGTGGATGTAGAGTTAAAAGGTATGATTTCCCATTAACTGCTTCTGAATGGAGAAGATTACACCAAACTCAAAATAGGAAAAAAGAAGAGGAAAACATTAGAAAAGAGGCTCAACAGGAGGCAAAGGAAAGGATAAGGAAAACCAAAAACCTTAGAGAAGTCCTTCTGTGTGAAACACCTTTAAAACAAAAAGAAAATTTGCCTGTGATAACAATGTATTGTCAAGATGAAAAAATCAGGGTTTTCATAGATTCAGGTGCACAAGTGAATTTGATTAGTTCAACTTTGGTGAATAAATTTAACCTAAAAAGGACTAAAAGCAAAACCTTCATCAAAACTTTGGAGGAACAAATGATACAAAGCATGTCTTCATCTTCTCTTAAAGTTAAGTTCAATATAGAATATATGAAAATAGATTGTGAAGAATGGCCAGATCATTTGATGACTGAGAAATTGATTTTGGGACAACCATGGCTCAAACAAGGTAAAGTAATTTTGGATTTTGAAAAAATGAAGCTTAAATTGACAATAAATGACAAAAGGTTTTTAATGTTTTTATTGAGTAATGAAGAACAGGAAGTTCAACAGGATGTTCATGACCCAGACTTGGAAGGATTTACTTTTTTCATTAGAAGGAACACAGACATTACCAATACAAATACTAAACGATCAAGCCTCATTTACTCAAAACCAAAAAAAATTGGAAGGGCAAAGGAGGGTGGAGAGACAGAAGCAAGGTGGCAACAATGGCATAATCTGAATCATCAAAGCATCAAAACAAGAAGGATATGGAAACAAGGCATACACAAGGCCTGTTCATAAAAAAAAACTTCCAGGACAAAATGGATATGGAGGCCAAAACATTCTAAAAACTGCTTATCAGAAGGAGATGGATTTTTTCCTGAGACAGGGGCAACTAGGGTTAAATATTATTGGGTAAAAAAATCAGAATTGATTCAATGGAAAAAGACCATCTATGTTTGATCTGGATTTAGAATTGTTTCAAAAACAGATCAGAATGTTATAGAAAAGAAAATCATAACATATTGAAAATTGGGACAAAATATTTTACCTTATCCTTTTTCTAAGAAGAGAATTAGGAGGGGAAGGAAAGAAATAGAAGAAATTATTATTATTAAAAAAAAGAGAAAAAGAAATAAAAGAAATTATTATTAAGAAAAAGAAAAAAGAAAAGAAAGAAAGAGAAAAATTATCTATTTTTTTCTTTTATAGGTTATATAGCACAAAGCAAGATATAGGTAGAAGGGTAGCCGATTTCTATTTATTATTTGTATCTTTTATTCTATTTTTTATGATTCTTTAATTTTATTTTCATTTTTTTCTTCTAAACATCTTCTTCTTGGATAAGAACTGTCAAAAGAGGGGAGTACACTAGACATCTTGCTACACATGTAATGATCACTTTAATTGAGTCTTTTTGAAGAAAGTCAGAATTTAATTGAAATGTTATTTGCATTCTTCTTTTATTTCATCTCAAAATAAATATCATTCTTGATTTCTTGTGACTCATGTGGGTGGAGTTTTTTTCTTTTGTGTGATGATATATTTTCTCCAGAATGGTGAATCCAAAGGAGTTGCCAATTCATGATTTCAAAGCAGAATCAGTCACTCTGTCTAGAGGACACTGGTTCTTGGATAGTGAAACTGTAATAGAGAAGGTGGACCTGGAGTCTGATGAGGAGCAAGAGATTCTAGAAGCAGAAAGGTGGTTAAGGAGCTCAAAGAAACCCTGAGTATCATTGGCCAGCATATATTCACAGTGGGAGTAGGGGGTTACAAACCATGCTATGTCAAGAGTTCTACAGATTTCAAGAGTAGCGGTCAATCAGAAAAGATGGAAGGCAGTAGGGTTACACAAATTGTTGGAGGAACCCATATTTTTTATAGATTTCGAAAGAGTGGCACAGGTAATGAACAACCTGTTGGAAGTTGGAAAAGGTAATGATGCTTATTTCCGGTGTAAAGTCAAGAACAAAGATAACCAGGAGGTGAATATCACTATAAAAGCAGAGCATATCAGAGCAGCTCTACAGTTTTACCCAATGGGAACCAAGCTTGATAATAGCTTTGTGAAAAAGAATAAAGAAATATATACATGATACTCTAAATTTCCTGACTTTAAGGGAAAAGAGAATGAGGAGTATGCTATCAGGATGTTTCTGCAGTACTTTTGCTTCCCAAAACTACCAAGGTATACCATGCCACACAAACCGGTTACACTAATTATGTTCAACAATAAGGAAAGAACTAAACCCTTTGGTGTAATGGATGTAACCCCATATATACATGAACAATTGAAAGAAGCAGCTAAACATTGGGAGCAGAAAAAGTATATGAATGGAGCCCAATTTTTAACCAGGATTATATATCATGTACTGGGAATGGAAGATCAGTTGAAGCTGGCTCCACAAGCACAATATTTCAGAAGTCTAATGACAGGAATTAAGAGTCCTCCCAGGAAGATGTCTGTGAGAGAAGCAAAAGGACAGACCAGCATGAGGGGAGCAGGAATGAAAAGAAAGGTAATCTCAGAGGAAGTGGTCCCTGCAAAGAAAAGAAGGTTGGATCCAAGAAAAGTAGAATTAGAGCAGGTGGAAGCAACCAAAGAAGAACATGAAGCTGCTCAAAAGCAGGTTCAATCTTCTAATGACCCTCATCCACCTCAGACCAATAAAGAGCAGTTATATACTTATCTGACTCAAGGTAATAATAAAAGGGCAGTATATGAAGCACAATATCAAAAGATGTTGGAGGATTATTCTTGCAAAGCAATAGATTGGGTTCAAGAGGAAGTAGAACATTATGAAGAACTGCATGATCAGATGATGGCAGCTGAGACAGAGGAAGTATTTGTTGAAAAGGAAGTGGAGCTATTAGCATACTTCAAGGAGCTACAAGGACCTCCTGAAACAAGAACTACAGTTGTAGTAAAGAAGAAGGTTCAGAAGAAACCCCGTACAGAAGAAGAAGCTGACCAAGAAAAGTAAAGGGAAATCAGTGATTGAATCTGTAATTATAAAAGAGACAGAAGAAGTGACAGTAGGAGAAAAGCAGAAGGAATCTACTGTTGTGGAAGAATCAAAATTGGAAAAATCTGGCATAGCAAGCTCTTCACAAATATCTTAAGAATCTGAAGGTGATATTGAAAATTTTTTATTAAAAAGTTTGAATTTATTAGTCCCTAGTACACCCAATGTGATAACACAGGCCATTGAAAAAAATAAAACACCAGAAGACATGAGTGAGAAGACATAGGGAAAGCAAGTCCAGGAAGAATCAGCAAAACAACTCAGTCCTGAAGAAGAAAGAAGGATGATGAAAGGTAAAGCAGTGATGATAGAAGACGAGAGTGAAGTGAGAAAAGAGTTCAACTGTGGGTTAGTGCATTCAGGATTAAAGTCAACATGGACAAGACCTTCACAACAAACCTATTTCAAATTGGATGAAGGAAAAGTAGAAGCAGAAGAAAGAGCACAGATATGCAGTCAAGCCAATAAACAGAAAGATACTTATCAAATTCAGAAAACAGAGGAAATAGTAGAAAAGAAGAATGCTCAAGAAGTAGAAGAAGGAGTTACAGACCAGGAGATCAACCAAAGCATAAAAGATGTATTATATGACTTGGGTCATAATGAGGAGTTTACAATCACAAAAGATCAAGGACAAGAGGAAGAGCTGGATCTTATGGAGATAGATGAGCAAGAGGAGGGACAAAAAGAGTAGACAAGTAATGATCAGACAAAACTTGTTGAGGAAACTAATTCAACCATAATTCAGGAAGAAAAAGTACAAGTAAAAGAAAGACAATTCTTTGAAGAGGAACAACAAGTGGTGGAAAACAAGAAGGTAGAAGCAACAAAGACAACTAAAGATATATCAGAACAGGAGAATAAGGATGATAAGATATTGGAAGATGAAGAAGAGGTTACAGATCAAGAAAAAATGGAAGCAGATAAAAGTCTTGAAGAACAAAAGACTCAGGTCCTAGAGTATGAGGAAGAAGATGAAGAGGAGAATGAGTGTAAAGAAAATAAGCAGATAGAAGTCACACAAATGGAAATAGAAGTTGGGTTGGAAAGGATACCTAAAAATATAAGATCTGCTTGCAAGATCATTATGAGCAACATAGAGCAATTCAGACCATCCAGCAGAAACATGATTATATCAGGTATGGTAGCTGAATCTGAGTTTGAAAAAGACAGTAGTATCATTAAGGAGCACAAGAAAGAAAAAGAACAATTGATAGAACAATTGAGGATTGTAAAGGAGAAAAATGAGGAATTAACATATAGGATAATTGCTTTGGAGGAATTAGAGGTACAACAACAAAATAAAATCCAATATCTTGAAGAGAAGTGTGCAAAACAAACAGAGCAGAGTAGTAAACTGGAGATGGAGCTAAAGAAAATTGAAGGCAGATATAGAACTTTACAAAGTTCATATCAAATCATGGTCAAAGCAAATGAGGAGATCAACAAACTATTAATGGAAGAAGGCCAGTTGAAGGAAGAAAGCAAAATTGTTCAGGTGACACAAGAAGAGAAGGAAGATTTGCACAAAGAAATTATGAGATTGCAAACAGAGTTGAAAGAAGCCAAGGAGCTGGAGAAACAGGCTAGTACACATGCTGCTACCTCCATAAGGGATTACAACAAATTACATATGGATATAGAAAAAGAAAGGAGTGATTGGCAGTCAAGCATAGAAAAGGAAAGAAGTAATTGGATAGCAGAAAGAGAGATATGGGCAACTCAAAATAGAAGTTTGATGGTGACAATAGAAGAGGTACAGAAAAAGATGGAAAAGCCACAAGCTCAGGATGAAGATCAGATAGAAACTACACATACAGAAGATTATGAAGTAGGAAATGATGACAGAACTTAACAGGGCAGTGAACCAGAAAATAAAGCACCAGAAGAAGAGTATTCAGAGGAGTTTGTCCAGAAACTTCTGACAAACAGAGAATCCAGAATGGATTTCAATAGAAAAATGCATGATGAATATGAGGACCAGATTGTCACATTTGCTTTAAATAAAAGGATAAATCTAGATCAACATCATTGGGCTGCAGATGGATTAGGCATACCCTTATGCATGATCATGGAAAGTATAAAAAATTATCAGATGGCAAGGGTTGGATTATCTCCAAATAAGTATCTAGAATATGAAGAAGATATCAATGTGATCAAAGAGTTATTTGAGAAAGCTAATCCCAAATGGAGGAATAGATGGTTGGATGCAAATAAAGAGTGCAAGAAAATATGGAAGGAAGCACCTATTCATCTAAAGATTAATCCAACATACTGCCCAGTAGCAAGGAGAAGAGAGTGGACAATTTTCTGGGAAAGAAGGAAAGAAGGACAAATTCCATCCAAATGGTTTAATTTTCCAAAGATAGCAGGTCCAAAGGCAGGAACATGGCCTACAAAAAAATATATGGTGGATACAGTTGAATCTGTCTTAACCACATACAAGGATGTTAATGACCCAGCATGTATTTTACTAATCAGAGTAATGAGACTCATTTTGGCATGTATAGAGACTTACACAGATACAGATGTCAGAATTCTAAATTACATTGGCTTCAATTCTCCTACTGATGCCTTATTATTTGATCTCAGTGAAATACCTGACAGGATATGTCTGATGGCTTATTATAGCAGAATAATATTTTTGGGCAGCCATTATCTCCAAATTTTTGAAGATGCATTTGATTATGGGTTCTTTGGAAGGGAATCAGAGATATTTGGAAACTTGTCCGTAGTCAAAAAGTCTCGACTCGCTGCATATGAAGCTGACTACACAGAATACTTGAAAAAGGATGTAATTGATAAACCGGAGGCTGCTCTGCAGTGGAGGAAAGCATTGTTTGAGATGGTAAACAACTTGAATGTTGCTGAAAGGAGAAGCCATGACCTACTGTCACAAGTTTATTAGAGAAAGAAGAAATAAAGGGAGCATTCAGCGTATATGCGCAGGAATGTCTTTTGTCAGGAGCCAAAAGGTCTAGGAGGGGAAGAATGTTGGAAGAAGTAATTTTTTGAAGTAGTTTTGATGGAAAATAATTGTAAAATGCCAAAAATTTGTAAAAATATTTATGCAACTGATGTAATAAGGAATAGTCTTCCTTATGTAGAGTAGAATCCTATGTAATATTTCTAGAATTTTTGGAAACTCCTAGATAGCATATTTTTAGAATAAAAGAGGAAAGGACCAAAATTCAAGTGTGAAAAGGGACACTTGAAAATGTATAAAAGACAATTTCCTCTATTATGAGAGGGTTGGTTATTTGTATTACATGCTATCCAAGTGAAGAGAGAAGTTTCCTGTAGAAAATCATGTTTCTTCCTTTTGTGTGATTTCTTTGATTTGTTGAGTCTATTCTATGTGTATCCATGGAGATTTGTGAGCTTCTATTGTGTGTTTCTGATGAATGTGTATGAAGAGAGTTGATTACTGATGTATCGAGTGAGAAATTGATGAAGAATGGTGCTGGAGATGAAAATCGTCTGATTTCACAGAATCGTGATTGTCTCCTCTGAAGGTTGCAGGTATCATTTCTTAGTTTTGACTTTATGATTGTATTCTGCTAAGAAAATGACATGTTTTAGATGCCAAGATTGTGGAAAATGATGGAGATTTGCTCAAGATAATCCAAACCCTAGAAATTCCTCTTCATTTTCACTATTTCTCAGAAATTCAACCATTTTTCTCTTATCTCTTGGATTCTATCATCTAGAAGGGGATGTGGTCTCTTGTATACTTCCAAGATTGACAAAAATAAGATGTATTGTTGATTCTTTATGATAAATGATTGGAGAGGACAACTCCAAAGATTAACAACAAACACCTAGCAACCCTATCAACCACCCTATCAAGGGCAGCAAAGACCACAACCAGTTCTAGCACAGCAACCCCCTCCTCCAGCCAATGTGATCCCATTGAAGTATGCAGCGACAGAAGAAAATCTAAATAGAGCCTTAGTGCCAGTAACACCATTTCTTTCAGAAAGTGACCCAAGCGATCATAGTTTTGACTCTACCTATATTGAAAGCCCACATGCTTACTACATGCAGTCAGTTGAGCATAATGAGTCATACTATTATGAAGAACGAAATGAATCTAGTTGGGAGCCAGAATATGAGAATTTCATGTATGGAAACCCCAACTCTAGACCTCAACCTAGGCAGATAAGACCTCCATTTCCTAGAGGGCCATGCCACCAATGTCAGGGAGATCACATCATTCGTGATTGCCCTCTACCAGCGCCTACACAAACCCAATCGGTGACAATTCAAGGCTTTTGTCCCCATTGTGGGAAGGATCACTTGTTATGAGAGCGTCCCAAGAACCCCACTAATTATCCAAAAATCACTCCTATCAATGTTATTAAGTTGGTGGTAGACTCCACGGGAAGTGTGACTTCCACGACCCTAGTGAAAGTCATCACGAGAGCTCCGGCACTTAAGCAAAACCGAGACTTAGGCCAAGAAAAAAATTTTGATGTTAGCGAGACTGAGAGTCAGAATAAGAAGAGGACAAGAGCTTGGAGAGAAAGTCATGAACGTATGAAAAGGCAATGGGCAAGAAAGATGAGCAAACTTGAGGAAAGCCTAAGAGAAACAAAAGCCAAGATAATTGAAATCACATCTCAAACGCACTCTCACACCACCTCCACTACCATCCCCATCACCTTCCATCCGCCAACCTTCTAATCCACCACACGTAGCCCACTCACCACCCAGAGTAGGATCAATCTTAGCATATCCCACTCTCGAGGACATAGACATGATGCTTAGGGCATATCATGCCAGATTCTAGGAAGGGCCAAATGTAACAGATCATGAAAAATGTTACCCTAGAGCAGACCTAGAGCTTGAATGAACAAAACTTTGCACCAAGATGGTGGAATTGGATCAAGCCATGTTTGAAGCCAGTCGTCTCTTCAATTGCTCTAGCCCCACTAGAACACCATTGCATTTTGATGGTCTATTAGATAGATTGGAGAGGTTAATTGCAAAGTCTGGAAAAGGAGCCACCTCCCAGGCTAAGGAGAGGGCAAGTGATAGAATAAGCATTCCTCCCCAAGAAGCTTATGCCTAACTCCACTAAACTAGACACCTCTTCTTCTATGAATCAGTATTCACCAAAATTCTTGCGAGAGATTCAAGAAGAGAAATGGGCTAAAGAAAGTGAAGATCCTCCTCCCATTGAACTTGTGGATGACGCACACGATCAATTCCCACAAGACATTCCTTCCATTTATGGAGAGCAGGAGAGTGCCCAATCTCATGAGAGGTTAGTCTTCGAGTCTAATTCCTTGTAGGAATTGCCTCATTTCACTGGCCCATGTGAAGCAAAATCTAATTGTATGAGAGCACCCACAATCCTGATAAGAAACAAAGACTTAAACATACCTAGGAACACAGAGGTAGTAAAGAACACTAAAGTGCAGTGCGAGCTCACTTTAGAAGAGCTACTCAAGATTAAGCCGGAATTGTGGAAACATGTAGCCAATCAAATGGCAGAAGTAGCAAAACCTCGTTCCCAGGTAGGATCTCATAGAACAGTGCCGGAAATACCTTTGGACAAGATAGGGGACATGAGCGAAGGAGAAGAAGGAGACACCTATCTCCCTATCACTCATCAAGGTTACACAACCAAGGCAATTTTGGACTTAGGTGCAGGAGTTGCAATTGCTATCACTTCCCTATGGAAGCGATGGGGCAAGCTGGCACTCAGGCCAACGAGAATGAAATTGCAGATGGCCGATGGTCACATTGAGAGACCGTTAGGACTACTAGAAGGAATAACTCTCACTACATGTGGTGTAGAGTTTGAACATACTTTTGCTATATGTGACTTTAGCAAGAATCAGGCCTATGAGATGATTTTGGGAATACCATTTATGCGGTAGTTGCAAGTGGTACAATTTTGGGGAACCAATTCTTTGTATTTGCAACACTTAGGTGTTACAAGCAAAGTCAATCTCAAGGATTACTCTCATAGAGACGTTCCCCCTATTCAATGGAATCCCATCCATAGGGCTAAGGATGATATAGAATTAGTGCATTCCATAGGATCAGGATCCTCATGGATGCATGAAGACACCCACTTATGGATGTGCAAAGCAGCCATAGAAGACAAGAAGAGAGAAAAAGCAAGAGACGTAGGTGTGAAGGAAACTCATAGATCAATTCAAGACCCAACCTATGCACCCATATTATTTCTTGATGAAGAATTTGAACCTCATGTTTGGGCGGAGATTTTAGCAACAATGGATGTAGCTATCAATGAAGAACAATGGACACCCCACTGTGACAAGGATGGCTATGACATTTCAGTCTTCACAATAGAGCCAATCATGTAATATTTGGTTATTGAAGAATGCGAACCTAGCATTGATGCATCTGAGGATGCAAGTGACTCCGATCTAGAGTCAATCATTATGGACCCACCCTTTGCGTGAGATGAGGAATATTTCTATGAAGTAGAAGCTCACCCTTAGAGACACAAAGAAATTCTGAATGAGGAGAGAGTAACCACACAAGTGAGCACTAAGAATGAAGGCAAGCAAAGGAAGAAGAGAGAAATCACACCAGAAGAAGAGGAATCTTTGTTTGAGGTCCCTGAAAATTACAAGAAGTATAAAGTTGAAGATAGTAGAGTCATGATCAAGATGCCTAAACGTGAATCATCATATGAAAGGCCTATGATAACAAAGAAACTACAAAAAAAATCATAGTGACCATGGAGGAAGGTGAAGAGCGATGCACATACATAGGACATGACCTAAGTGAGGATGAGGAGCAGGAATCGATAGCCTTACTATGAGAATATAGAGATGTGTTTGCATGGAGTTACAAGGACCTGAAAGGTGTAGACCCTGACATATGCTCACATGCGATCCCCATGACCTAGGATGCCAGACCCTCTAAACAGAAGCCATACACATAGAATGATAACTATGCTGCCAAGATCAAAGAAGAGATAGATCGCTTAATTGAAGCTAGATTTATCTATGAAATCAAGCACACTGAATGGGTATCCACCATTGTAGTGGTCCCCAAAAAGAATGGCAAATTACGTGTATGCATTAAATTGAAGAAGGTTAACACCACCACTATTAGAGATAGTTATCCGCTTTGTATCACTGAGCATCTATTAGAAAGGGTAGTAGGCAAGGAAGTGTACAACTTCCTCGATGGGTTCTCTGGTTACAATCAAGTAGACATTGCACCACAAGATCAGCATAATATGATTTTTGCCACAGAGTGGGGCATATTTACCTTTTGGAGTAATGCCATTTGGACTCACCAATGTGTCCGCTACCTTTCAGAGGTTGATGTGTCATGTGTTTAAAGAGTTCTTGAGGAAAAGTTTGGAAGTCTATGTTGATGATCTTTGTGCTCATTCTAGCATTAGACAAACCCATATCCTTGAGCTGAGAGCTATCTTTGACAAATGTAGAGAATATCAAGTCTGCTTGAACCCAAAAAGTGTGTTTTCATGGTCAGGAAAGGTAAGATTCTCGGACTCATAGTGTTAAAGAACGGCATATCTAGGAACGAGGAGAAATTGAGAGCTATTGCAGAGCTACCTAGGTCAAAGAATGTCAAGGAGGTACAAGATTTCATGGAGCATTGTGGCTATTATCACCGATTCATTCATATGTATGCGATCATTGCAAAGCCTTTATAGTCCCTTTTGACTAACTTTGAGTGGATAGAAGAATGTGAGAACTCTTTCAATGAGCTTAAACGGCGATTGTGTTCAGCACCAATTTTGACTACACCAGATTGGAACAACCTGTTTCATGTTCATGTGGATGCATCCAATTATGCTATTGGGTGTGTACTTGCACAAGCTATGGGCGAAGGTAATATGGATCTTCCAATTGTCTATGCTAGTAGACAGTTGAATGCAGTTGAACGAAACTATACGATCACCTAACGAGAAGGGTTAGGCATGGTATATGTGGTTAAAAAGTTTAGACACTATTTGCTTGCAAATAAATTTAAATTTTTTACTAATCATCAAGCTCTACTGTACTTGGTAAACAAGCCATGCAATACAGGTACATGAGTAAGATGGTTCCTCTTACTAATGCACTATGACTTTGAGGTAATGGTGAGGAAAGGCAAGACTCACTTGAGAGCAGATCATCTCTCAAGGCTCACATCTGGAGAGGCCCCACAAGGAGTATCAAATGACCTTCTTGATGCTTACTTGCTTAATTTGGAAGTTGTATCACAGTGGGCCAAGACCTTAGTGCCAATATTGACATATGGGCCTAAACATCTAGTAATAAACACTCAAGATAAGGAGGTAGTAAAGGCCCAGAAGTAACATATCATGGCAGGGAGTATGTACAAGTATATTGATCAAGGAATATTATCTTGTTGTGTGGAAGAGGAAGAGTGCCCCAAGTAGTTGCAATTAGCACATGTTGGTGCATTAGAGCAACACTACTCGAGGAAAAGTACTTTATAGACACTAAGGAGACTCGGAGTGCACTAGCCAACTATGGAAGTAGATGTCCATAAAATGTGCAAGGAATGTCCAATCTTCCGTACTAAACCACCAGTGGAACATGCCACTCTTTATTGAGTGTCTTTAGTGCCAGATTGGAGCGAACCATTAGTAGCCTTCTTGACGAGGAAAACATTCCCTCAAGAAATGACATTGGCTGGAAAAAGGAGCTTAGAACAAGAAGCTTTAGACCATACTCTCATTGGAGATAATCTATACAGATGAGGAAAAGATGGGTATCTTAGATTATGTGTCCATGAGAGCAAATATCTGAAGATTTTGGAAACTGCTCACCAAGGTGTAGCAAGAGGACACTTTGGACCAGATAGAGTGATCAAGGCAATAATTTTTGCAGGTCTTTGGTGGCCCATGCTGTGAAGAGATGGATAGGTATGTGCTTGAAGATAAAGAGGTGTTGGAAAATCCTTGATCTACACCAGATGTGGTGGGCCCTTTTAGCTTGCCAATGGATGTATTAGACACCCTATGTACCTTGGAAGATCACTCTCAAAAAGATAGATCAAAATAGATAAGTTGGAGTAAGCTTAGAGATGAAGAACTTGCTATTTTGGTTCATACACTTGTCTAGTGTTTTGCATAATTCTCTGAGCATAGCACCAATTAGCTTAATTACTTTTGGGGAAGTCTACTTAACTTAAAGAGCTAACTTTCAAGAGTAATCTCATAACAAATAATGAACCACACACTGAGAATGATGTTTAACAAGTGATGACATCATCCCAATTTTCATGGGCTGCTACAGTAATGAGACCAGTGAGTAGAAAAATGAACATAACTCAAGCTTTAAGACTCCAATGATTATGACAATTTGTATGCTTATACAATATGTTGAATCCAACAAGCCTTAAAGCATTGAATTTGAGTATGTACACAATGAGAAACAACTCTGACAAGATGAGTACAAAAGTCGGGTACTTGACAGAGAAGTGAAAATGAACAGACAGGGTTGACTTCAACTGAGCATAACTGAAGATTGAAAGATTCAAATGAAATGAAAATATGGTGAGCCTATATTAGACTTAAATCACTGAAAATGATGCACCAAGCTCAGAGAAATCATCTCTTTAATGTCACTGAGAAAACTCAGAGATATGGCAGTGAGTAGTACACTTCACAAGAACATGGAAATATGAACTCAAATGATCATGAAAATGAAAGTATATTGATTGTACAATACAATGGAGTTACTGATACATATGTGTGCCTTAGAATCACACCTTGATATGGCATAAAGCTCAGCTCTTTGAGGTCTTCTCTGAGGTCTCTCTAACCACGACTAAAGCTGCCATCTATTTATAGTTGAGCTTGGGAGGCTAACTTCCCTCAATCACTCTCCAATCAATTAGTGATTGATTTGATTCTCTATCTACCACAAATCACAAATTCGTGGCTCCTCTTTCCATTTTTGATCAAGTGGACTCAACCACTTAAGATTCTTTCACTTTTACATTAAGTTAAGTCTTCAAGAGTTACAAGAGGTAGTTCACAAGTGAACTTTACATTGTCTTCATTTTAAGGCTTCTTCTTTGAATTTGTGGGACTCAAGCCAATACTTAGGCTTGTCATAGACTTGCTCCAATAGCTCCCCCTCAAGCCAAGTATGCTTGAGGTCTTCAATCTTCCAAGATTACCTGCAAACTTATCATAGCCTTGAATTTGCAAAACTTTGTACCATCCAATGCTTTGGTTAGAATATCTGCACATTGTTGATGAGTGGACACATATGATATTTGAATCTCTTTGCTTAGAACTTTCTCTCGTACATAGTGAAACATGGCTTGTTGACTAAATACAATAGGGCTTGATGATCTGTAAAGAATTTGAACTTGTTTGCCAACAAATAATGTCTGAATTTCTTTACCGCGTAGATCATCCCTAATCCTTCTCGTTCCATAGTGGTGTAATTTCTTTCTGCTACGTTCAATTGTCTGCTCGCGTAAGCTATGGGGAGATCTATGTTACCTTCACTCGTGGGTTGTGCTAACACACATCCTATGGCGTAGTTGGATGCATCCACATGTACATGGAATGGCTTACTCCAATCCGGGGTTGTCAATATAGGTGCTGAGCACAAACGTCGTTTAAGTTCATTGAACAAATTCTCACATTCATCTGTCCATTCAAAATGAGTCAAAAGAGAGTACAATGGCTTGGCTATAATTGCATACATGTGTATGAATCGTCTATAATAACCACAATGGCCCATAAATGCCTGTACCTCTTTCACGTTTGTTGGTCTAGGTAATTCTGCAATTACTTTTACCTTTTCTTCATCTGTAGAAATTCCATTATTTGACACAATGTGTCCTAAAATTTTGCCTTGTCTGACCATGAAAACGCATTTTTCTGGGTTCAAACAAACCTGATATTCTCGACATTTGTCAAATATTTGTCTTAACTCAAGGATATGTGTCTGTCTTACATTTGAATGAGCACATAAGTCATCGACATAAACTTCCAAGTTCTTGCGTAAGAATTCCTTGAAAACATGACACATGAGTCGCTGGAAAGTGGCGGGTGCATTTGTTAAGCCAAATGGCATTACACGAAATGCAAATATGCCCCATTCAGTGGCAAAAGCCGTTTTGTGTTGATCTTCTGGAGCAATGGCTACTTGATTATAGCCTGAGAAACCATCAAGAAAGTTGTAAACTTCCTTGCCCACAACTCTTTCCAATAAATGTTCTGTGATAGGAAGAGGATAACTGTCCCTAATTGTGGCGGCATTAACTTTTTTAAGGTTAATACACACACACAATTTTCCATTCTTCTTGGGCACAACCACAATGGGGGATACCCATTCGGTATGCTCAATTTCGTGAATGAATCCTGCTTCTATCAAGCGATCTATCTGCTCTTTAATCTTCGCAGCGTAATTATCATTGTACGTGTACGGTTTCTGTTTCGTAGGTTTCGCATCTGGAGTCATAGGGATTCTATGAGAACATATGTCTGGATCTACTCCTTTCAAATCTTTGTAACTCCAAGCAAACACATCTCTATATTCGCGCAATAGGGCAACTAATTCTTCTTCTTCCTTCGTCAAATCATGCCCAATGTATGTACACTTTTCTTCTTCTCCTTCTATGGCTACTATGATTTTCTTGGTTTTGTCTCGGTTATCATATACTTCTCCAATGTCAGCTTTTCTGTTAGGCATTCGTACCATGATTCGTCTATCTTCTATTTCATATTTCTTGAAGTTCTCGGGTACTTCAAACAAAGATTCTTCTGTTTCTGACATGGTTTCTTTCTTCTTTCTCTTCTTGCCTTCACTCTTGCTAGTCACTTGAGTGGCTATTCTCACATCATTCATAACTTCTTCCTGTTTTTGAGGGTGAGTTTCTACTTCGAAAAAATATTCTTCTTCTGATGCAAAGGTTGGGTCCATAATGATTGATTCTAAATCGAAATCACTCGCATCCTCAATTGCATCAGTATTCGGTTCACATTCTTCTAAAATTGAATCACTCATGATTGGCTCTATCGTGAAAACTGAGATGTCATAGCCATCCTCGTCATAGTGGGGTGTCCATTGTTCCTCATTGATGGCTACGTCCATGGTTGCTAGGATTTCTGCCCAACCATGGGGTTCCAATTCTTCGTCTGGAAATACTACCGGTGCATATGTTGGGTCTTGAAGAGTTCGTGGATTTTGTTCTGCACCTAAGGTCCTTGCTTCTAACCTTTCTTCCTCTTGTTTTGCTACCTTACACATCCATAAATGAGTGTCCTTGTGTAACCATGAGGGGCCTGACTCTAAAGAGTGTACTGATTTTGTTTCTACTTGTGTTTTATGGATGGTATTCCATTGTATTGGGGGTACATCTCGATGTGAATAGTCTTTAAGATTGACTTTAGTAGTCACTCCTAAATGTTGCAAGTACAAAGAATTAGTTCCCCAATCTTGTACAATTTGCAACTGACGCATGAATGGTCGTCCCAATATCATCTCATAAGCATGATTTTTCGCAAAGTCACAAATGGCGAGGGTATGCTCAAACTCCAAACTAGTCTATGTACACATCTCTCTCAAATTTCACCATTGGACGTTCCAATCCAATGGGTTGATCGGGGTTATGCATTTGCACCACTTGTCTTCTCAAACCATCCTCATAGATGCGGGCACCTAAGCGGTTGGTTCGAAGAAACTCCAATTGAGTCCTATAGGGTCCTTCTGGTCTTTCTAAGTATGCTACATTGGACCCTCCTTCTGGTCTTTCTGTGCTAAATGCCATTTCTGATTCACTCGTATCTGAGCTCTCGTAGGGGTAATTACTATTCAATTGCTGAGCCCACGATCGAGCAGTAGTGCCTACACTTTCTTCTGATGATCTAAGGCTTCGTCGGTCTGACTTACCTATGTGTTTGCCCGATCTAAGGTTCATTAATTTTCTTCCTTGTACACTCAGTACACGCTCAGATCGACAAAGATTCTTTGTTATTACTTTCTTGATTCTTTTTAAATTTCTTTAGATTATTGTCTTGATGTATGCGTCAGGAATTCGACTTTCTGTGGTACTTTGAGTTCTCGTTCCGTCAGACTCATGTTCTTTCCTTTAGTTTTCGTATTACACACCTTTACTTTAGTCTTGAACTTGATAAATTTAATTCTCTTGAACTTGAGGCGTTCCTATCGTCGTTAATCCAAAATGCTAACGTTTATCCTAAGCTAAGAATTGACTGAGGGGGTTGAGTAATCTTCCAACCTCGAGTCAGCTTTTCTGGTTGCTCTGATGCCCAAGAAGCCGTGCTTCCCAAGCTTTATGCCCTTCTCTGCCTTGCTTTGGCTTGCTTTGTTTGCCCTTGATTGCCCTTTCTAGACCTGGAAAAATCCAATATTAGACCAATATCACAAATGGATGATCAAGCACTTGAGTTTATACACTTTTAAGTCCCTTAACTTTTGGCAAAAATTTTCTTCCCAAGGCCCCCTTTCTTTCCTAGTCCCACTGATGTTCAACCTCAAATTAGCTTATCTAAAAATCAACGTATTCTTTATGAAAAAAACAATTGAGGTCACGTAGTACTCGTCAAGAGCTTTCTAACGAGCTATAAAGCTCAAAAGATGGACTTTGGATGAGAAAGATATGAGCGTTCAGGCCTTGGGGGGTAAAACTCACAAACAAGTTTTTCTTCAAATATGAGCTAAGGGGTCTCCTATGAGTCTAATCACCCAAAAATTTCCCAAAAATAACCCCAAAATTGGCCAAAAAATCAAACCCTAAAATTTGCGTTTGGGGTGAGCAATCGGGATGGTCTGAGATGATCGCGATGGTCTGGGACCATCGCAATGGTCCAGGCGAACCGTCGCGATGGCGTGTGCGCGAACCGTCGCGATGGTCTGAAGTGCACGGTCGCGATGGTCTAAATGTGAGCAATCGCGATGGTCGGGGTGAGGCGTCGCGATGGTCCGATTGAGTGAACAATCGTGATGGCGTCAGTCAACGGTCAACGTGAATCGTCGCGATGGTCCGAAATGAACCGTCGTGATGGTCCAAAATTTTGAGCTGTCGCGATGGTGTACGGGTCTCATCGCGATTACGTGGCTAGTGAGCAATCGTGATGGTCTAGCTTGCCACGTGGCACTATCGAGGCGATGGCATGGGCCAATCGCGATGGCGTGGGGTCGATGGGATCGTCACGATGGTCAATGACCATCGCGATGGTTCAAGTGAACCGTCGCGATGGCGTGAGACCGTCACGATGGTCCGACCGAGCCGTCGCGATGGCGTGAGCCAATCGCGATGGTGTGACACAATCGCGATGGTCTGAGACCGTCGCGATGGTCCACCAAAGTGTGAATTTTTTAAATGCGTCTGTGGATTCGTGCATACGCTTGTGCCGCCTACCTCGTGGTGTGGTCGCTTACCAAAATTACCGAACTTGGCAGACCATCGCGATGGTCTGACACGCTCGGCATCCCATCAAGGGATTTTGAAGGCAACCTGTTAATCAAGTAAGTGGCTATAGATACAGCCTCAACCCATAGATAATTAGGGTAATGCTTTTCATTTAACACGGACCTTGCAGCTTCAACAATTGTCCTATTCCTTCTTTCTGCCACTCCATTTTGCTCAGGAGTGTATCTTGTAGTTACCTCTCTTTTGATTCCTCTTTCTTGAAGAAAAGAGTCAAATTCATGGGAGAAGTACTCTCCCCCTCCATCTAACCTTAGCCTTTTTAGTAATTTACCTGTTTGATTTTCCACAAGAGCTAGATATCTTTTGAAGCATGAAAAAACTTCATCTTTGTGTTTCATAAACAATAGGATAGTCCATCTACTACAATCATCAATAAAGGAGACATAATACCTTGATCCAGATATTGAAGCATCCTTGCTAGGTCCCCATACATCTGTATGAACCAACTCCAAGATCTCTCCATGCATATAACCTTTCTTCATGAATGTAACCTGTGAGACTTTCCAAATTGATATGCACTACACTTATAAATCATATGTTGTTTTGACAAGTTAGGGAGTCCAAGTACACTTTGGTCCCTACAAATTTGCTTTAATGACCTTTCACCAATATGTGCTAATCTTTTGTGCCATACTTCCAATTCTGTGAGTGTCTGACTACAATAATTAAAGAGAGCAATGTGTCTAGTGTCTTGTAATTCAAATGTGAAAAATCTACCTGTCTTTTCACCTTTTGCAATTCTTCTGAATCCTTGACTTGGATCTTCAACAAATGCTCCTGCTTTTGTGAACCTGACTTGCAACCCTTTCTCTACTATCTGCCCAACACTTATCAAATTCTTTGTAATGGTAGGGACATAGAGTACCTTACTGAGTAGGTTGATGTTTCCATCAAGTGCTTTGACATTTCCTATTTTCTCCACAAGGTGTCTTGTATCATCTCCTGTTTGTACCTCATGCTTATTCCTTGGATCTTCTAAATCTGATAGGAGTGCCACATTTCTTGCTACATGATTTGAATAACCTGAATCTATGTAGAAAACATGCTCATCAGATTTACCTTGTGGCATAGCCATGTTCATGATTGATAATGAATCCTCTTTGTTTGAGTCTTCTGTGTAGTTATTGAAGTCTCTCCTTCCTTTGTAGTCTCCTTGATAGTTTGAATGCTTGTAGTTGTTGTAGTTGCCATGATAATTGTTGAACCTTCCTCTTGAGTAGCCATAACTTCCTCTATTGTATCCTCTTCCTCTTTAATTCCTACAATTCCTAAAGCAATTTTCAGTTGTATGATTAGTTAGTCCACAAATAGAACATGGGTTGGAGACTTGAGATCTCCCCCTGCCTTGTCTACCTCCTCTTCCTCGACCTCTGCCATGTCTTCCTCTACCTGCATAGTTAACTTGATATGTACCTGCTTCATCATCCACTTTCTTTGCCTTTCCTTTGTTATCTTTGGACTTGCTTTTATCAGTGTATAAAGCTGAAGATTGATTACCTTTAGAGATTTCTCCATTTTTTATAAGCTTTTCCTCTTGAGTGAGTAATTGTCCAATGAGTGTATTGAAATCAGGTACATGCATGTCCATGTACAAATCCATAATTGTGGTGAATGCTTCCCACTTGTCATATGCTTTCAATCCATTGATGACATGCCTTACAATTTTCTCTTCATCCGTTACCTCTCCAATGCTTCCCAACTAATCTACTATGTCCTTGAGCTTTGTGACAAAATCAGTCACATTTTGTTTGGGAGCCTTCTTGAGAGTTGTGAAATCCAACCATAGTTGATGCTTCCTAGCTTTAGTACTTGAAGAGAAGAAAGCTTCAAGTGCATCCCGCACTTCTTGAGATGTCTTAAAACTTCTAATGTGAGGCAACAAAAAATCTGAGATAGAGTTGAGGAGATAAGACCTTGCAAGTGCATCCTTGGAGCACCATGTGCTCAATCTTTTTTGCTCTTCTTGTGTTGGTTGACTTTTGTTCCTGAAACTTGGCATAACTTCATCTCTAGCCACATAACCATCTCTAGCCACATAACCATATAAACTTCTACCTTGGAGATAAGATTCCATTCTTAATGACCAAGCTGAGTAGTTACCTCTGTCCAATTTGTCAATTGATGAAGGAAATCCATCAGCCATCCTTGCTCTGATACGACTGTGAAGAGATGGATAGGTATGTGCTTGAAGATGAAGACGTGTTGCAAAATCCTTGATCTACACCCGCCAAATGAACTCTAGGAGTATGTGGTGGGCCCTTTTAGCTTGCCAATGGATGTATTAGACATCCTATGTACCTTGGAAGATCACTCTCAAAAAGATAGATCAAAACACATAAGTTGGAGTTAGCTCAGAGGTGAAGAACTTGCTATTTTGGTTCATACACCTGTCCAATGTTTTGCATAATTCTCTAAGCACAAGAGCAATTAGCTTACTTCCTTTTGGGGACATCTAGTTAACTTAAAGAGCTAACTTTCAAGAGTAATCTCATAAAAAATAATGAACCACACAGTGAGAATGACATTTAACAAGTGATGACATCATCCCGATTTTCACGGGCTGCTATAGTAATGAGACCAATGAGTAGAACAATGAACATAACTCAAGATTTAAGAATCCAATGATAATGAAAATTTGTATGCTTATACTAGAAAGTATGCGAAAGAAGCCAACAAGCTTTAAATCATTGAATTTGAGTACCTACACACTAGGAAACAACTCTGACAAGATGAGTAAAAAAGTCGGGTACTTGACAGAGAAGTGAAAATGAACAGACAGGGTTGACTTCAATTGAACATAACTGAAGATGAAAAGACCCAAATGAAATGAAAAATGGTGAGCATATAGTAGACTTATAGAGATAACGTTACCAAGTTAAATCACTAAAAATGATGCACCAAGTTCAGAGAAATCATCTCTGCAATCTGACTGCGAGAACTGAGAGATATGGTAGTGAGTAGTACACTTCACAAGAACATGGAAATATGAACTCAAATGATCATGAAAATGAAAGTATATTGATTTTACAATACAATGGACTTACTGATACATATGTGCGCCTTAGAATCACACCTTGATATGGCATAAAGCTCAGCTCTTCGAGGTCTTTTCTGAGGTCTCTCTAACCACGACTAAAGTTGCCATCTATTTATAGTTGAGCTTGGGAGGCTAACTTCCCTCAATCACTCTCCAATCAATTAGTGATTGATTTGATTCTCTACCTACCAAAAATCACAAATTCGTGGCTCCTCTTTCCCTTTTTGATCAAGTGGAATCAACCACTTAAGATTCTTTCACTTTTACATTAAGTAAAGTCTTCAAAAGTTATAAGAGGTAGTTCACAAGTGAAGTGAACTTTACATTGTCTTCATTTTAAGGCTTCTTCTTTGAATTTGTGGGACTCAAGCCAATACTTAGGCTTTTCATAGACTTACTCCAACACACGCTTCACATGGATGCACATACCTCTGTGAAGAGGTGTGATGTTTGTTAGGGAACTCAGTATCCTGTACGCAAAGATGAGATGCCATTGAAACCTATGATGGGTGGACGTGCATTCTCTAAATGGTGAATAGAATTTGTTGGTTCTATTATTCCCCCAGCTAAGGGTTCCCATGCTAAATATATTATTGTGGCCATTGATTATCTAACCAAATCAGTAGAGGTAAAAGCTACGACAAAGAACAAATGCTCAGACAAGTGGTAAGTTCTTATTTGAGAATGTGTTCAATAGATATGGGCTACCAATAGAGCTAGTAAGTGATAGAGGCACACACTTCTTGAATGAAGTCATAGAAAACCTTCTCCAAGAATTCTTGGTGATACATAAGAAGTCTGCCCCCTATCATCCACAAGCTAACGGGCAAGCCGAGAGCACCAATAAGATTCTATGCAATGTACTGACAAAATTGGTTAATAATAAACACTCTGATTGGGACAAACAACTACACCATGTTGTTTGGGCATACAAAGTTGCCTATAAAATGATACTCCAAGCCACACCCTTTCAGATGGTGTTTGGCCAAAATGTAGTGCTACCATTGGACTTCTTGATACCTTCATTGAAAGTAGCACAAGAGCATGATTGGATAGGCCATGAGCTCTCCTCTAGAATCTTTGACCTTGAACGACTAGGTGAAACAAGATTGAGAGCAGTAACACGAATTTATGCAGCCAAGAAGAGACAAAAGACATATTTTGATGCACATGTGAAGGATAAGGGCTTGAAAGCAGGAGACCTATTTTAAGTCCAACACTATGCACGGAAATTAGAAAAGAGAGGCTATGGACCAATGATTATCAATAGGATCTCCACAAGTGGAGCAGTTCAACTAGCAACTCTAGAAGGTGATATCCTACCAAGTTACATCACTGGATGCAGAGTCAAGTTATATTAAGAACCCCTCACGGAGGAGATGCTAAACTGACTCAACACTACTAGGAAACATAAAGAAGAAGAAAAACGAATTCAAGAAGAAGCACAGGCAAAAGCTTTAGAACGCATCCGACGAATGAAATTGTGAAGACAAGGTGGAGATCAGCCTAGAGCTGACACTCAAGAAGTTCGAAGTTATTACATGGCCATGTGAAAGCATCAAGTGAGGGATCCCATAGGATAGTTGATTGACAACCCTTTGTGACCCTAGAGGTAGGACAAAGAGAAAGTTCAAGGACCATAAGGGCTTTGATTGACTCGGTGGAAGCCACTAGTGCAGTTTGATTGTCTTAATGCCAAGAATTGCAATTGAAGTGAACCCTATCGAGGCATATCTCATAGGATTGGGAGGTGTGGAAACCCCTTGCATGGATGAGGTGGAACTTCCCCTCTACATTCAAGAGTTTCTAATGGTAGTTAAAAAAGATGAGGATCTTATCAAACCTCTTGTCTTGGGCCAAGACTGAATCTATGATCATGCAGTCAAACTCAACCTAAGAAGTGGATTTCTTCAGGCTTGAGTGGGCCAAAACCCCATCATGATGGAATTAGAGAATCAAGCACTTAGGCCACTAGAAAAGGTACCAAATCCTGGTCTCTCCAGGAACCCACATGAAGTTAACGATGCTATTCTTGTCCAAAGTTCTATGGTGTAGAAGATTGTCACTCTTGACGAAGGTGTAGAAGTCAATGATGAGTTCCCTTCTTTTCCAAAGAGATTCCCAGAAAAGCAAGAAAGACAACATACATCACAAAGGAGGCCGATAATCAAGAAGCATGAGCAACGACCAGTGCAATATAAAGTACCTCTTGGCATGAAGCACATCTGGGTACGCAAGGGTGAACAACCCATGGCTTTGGAGATAGGATCCCAAAGATGCACCAAACGAGCTACAGTGTCGAAGATTTCAACGAAGGAGTATCCAATGCATCAATCTAGACAAACCCTTTCTATTTGGGGTCGAAAGCGATCAATGAAGGCTATCCCAAATGCTAGACAGATATGGGTTCCCAAGACCTGCTTACGAGCTCAAATAGCTTCACCTCCATTCACAAGATTGAATCAACACTCACAAGCAGTCTTGGAACAAATCCTAGGGAAAACATCTACACTTCACACCATTACATCTTCGGGCACACCTAGGAATGTCGGGAAATGGGTACCCAAAAAGTCCCAAATCCAACACAATCCAGTCCAAAAATCTTTACATGTCATCACCACTAAAAGCTACAATCCCACGATCAAAGTTTGGAGACTGAAACCCTGGATCAAACCCCCTGACCCAATTTTGTAAATCAGTCCACTCTGATGTAGGTGCATTCGGAGTACATTTCACATCCAAAAGTATGCATCTAGGGTGAACACTAACCTACTAACCAACATTCACACACATCACAAACACTTCACCCACTAACCCCTAACCACTTGGAATGTCATGTTAGTATTGTGGAGGGAACACCATAACATCACGTTTCCTATGCAATGCTAATGTGCCTCTCTTCTTCTAGCAGATAAGCATCAACATCTACAAGCAGTCTCATGGCAGAAGCAGTAGGCCCGAGCTCCTAGGTAGCAGTAAGTACTACGGATATTAATGTGGAAAGTCTACCTATTAATGCGCCACCAACTGAACGATCAATAGAGCTGCAACATCTCCAACAAATACCCATACCAAACCCTCCCACAGGAATAGCCGAGAGAGTCCATGCAAACTCTCACTGGTTCAATGGCATACCAGGGCGCTTAGGAGAGGCTAAGTATATCTGGGAGTCCAAGTGTGATTATGAAAAGTCACGGGTGTGATTCCAATTCTTTTCCAAAGTGTTCAAGACTCTCGAGATCACACCAGAACTTCAAAGCATATGGCAGCGTGCAGGGCTGGCAGAGTACTTTGAGGCACCCCTATCGAAACCAGATTTTCTACCGTGCTACTATTTGGTATCAACATTGCAGGCGAATGAGGAAAAGGACAAACCAAGAACATTTATTCTTCCTTCTTTATTGGGCAGCAATGAGTTGAAAAGGTTCGAACTTACATTGGAATTGGTGAGGTCTGCTTTGAACATGCATGGCATGCATTTACCGTTAGAAAAGGATGCCTTAATACCCACTAACATGAAGAACCAAAAATTACAAAAGCTGAAAGATATGGCAGCACTCACACCAAATGTGTCCATTCCTCTTTGTATGTGCATGCAACATTTTGCGTTTCCTAGTCAAGATCGATTCATTCAGCCCCACAAATGGATCTAGTTTGCTCTTTACTTAGCGGGGATAGGTGCACTACCTATTAAGCTTCCTGTATGGATTATGGAGCACCTATATGAAGCAAATAAAAGGTCATCTAAGAAGCTAGTGGTGAATGGTTGTTGTGCAATCACGTGCATCATCTACAGGTGCTTAGCATACGATGTACCCATTGAACATGCTTTAACTTGGTCACAACTACAAACGTTTAAGAGACTCAAAACTACCACACATCGATCCAAACGCATGAGGGGCTCAATTCCTTGTGTCCAGACACACAAAGTTTTGGCGACTCTAGAAGTCTCTACACAAGGGGATGCCACCATGCCTCCCTTTACCATTCGAACACCCACATCTGGATCCGAAGGCACATCACAAGCTCTCCCACTAACTCCTCCAGTCCCACCTGAATTTGAATTTGCTACCACCGAAGATGTTGAGGGGATGAGCACCTTCGACTTTGAATCATTCTTGCAGAATACACAACTCTCTGATGTAGAATTCTTTTCAGACACAGAAGAACAGGGCACCTCTTCCCAAAGACGGAGGAAATCCATAGAAGGCCGCCATGTACAATGGGATAATGATCAACAGAGAACTTCATCTCAACAATGGGGACACCCAAAAGGAGAAGAAGAGGATGAAGAAGTAGAAGAAGAAGAAACCACTGGAGCCCCAGCATATACATCGATATTGCGAAGGCTGTATCAAATCATGGAGCGAGTGAGGGCACAACAATTGCTCAACGAATAGAACAATAGAATGCTCATGGTGCAGCTCTTGGAAGAAGCTGGGGTTGACTCTGAATACAGTGAATGTCTCTTATTGATGGCAAAATCTTATGGTGTAGTGGAAACAGTCCGACCAACATTACAAGGGCCTCCCGTTCAATATGATCCGCAAAAATTCCAAACATGACCATGATCCGATAAAAACATCTAGATTCCCATTACTACAGTGAAATACACTATTATTACATATGAACCAATTGAAGAAACCTCCCAAATAGAAAGAAATCTTGGTCAAGAACACACAGTCACCCATGAAGAGTCCACTGAGCCACTACCACCAACCCCCCCACCATCGCCTCCTCGAACAGAAGCTGAAGACATAACCTCGAATGCCCAACCCACAGAGCAAACCTTCCTCTTCCAGACTTCCACTTCCAGCTCAACCTTGTTCCCCTCCTTTGAAAACCCTGTCTATCAAGGCACCACCATCACAACTGAATCAACTGAATCTCTCATGGAGATAGGCAGAGGATAGCCAACCTCCACAACCTTTGTCATATGCCATCCTGACACTAGATCCACATTTCTCGGATTCCCTGTCACCACACCTCCTTTCGCAACCTTTCCGCCTCTAGGCTCACACTTCCCACCCCCCACCGCACCTGTCCTTCAACCTATTCATGATTTCCTTTCTAGAATATTTCAAACCACTGGTCAACCCTTTTCGTTGATCCCATTCCCAACATCCACACCACACCAATTCACCACGACCACACATGCACCACCTACCATTCAGATATATATGGGAGACACCACACTCACATCCACTCCTGACAGCATGGACATTTCGCCACCCACAGCACCTCCCCCTCTACCCACTCTTCCACCTTCCCCTATCCCTCCTCCACCAATTTCACTTGCACACACATCTCCAATAGACACAACATTCACTCTTCCCATTCCCGAATCCCCTCCCCTTGCATTTTCCATTGTACAAAATATACCTTCATCTATAGGTAATGCATTTGACACCATGCTCACATGTGTATCACAATTAAGGACAGAATACAATCAGCTGCAACAACATAACCAACAATTGTAAGAGCACTCTGAAGTGCTACAACATCATCTTCCTGCACTAGAAGAGGACAATGCCAGCCTCCAAACACAATTTCAGACTTTATAAGAGGCTCATAGCATATTGGAAGTAAAGTTACAGAACGTGGACCAGGAAGCGATCCAAGTGGTGGAAGGCCATCTATACACACAGCTAGAATGCAACTCAAAACTCCAGTGCAATATGGCCCTACTCAAGCGACACCTTGGATGTGATCATGAGAAAAATTGACGTCTACAACTACAGAACCATGAAAACTTAGAGGCAGCCATCGAAAGCACACCCGGGGCACCCATTAGTCCCTCCAAATTTCAAGCTGTGACACCTGAAAACATCCAAATCATTCTTGAAGACTATGCCACTTTACTTGAGGCACATGACCAGTTTTCAAAAGAACTGGATCAACTGAGGCACACACGACAAAAAGACATGACAGTGGCCCCCCAAGCCACTGCCTCAACCACTTCACTTATCACTGACTCGGAGGCCCTGCAAGATCTCCAAAAACAACTCACAGAATTGCAGGCACACCTACTACAATACAAAATACCAGCATCCCCACCTGAGGCTCCCACAAATGAAGAGATAGTCTCCATTCCTGTGGAAAAAACATTTGAAGAGGACTATGATCCGCAACCCATCCTAGGGGGACAACAAACAAAAGAAGGCCAGGATACTTTCAAAGCACCATGATCTCCATGGCTAAGACAAGTGGAAGAAATTGGGAGTTCTCATGAAGAGTGCACGGTGATGCAAAATCAAGCCATGAGAGTCATAGAAGAAACAATATTACAATCTAGTTACTTCAAGAACTTGTCATCGAGACCTCTCATCATATCACCAAAGCTCCAATACCGGCCTTACTATGTCATTCTGGCCAATTATAATGCGGAAATACAGAGAGTCATATGACAGATTCCTTCCTTCGCTACCCAGTTCCAACCCGAAGACCTTCGAGTCCAGAGGCGCAGAAAGGAAAGATCTATCAACTGACATGGAAGCAAAAACTTCTAGAGACATACCCAAAAATGTTGTGTGTATGGAACCACGTGCCTCTACATCTAATTTACAATCCATGCTACGGTCCAGTTCCACGACGCAGATCATGGAAGGCATTCAACATTAAAGTGCAGAACAATGCATAGTGCAAGGAATGGCTCAACTACTCGTACATAGCGCCACCACAAGGGCCACCATCGATAGCTTACATGATGGCAACAATAAGACACTAGATGCCTTGACTGAAGCCCATACCAGACATTGGGGCCCAAATGATGCTTAAAATTCTGGATATGATGCAAATTGTGCTCAAAACGTTTAGAAATGTAGAAGCAATAGAGGTACGTCTACCGGGGTTTACTAACGGAAATTACGATTTGGTGTATGTCATGAGCATCACCCCCAGCATTTGTGTGGCTTACGCTTGGCATGCATGCATCAAGTACCTCCCCGCATGTCATAAACATACATTCGCAGACATGTTCAGATTAGGTTTCTGGGAATATCACTCGGAGGTGTTCGCACCTAAGCCCACACACCTGCTTCATCTCTTTGCATGTGAACAAGCCATGTACTTCGAGTACTACACGACACCGCAACCAGATGTAAGTGCAATAAATTGGGATGCATTGCAAGCTGATCTGGCAAGAGGATTACAGATAGGAGAACATGAGCAGGCCACCAACATTCTCCAATACTATATTGATCACCCTATAGAACAGAGGTCTATCAGGGGTGATAGACCCTAGAGAGGGGGGAGTGTTGGCATACAAGCTAAAAGAAGAGCATACCAGCACAAAGGAGCAGTCATGCACAATCCGGTAACAAGACCTAATCATTTTTTTCCATGAACTATTTCCAATTCAAGTGATTTTCATCACTACACAAACATTGTAAATTCCATTTTTGGTAGAACAGACTTCATTTTGTTCAACCCGAGGAGTCTTCGAGCTTGAGGAGTATTAGATTTAGCTACATACCAATTTTCATAATTTTTAGACTCCGTTTGAGCCTCGAATAGGCTCTAGAAGCTAACTTTTAACTAGGCCGGACAATAGGTCTGGACAAGGCCAAAGCTAGTCAAAAAACTATAAAAAGAGCTAGAGAGCTCATTTTTGGGGTTGGATTGTTCGTATTTTGAGGTTATGTAGGAGAATTTTTGACTAATGCAAAGAACTCCATTGTTCCTCTCTTTGTTCTTGCCTTGTGTGTGTATGTGTGTGCATGTTTGTGTGCTTCTCACTCACTCACTTGTGCCTTCACTTGCTCATAGTCTTCATACTAGTCCTCATGTCTCCACGGATTGACATTTATGAGGTGGATCTCCTCACGTTGGTACTTGCCATTGTGTTAGAGTGACAGCTTGGATTACCAAATATATCCAAGATACACATGATTTACAAATGTAGTGCTTGTCAATTTGGCAAGCCGCACAGACAACCATTCACAAAGAACAGATATATTGATGGAGACCTATTAGAGCTAGTCCATACAGATGTATGGGGGCCAAGAAAGGATCCATTGTTACAAAGAGGAGTGCATGTTCCACTTTGTACAAAGATCCGCCATAGCCGCCTGCATAGAAAGGAAATGACAAGCATATACAAAGCAACTAAAAGGTAGAAAAGGAACCATAACCGATAGAGTAGAAGATCTGACTTCCAAAATGCACACGCTGCTCTTTTTATTAATCCAAGTGATATATTTATACAACTTGTCACACCCATTCGCACGGGGTACATGACTTTCCATTGCAACCCTCCATAGACCCTTCAAATTAAGCCTTAATAAAACCATAAAATGCCAACGCGTATGTGCCACTTTAACACTGTAACGCACAGTGGACTCAAATCCCACACCATGCTTACCAATGTCCTAGGTTTACTATATGCAACTACCCTATGAAACATTATCCCCCAACCAAAGTGCATGGCCCAAATCCATGGTATGGAAGGGAAGATAATGCCCATATCAGTCCAGAATTGGGAGAAATGTGTACTGCAAAGCAAAGTGCCTGGAATTGAATCCAAGATATGCAAATACATTACACACAACCCATAGTCTGCCCTTGGGATGAAGTACAAAAAATGGCATAATTACATAGCTCATCAATTACATCATTTTCATAGGTTTTTCTACAATACATCATTATCATAAACAATCTATGGAAATTTTCAAGCGGAATGAATCAGCCAATCAACACATTATCAGCACCAATCTTCACTGCGATGCTGCATATTCGGCTCCCATAAGTACTACATCATAAATCATCAAATAATGATCAAGCATAGCTTGTCTGTTTTGGATTAGTAAGATCAGCATCAAATAACCATATATGAAGACTCAAATCAACATGAAGGCGTGTATCCCATAGTCCCACATCATCCACCACTCAAAACAGGCACACAAAAGAAAAAGAAAATCAGTGAATGCTTCTGCTGAATTAACACTACCTCACATCCACATGGAGTGTTTTTTTCGACTTAATGCTACCTCACACTCTCTCATTACCGAAAACAAAACAAAGGAGTGCTTCTGCCGAGTGAACGCTACCTCGCACTCATACCGCATTACTGCATACATGCTCAAATCACCACATAGGCAAGAGAAGGCATAGTCAACCTACTCAACTTATGTACGCCTCATACGTACACCTCATACCCACAACAAAATACTAAGAACATAAGCCTTCATGTAAGTAAGGTCTTCATCACTCAGTCATCTTTGAAAGATGATAAATAACATAAAAAACCATAGTTCACCCCATACTATAAAAACGGATAAGAAATATGGTAACCACATAACAACAACACCCACATATGAAAATAGAAAAATGAGGGTGATTGTTTATTATTATATATGTGTGCAAGTCTCGCTTGTATTTTCTTTGCTGTATGTTATTTATGGATTATTATTTGTTGTCTGTTCTTTTATGCACGCCAAGACCATTTTCACACTTTCAGAAATGGCTCTTATTTGGTCAACTTCAACCACGCATCATGATTGTTCATTTTCAGCACATAGATGATTTTTCAATTCCTCCATCTCTTCCGGTCCTCATCAAACGTGCGGTGTCATGACAATGTGCGTACGCAGTAACTTAGTGCCGAAATTTCACGGCCAAGACAAAATGTCATATGACAGGCAAAATTTTTGCGTCTATCGTCGACAAGATAGATTTTGAAACCCATATACAAAACATGACAGACAAATGACCATTAAATGAAGAACTAATGAGTAGAGGAGAATTCTAGTTATGCATTATGGTGTCCTCTCAAAGAGAAGCCTCTTCAGAATACCGACTTGATTCGTGACCAGTGGAAGTGCTATTTGATCAAACTGAATTTTGACAACGAGAAAACATATACATGCTGGAAATAAATAAGCTAATTCGAAGCAGGATGAGATAAGGCCATAATTTAGCTTGGCACTACTGTTAGAAACAAACAGAGGAAAAACGAAGAAAAAACACGTGGACAAAAATACGGGCGAAGGAACGATAACAACACGCATCAATATTCTCAAATGCTTTTGGAAGATGGGGCTCTCCATAATGATATTCGTTGATTTAGGAGGGGAAGTGTGGTTGAATGATATCGGCCCCAGCAGGCACATTGCCGCATGAAACCTCAGAAGACGATGGAAGACAGGAGAAAGTGCTCCCTTCACTCATTCATCATCAGAAAGAGGTGAACGGTCTTGTTTTAAGCTCCCTGCCAACCTGCGAAGGCTACAATAAGCAAAATCTTTGCCCCAGACACTCGTTCGCTGCGACCGGCACCAAAAGATGGAAAGAGTCCCTCATCACCGTCCACCGTCCACCACTCAACAAGGGATGATTAAACTCGGCTTCACTCTGCCCCAGCCACCATGCCTCTGATCATCTCCATTGCCTAGGGCTGACTCCTGAGTCGCTCCTGTCTCCAAACGATGCTCCATAACGTAGTAGTTGGGGAAGAAACACCGTAATCATTCGGATGACACCAGCATCCCACCGGACATGTACCAAAAAGCAAATTGAATTCCTTCCAGCACTACCGGAATGTCAGCGCAAAACAGAAAAAATAATTGGATGCAGAATTGAGGCACGATTCGAGGTGGAGTTTGATCGTGTGAGACACAAAGCAAGTGTGAGGCACGATTCGAGGTGGAGTTTGATCGTGTGAGACACAAAGCAAATTGAATTCCTTCCAGCACTACCGGAATGTCAGCGCAAAACAGAAAAAATAATTGGATGCAGAATTGAGGCACGATTCGAGGTGGAGTTTGATCGTGTGAGACACAAGCGCAACACTTGCTTGACTGTCGCAACGTCAGCGCTGTCTTTCTCACCGTAATTTCATCGAAGTGTTGCCACCGGAGTACCACAAAACTAGGAGCACCAATCACCAGATTAAAGCATCACCGCGCAGCACGGTAGTGTTTGGGCTAGAGCACCTGAAACAACGAGAATTGGAGCATCGAGAAGAACCATTTTGGATCAAATCAGAGTATCGCAAACAAACTAAAACCATTGATCTCCAAAACACATGTTTGTGGCCCGCGGATGCCATTCTTGGCCATTGGCAATGGAACCACCATCGCCAGCACTCCGTCAATAGGCCAGAATGTAGCCGACGAATGATTAAAAATGTACCAGAGTCGATCAAAAAACACCTTACCAATCAGAAGGTACTGGAACACCGGGACGATCCGGTGAATGATACTAGACCAACAAATGAATTAGCAAAAGATACCAGACGGGGGATTCCCGGGGAAGCAATGAAAACCACCGGGAAACAACCTGAATGAACATCTAGATGGGGAGCCGGTGGTAGCAATCAATGCACGCAATGTATGCGATTGTAGTAGCGTACCGAAGGAGAGGATGATCCCGCGTGGGTGAAACGGGCAGCAGGTGCGCGGTGGCACCGAAGTGGCTGGGAAAAGCCACGCAACTTGGAGACGTTACCAAAGCAAAGAATGAAGTAGCCACGCTGTAGTATCAGGAAAACCGCCAACTGTCAAAATGTCTCTATTTGGTTCCCGATCAGTGGCATTCGAGGCGTGGAATCTTGGAACCTCCAAACTGCAAGGCGACTATGGAACAATGGGTTCAAACAGTGGAAACAGCTCTGGAAACAAGAGACTTGCCAGTGGATGAGGTTCGAAGATTTGGATCCGAGACTTTGCATTACCTTTGAGGAATGGACTCTTCTTCAAAGCAGGTGTTTAGCCTGGGACCGCCCAACCACCCGCCTTCTCCGCGGTCAGGATCTTCCTTGCTCGGAGGGCCTCAAATGGAGCAATGGTAAGAAGCTTTCCAGAATCCCGAACTTCAAAGGGGATTTGGATGTTCACCACACCCTTAACAAGAGGTGGTGCCTTGATTGGACCAAACTTCGGTGGGAGCTAAAATTCATGTCTCTTTGGCACCCCCTAATTGAGGTCAAAAAGTCCGTTCTCATGTGGCAGGTCTTGCATAAGGGAATCTGGACCAATGCAAGGGCTAACAAAATCTGTGGTGTGCCGCCATGGTGCAAGCGGTGTCATCGGTGCATCGAAGATTTGGCACACCTGTTCTTTGACTGCCCCAAGTCCCGTGTTGTCTGGCATCACGTGTCCCGGGTTTTGAGACTAACGAGTCAAATCAACTGGCAACAAGTGATGTTGGGTGAGGCGATCGGATGCTCTGCGAGGCTATGGAATGCCATCAGAGGTGAGACTCTCTGGAAGATTTGGAGAGAGCGCTGTGCCGTCAATTTCGGCCAAACTCCTAAGGAATGGTCGATCGAGAAATCCTTGTTTCTCCTTGGTAAAAGAATCTCTCGAGCCAAGAGATCCCCACCGTTTAGACATCACTGTATTTATCTCCTGGAAAACAACAAGTTGAAACCCAAATGGGTCCCACATGAGGGTGACGGTAATGTTATCCGCCTCATTTGTAATGCCTTGTAGCTTGCCATACTCCTCCCCTGCGTTGTGGGATTCGGGGGGTCCCATGGGCACTAGTCCCATTCACTTGTAACTTTTTCTCTTTAATATAATTAAAGTCCGGGAGATTAGGCTAAGGCCGAACTTCCTTTATAAAAAAAAAAAAAACCGCCAACTGGTGCAGAATGCTCCAGGAAGCACAAAGACACACCGAAGTACAACAACAGAACGTAGAATTCACCTTATGCTAATTACGGAGCAATCAATGGGAATCACTGCCCTGCCCGTGTGCAATGAATCGTAAAGTTCGCCTATGTTGTGCTCAATGGCACGACGAGAATGTGAATAGTTCTGAGACGTGCGGAGTCTGCAGACCATCAATGATGACAACAGGATCCGTGGGATGCATGGCCGCTATGATTGGGCGATAGCATGGCATGGTGGCAATGATGTCATGAACTCTCGGAGACGATCAAAGGCCGCAACGCAGGGCGTAGCAGTAGGGTCGTTAAAGCAGTACCAAAAGCCAATGTACACAGGGCTGAATCGCTGATGCCAGAGTCGATGCAATGAATGCAAGCACGAGGACTCGTGAAGTACGGGGTGGTACATACACACTCCAACCGATAGAGCCGAGGGGGTAAGTCCAGACGGCACCAGTGTTACAAAGAGGAGTGCATGTTCCACTTTGTACAAAGATCCGCCATAGCCTCCTGCATAGAAAGGAAATGACAAGCATATACAAAGCAACTAAAAGGTAGAAAAGGAACCATAACCGATAGAGTAGAAGATCCGACTTCCAAAATGCGCGTGCTGCTCTCTTTATTAATCCAAGTGATATATTTATACAACTTGTCACACCCATTCGCACGGGTACATGACTTTCCATTGCAACCCTCCATAGACCCTTCAAATTAAGCCTTAATAAAACCATAAAATGCCAATGCATATGTGCCACTTTAACACTGGGTGACGTGAAACGCACATTTAACACTAGTGCATTTTAACACTCACGCCGTCTGTGGGAAGGTGGCAACAGTTGTGGAACATCAGTAAGGTGAAGCTGTATAGAGGGCAAGTGGTGTCGAGGTGAACATATGCCGGTTACTCGGTCCGGCGAATCGTATCCGAAGTACAGGAGAGACCAGCATCCCTGGACAGTACCAAATTTGCTAGGGACACCCCCAGGGGCCAAAAGAGTAGGCCCGTTAAGCCCAGTTGTCGAAGGATCGGAGCCCATTAGCAATGATTCCGGTACCCTTCTGGTGCCACACGAGGAAATTCCGGTGGATTCCGATGTAATTTCGGTGCAGTCTAAAGAGGGTACAGTAACTTCGGAGTGTACAGGGACGCAGTGGGCAATTCAGCCGACACCGTGAGGTGAAAGAATACCTTGGTTTGGGGAAAGTTTGATAAATTCCGGTGATAGTTCAGTACCAATTTCGGGGAATTTACAATTTTTCGATGACAGTGTGATCTTCCCTAGGTAATCTTCACTGCGAACACCATTGTTTGGGGCAAATGTGCCTACTTGGGATATCAAAGTTGAGGATAGTCTCTTGGATTTGGAGATCTGTAAGAAATTGAATGCCATTTTCAAGCCGGAAGGTGAGCAATCTCACCATACAGACTCTGAAGGACCAGAAACACCTCCGTAGAATTCAGGAGACAGCCACGATACCACTACTAACACCATGAATGGCCAACAATAGCAACAACACCAACAACAACAACAACAACAACAGCAACAGCCACAACCACCTCCACTTCGATCGGTTCCAACAGGGGTTACTTACACAAAGTTCGGTGGATTTCCAGGTGACGACCCTGATGCACATGTACACACCTTTGAAATAAGCTATGCAGTGCTAAATCATCCACCCGATCTGGCATACAAGGCCATCATATTTCAGTCAACATTAGTCAATGAAGCAGCAAGATGGCTAACAGAGTACAATTTCAACCATTTCGTTACCTATGAGGCGGTAAGGGATGCATTTTTGCAACGGTTCCGGTTGAGAAAGAACCCTGTTGAAATTTTCAATTACTTGCAGAACAATAGGCAGAAGCCGCACTAGACTGTTCAGGAATATGCAACGTTGTTTAGAACCCATCTAAGAGAACTACCTCCGGCACATGCTAACCTACCGGATGATGTTATAACCTCGTGGTTCATTAACGGTTTGACCCCACAGCTACGACAAATTATGATCATCCGTTGTGTTTAGAGCCATGACACTGGATGCTGTTATTGCGATGGCCCTGCAACTAGAGCATAAGGTTGGAGGATTCACTGAAGACTTGGAATGGGTGAAAGCCAGTAAGCCTGTTATAGATGATCCGGCTAAATAGATGTATTGCACCAAATGCAAAAATCCAGGGCATACCAGTGCTACCTGTGCCCTTAATCAGATGTATTGTGCCATCTGCAATATCACCGGACACTCAACCAAAAATTGTGCGTATAATGCCAAAGTGCAGGGGCGAGCAGCTGTAAATGCCATTATACAAGAACCGGGGCAGCCAACAACTCACTACATGCCACCCCAGATGCGAAACAACCAGTCGCAAGGATATATAAATTATCGGGGACAGCGGAATAATAATTTCAATACAAATCGATGGCAGCTGGGTACCTCAGTGGACGGTAATTCTCTACCACCACCTCGATGTCACTTTTGCGGTGAGATAGGTCATATCCGAAGATTTTGCAAGGATGCAGAAGAATATGATAAAGGAAGAAGGAACGTCAAAACCCGATGACCAACATGGTTTATATCTCACCAGTGGAATCACAAGAAGCAGTGGTCCAAACAAGATGAGGTAAGCAGCTGCAACCAGCAGCCGAGGTGTTCGAACCTGGTATCCATGAGCAGCAGCGTCTGTATACCAAGGCTAGTCAATGGACTGCTAAAGAGCCAACTGTGTTCCCCGATCCAATTCCGGTGACACAGGTTCCTTTGCCAAAGGCGCGGCCGAATGAACAAAATATTGACCCAGCAATAGTAGCATCGTTATCCGAATCGGTGAAAAGTATAATTCAAACAGATCAGGTATGGGAGATCTTAGCTAAGGCTTCAATTACACTCCCTTTGGGGCAGCTACTCGCCTTGGTGCCTGGAGTTAGGCAACAGTTTCAGCAACAAGTTAGTCCCGAATCTCCCAGTACTCCGATGACCGCAACAATACAACCGGAAACTGATTCTACGGTGGATCATTCCGTCCCCTTAATCACTATCTGGCATAAAAATCACAAGATTACGCAAGTGCTAATTGATGGCGGTTCCGGTGTGAATATAGCAACTGCAGCTCTCTGCAAGAAGTTAGGGTGGACCCAAATCGAGCCCGTCCAATTCTTTGTCAGAATGGCTGATCAATCCCGAGTTCACCCGGTGGGGCTAGTCCGAAACATGCCGATTACTTTGTAGGGTACCACGTTCAAAATGACTTTTGTAGTCTTAGAACTACCAGAATCCAGTCTCGACTATAATCTCCTTTTCGGTCGACCATGGTTGAAACAAGTTAAAGTTATACAGGATTGGTCGGCGCAGGAATTGACTTTCAAAGATAATCACCATAAATATGTTGTTAAACTGGATGCCATTCAGCCTTGCGAGCTTCATGCTAGACCATATGTAGCGGAGCCGGTTCACATGTTGGATGGCTTATCTAACGATGAAGAAGAGGCGTTTCTGAGGAACAATAAAGATCTGATCTCCTTAGGTACTGTCGATCTTCAATTTGTAGTGGACAACTAGAGTCCGGTAGTATGTACAGTTGTTCCCGTGACCGGAGAGGCGGATGCAGATGATAATGTTGTTATGAATGGAGCCACTCTACAGCACCTTTTACAGTCAACCGACGATCCGGTGAAACCTCGACAATTCTATGTCCCGGAAGACCAGCTAGTAACCTATAATTTGGGTGATGAGGCTGTTGGTGCAACACAAGCCTTCACATTTGGCTTGGATATCTACTTTGAAGACTATACATGAAGCGAAGATCATAGGAACTTATGCCTATGATTTCTTACCATTTTATCTCGTGTAAAAATATAAATGACTTGGCGTATTACGCAATCACGCCTAATTGATTGAAAGTCGTGAAAAGGCGGTTGGTTGATCGAGAGAATATCTCAATCAACTTTTTTAGGTGAAAGATTTTAGGAGATTGATTTGAATTCTAATCCAAGTCATCACTCAATTCCTACAAAAGCTACAAGGAAAAATGTCGCAAAAAGTTCTTCACTCATCCCGAGGCATTACTGTATCAATCACTGAGGTTGTGAGGTCTACTTTATAGCCTACACCTCTGAGTACCATTGAGCTATGTTTATCATGCCAGTGGGAATGTACATTTACATGATCTAATACAAATACTTACATTCATTTACTCTGTGATTCTCTGAGTCATTATCTTCAAGTCTGTCAACCTTGAAGAAGTATATCTCAGGATCTACTGAACCAAATCAAGTGATTCAAAGCTTGATAGATTCAGCTCAAAGCATACCACACGCATACAAAGTTTGAAGTAACTTGATTCAGTCAGTTTTGAGAAATCAAGAAATTACAGTCAAAGTGCTCACTGTTGCAATTCTTATAGTAAATGAGTAATTTTCCGGTAGAAGAACGAAGTAGATCTCGCAGAGTAATGCGAAGCTTCTTATGAGAGATAGCTCACTCTATAGCTAGACATCTCTATTTTTAGTTTATTAATTTTTCCGGTGGAAAAGATATCTATATACAGTACAAAGTCTGACGGAAAAGAGGTTGTCTGAACTAAAGGAGTTTTTTTCCTTAAATGTGAGAAAGTGTTCAGTAAGTTAAGAAAGTTTTTGAGTCACTTCCTTACTTCATGTATGTTCACTTGAAGTAATTATAAACAGAATTGAAGTTCATTCCGGTACAATTTCGGTACAATTACGGTGACAGTCTAGTGGCAGTCTGGTGAAATTTCGGTGAAATTTTTTCCAGTAAAGTTAGAGCACACTCTTATATCAGTTTCTATAGGGCTCAGTCTTCGCTGCGTCATCAAGGAGTAGAAACAGAGAAAAGGATCAAAGAGGGCTGGTACAAAGCAGGATTAGAAGTACTAACTCAATCTTCTGAGTGCATCCAACCATCACTCCCAACAGTGGTATCAGAGCAAATAAGGTAATCATGGGTGATGGTTTTCCTTCATTCATTGACAAATTGGACAGGAACAATTACCAAGCTTGGTCTCTAAGGATGAAGACCTATCTACAAGGAAGGAGTTTATTTGGATACATATCAGGAGATGAGGAATTGCCCTCATTCAAGACTAGTGGACTACCCACAAAGGATGAACATGAGAGACTCAACCAATGGTGTGCAAAAGATGCTTTGGCAAGGTCTTACCTTCTTAACTCTATATCTGACTTTCTTTTACCGCATGTAAGGAATTGTAAGACTTCCCAAGAGACTTGGGAAATCTTGTCAAACTATTTTTCTTCCAACACAAGGGCCAGGAAGAATCAACTATGGATTGAATTCACCACTCTTAGGAAGCAATCAAAGCAATCAGTTTCAGATTTTGTCACTAGGGTCAAAGACATTGCAGACCAACTGGCAAGTATTGGAGAAGAGATTGAAGAGGAACAAATAGTAAGGCAGGTAATCAATGGACTAAAGGCTGATGACAAATGGGAGAGCTTTACCACAGCAATGGACTTATACATGGACATCCAAGCACCTGATCTAACAACCCTGATTGGTCAACTCTTCACACATGAAGCAAAGCTTATAAAGAATGGAGAACAATCAAAAGGTAACAACTCCTCTGCCTTATACACTGATAAAAAGGTTAAAGATAAAGGCAAAAGTAAGAAGGTTGATGAAGAAGGCTCCACCTCCCAAGCAAACTATGCAGGGAGAGGTAGATCTTCAAGAGGTAGAGGCAGAGGAAGTAAGCAAGGTAGGGGGAGACCCTACAACTCATCACCATGCAACATTTGTGGATTGTCTAACCATACCACATATGAGTGCTACAGAAATTATAAGAATCAGAGAGGAAAAGGCTACTCAAGAGGAGGATACTCTCAAGGCAAAGGCAGATTCAATCAACAACAAAGCTACAATAACAATCAATACAACAACAATTACAACAACAACCACAATGGACATTATCAAGGTGGATTCAGAAATAGAAGAGATTATAACAACTATGCAGAGGAGCAAGATGACTCCCTATTGATCATGAATATGACCTCCAAGATAGGTACAAATGATGATCATTTATTTTATATTGATTCAGGTTGTTCTAACCATGTAGCTGGTAATGTGGCACTACTTTCTGATTTGGAAGAACCCACAGGCAAACATCAAGTGCAGACAGGTGATGACACTAAACATTCAGTTGTTAAAGTAGGCAATGTTAAGACATGTGATGGTAATCAGAATCTACTGAGCAGGGTACTCTATGTACCAACCATCACCAAAAATCTGATGAGTGTAGGTCAGATTGTGGAAAAAGGTTTGCAGGTCAGATTCACACAACATGGAGCATATGTGGAAGACCCAAGACATGGATTTAGGAGAATAGCAAAGGGAGAAAAATCAGGTAGATTATTTACTTTTGAGCTTGAAGACACCAAAAACATTGCTCTGTACAATTACAAGGATCAGACGCTATCGGAATTGGAAATTTGGCACAAAAGGTTAGGTCACATTGGTGAAAGGACCTTAAAACAAATGTGCAGGGATCAATGTGTGCTTGGGATACCTAATATATCCAAGCAACACATGATATACAAGTGTGGAGCTTGTCAATTTGGTAAGTCACACAGATTGCCTTATAACAAGAAAGGTTTTATGCATAAAAATTATCTAGAATTAGTGCATACAGATGTTTGGGGACCTAGCAAGGAACCATCCATATCTGGATCGAGGTACTATGTGTCCTTCATTGATGACTATAGCAGGTGGACTGTCTTATACTACATGAAACATAAAGATGAAGTGTTTAATTGTTTCAAGAAGTATCTTGCACTGGTTGAAAACCAAACAGGAAGAAACTTGAAGAAGCTAAGGTCAGATGGAGGAGGAGAATACTTCTCAAATGAGTTTGAAGACTTCTTGCAGGAAAGAGGCATCAAAAGGGAAATCACTACAAGGTACTCACCTGAACAAAATGGGGTAGCTGAAAGAAGGAATAGACTCATTGTAGAAACAGCGAGGTCTATGCTAAATGAAAAGAAATTGCCAAATTATCTTTGGGCAGAGAGTGTATCTACTGCCACATATTTAATTAACAGGTTTCCATCAAAGACACTTGATGGAATGACACCTTATGAGGCTTGGCATGGTAAGAGACCATCTCTGGATCACTGCAAAATTTTTGGTTGTATTGCATATGTGCATATACCTTCACAAGTAAGAGGAAAGTTAGATCCTAAAGCTGAAAAATGTATCTTCATTGGTTATGACTTGAACCAGAAAGGGTACAGATTCTACAACCCCTCAAACAAAGGTTTCAAGGTAAGTAGAGATGTTATCTTTGATGAGAATGACTCATGGTATGAGAATGAGTGCAGGAAGATTAGTCTACCTTATGATATAGAAGAAGACTTCCCAAAGCCTACCAAGGAGGAACCAGTCCAGAAAGAAGACTCAAGTTCAGATGATGATGTTACAATAGATCTTGAGGAGTTCAAGGCTTGGAAATCCAAAGGGAAGATGAAGATGAAGCAACTCGAAGATAATCCAGAATCCTCAACTCAAGCTATGAGGAGATCTCAGAGAGAAAGTAAGAAGCCTATCAGATATGGGTATGATACTTCTCTTGTAACTAAGCATTCTGTATACCTTGCAAAGGATCTATTGAATGAAGAACCAGGATCATTTGAAGAAGCAATCACTAAACCAGAATGGAAGGAAGCAATGGATGAAGAAATGCAGGCTCTCAAAGAGAGTGATACTTGGGACTTGGTACCCAAGAAGGACTCCATGAAGGTGATAGGATCCAGATGGATCTACAAACTCAAAAGGAATTCAGATGGTACAATAAACAGGTATAAAGCTAGGTTGGTAGCCAAGGGTTTTGCACAAACCCAAGGCATTGATTATGAGGAGACATTTTCTCCGGTGGCTAAGATGCCAACTATCAGAGTTATGGTGAGTGTAGCTGCATCCAAGAATTGGAACATGTATCAATTGGATGTGAAGAATGCATTCTTGAATGGATGGATATCTGAAGAAGTCTACATGTCACAACCACCTGGCTATGAAGAACCCAATAAGGTAAATCATGTTTGTAAATTGAAGAAGGCTCTGTATGGTTTAAAGCAGGCACCTAGAGCATGGAATTACAGGTTGACAACATATCTCCAAGATCAAGGATTTGTGATGAGTAAAGCAGACACTTCTCTGTTTATAAAGAGAAGTAGTACAGAGGTAATATATTTATGTGTCTATGTTGATGACATCATTATTACAGGAAATGATGTTCAGGGAATTAGACATATCAAAGGACAGATGATGAAGGAATTCAAGTTCAATGATCTTGGATTATTAAAGTATTTCTTAGGTCTTGAATTGGTCTACACAAATTCAGGTATCTACATCACTCAAAAGAAGTATGTGCAGGATATGGTCAAGAAGTTTGGCTTGCAGGATGCTAAAGTATCTACTACTCCAATGGAAGTCAATCTAAAGCTAAGTGCTCATGAAGGAGAAGAAGTCGAAGACATCACAGGATATCAAAGTATGGTAGGTAGTTTGAACTATGCTACCTTGACTAGAATTGACATAGCATATGGTGTAAGTGTGCTTAGCCAATTCATGCACAAACCAAGGATACCTCACCTAGAAGCAGCTAAGAAGATCTTGAAGTATCTAAAGGGAACTCAAAACCATGGTTTGTACTTTCCTTATACATCAGACATTGATATTAAAGTGTATTCAGATGCAGATTGGGCAGGTTGCAAGGATGACAGGAGGAGTACATCTGGTTACATATGTTTTGCAGGTGATAAACCAATTTCTTGGTCATCCAAGAAACAACCTACAGTAGCTCTATCATCTACTGAGGCAGAGTATAGAGGGCTAGCTAATGCCACTCAAGAAGCTATCTGGTTGAAGCTTTTGTATACAGAGTTAGGCTTATATACTAGACCACCAATTATCTTTGGAGATAACACAAGTTCTCTTCACCTAGCAGCTAATCCAATATATCATGCTAGGACAAAACACATAGAAGTTCATTACCACTATGTGAGAGAGAAGTTGCTTAGTAAAGACATTCAGTTGACTTATGTATCCACTAATATGCAATGTGCAGATTTACTCACTAAAGCTTTGGATGGAACTAAGTTATGCAGATTCAAATCCATGACTGGATTGCAGGATGTGATTGAAGAATGAAACTGAAGACTTGAGCCAAAATGTTTGGCTTGAGGGGGAGCTGTTGGTGCAACACAAGCCTTAACATTTGGCTTGGATATCTACTTTGAAGACTATACATGAAGCGAAGATCATAGGAACTTATGCCTATGATTTCTTACCATTTTATCTCGTGTAAAAATATAAATGACTTGGCGTATTACGCAATCACGCCTAATTGATTGAAAGTCGTGAAAAGGCGGTTGATTGATCGAGAGAATATCTCAATCAACTTTTTTAGGTGAAAGATTTTAGGAGATTGATTTGAATTCTAATCCAAGTCATCACTCAATTCCTACAAAAGCTACAAGGAAAAATGTCGCAAAAAGTTCTTCACTCATCCCGAGGCATTACTGTATCAATCACTGAGGTTGTGAGGTCTACTTTATAGCCTACACCTCTGAGTACCATTGAGCTATGTTTATCATGCCAGTGGGAATGTACATTTACATGATCTAATACAAATACTTACATTCATTTACTCTGTGATTCTCTGAGTCATTATCTTCAAGTCTGTCAACCTTGAAGAAGTATATCTCAGGATCTACTGAACCAAATCAAGTGATTCAAAGCTTGATAGATTCAGCTCAAAGCATACCACACGCATACAAAGTTTGAAGTAACTTGATTCAGTCAGTTTCGAGAAATCAAGAAATTACAGTCAAAGTGCTCACTGTTGCAATTCTTATAGTAAACGAGTAATTTTCCGGTAGAAGAACGAAGTAGATCTCGCAGAGTAATGCAAAGCTTCTTATGAGAGATAGCTCACTCTATAGCTAGACATCTCTATTTTTAGTTTATTAATTTTTCCGGTGGAAAAGATATCTATATACAGTACAAAGTCTGACCGAAAAGAGGCTGTCTGAACTAAAGGAGTTTTTTTCCTTAAATGTCAGAAAGTGTTCAGTAAGTTAAGAAAGTTTTTGAGTCACTTCCTTACTTCATGTATGTTCACTTGAAGTAATTATAAACAGAATTGAAGTTCATTCCGGTACAATTTCGGTACAATTACGGTGACAGTCCAGTGGCAGTCTGGTGAAATTTCGGTGAAATTTTTTCCAGTAAAGTTAGAGCACAGTCTTATATCAGTTTCTATAGGGCTCAGTCTTTGTTGCGTCAACAAGGAGTAGAAACAGAGAAAAGGATCAAAGAGGGCTGGTACAAAGCAGGATTAGAAGTACTAACTCAATCTTCTGAGTGCATCCAACCATCACTCCCAACAGAGGCTAACCCGCGTCCTGTTAAGATTAAGGCAGGATTGTCCGAGGCATTTCAAGAAGATTTGATCCGGCTCCTACGTGGGTTTTCTGATGTTTTTGCCTGGGACTATCGCGATATGAAGGGTCTTGATCCGCGGATCTATCAACATCGAGTTGTGCTTAAGTCGGAAGCGAAGCCAACTAAACAATCCAGTTATCGAATGAACCCCAACTATGCAGCACAGGTCAAAGCAGAGCTCGATCGGTTATTGAAGGTAGGATTCATCGTACCAATCGAACATGCTGAATGGATCTCTCTGATCGTGATTGTTCCAAAGAAAAATAAACAGCTCCAAATCTGTGTGGATTACCGGAAATTGAATGCGGCCACGGTGCCTAACCCATTTCCTCTCCCCTTTCTTGACACAATGCTAGACACGGTGGCCGGAGATGAGATGTATTCATTTCTCGATGGTTACAATGGTTAACCAGGTACGAATGGCAGAACAGGACGAATTGGGGTGTTTATGCTTGTACAGTCATGTGGTTTGGATTAAGGAATGCTCAAAGAACATTCCAACGGTGTATGCAAGAAATTTTTTCACCCTATCTGACTACTTTTATGCAAGTCTATTTGGACGACTTTTCTTTATTCGGCAAGATCGTGGCACACCTATATCATTTACGGTGCTGTTTCGAAAAATGTCGTGAATACCGGTTATGCTTGAATCCGATAAAATCTGTGTTTGTGGTTTCTTGTGGCAAACTCCTTGGCCACATTATCTCTGAGCAAGGCATACAAGTTGATCCAGACAAAGTTGCAGCCGTGTTGCATTCACCAATTCCAACAACACCAAAAGAAGTTATGCGATTCTTGGGAATGATTCGGTGGCATGGTCGCCATTTGGGGTGGTTAGCTCATTTGGCAACACCACTTAATCGGCTAATGACTAGTACTCCACGCTAGTTCGAATGGACTCCGGAATGCCAAACTGCCTTTGATCGTTTAAAAGAATTATTGACTCAGGCCCCAATTTGCAACCCCCGGATTGGGAACGCCCGTTCCACGTCTTCATCGATGCCTCAGATATAGCAATTGGAAGCGTTTTAATGCAGCAAACTGATAAATGGTTCCAGCATGTCTATTATGCAAGTCGTCGACTAGCTCCTGCTGAAAGGAACTATTCAGTGACCAAAAGAGAATGTCTCGGATTGGTGTACTATGTGAAGAAATTCCGGCATTATTTGCTAGGCCGAAAATTCACCTTTCACGTGGATCATGCTGCACTTGTATATCTGGTCCGGCAGCAACATTTAGGTGGTCGCTTGGCCCGTTGGGTTTTATTACTACAGCAGTTCGACTATGAAGTGATTCATCGACCCGTCACCGCACATGCATTAGCAGATTTTCTCTCTCGGTTGGATTCCGGTGAAGCTCCGGTGGGCATTGATAATACCACACCAGCAATTTACGTAACTGCAACAGCTCGTGACGAATCTGCAGAACCTCCTGTGTCACCTACCTACTATGATACGTTATTAACTTTCCTCACTGATGGATGTCTTCCCCCTCAAACTCCTCCTACTCTATGGCGGAGAATTGCCGTTTACAGTCGTAGATTCCAGTTGATTGTCGGACAGTTGTACTATATGGATCATACTGGTGTTTTGCTTTGCTGTATTCCACCACATGAAGTAAACTTGGTTATTGCTATGGCACATTTCATTCCCTCCTCTGGACATTTTGCAGCAGATCTTACTCACCGAAAAGTTCTACAAAGTGGGCTTTGGTGGCCTACTATGTACAAAGATGTGACTCAGTTTGTGCAGCAGTGTGACACTTGTCAGCGATCTAGACAACCATTACAACGCCACTTCTTTCCTCTGCAACCTGTATTACCTTTGGAACCTTTTCAGAAGTGGGGTCTTGATTTTATTGGGCCAATAACACCACCAGCGACCCTCAGCAACAATCACTATATACTAACCTGTACAGATTACGCAACCAGGTGGGCGGAAGCTTGGGCATTACGGTCCGCTACAGCTATTTTGGTGGCAAAATGCTTGATGAAGGACGTCTTCCCGCGTTATGGCTTACCTCTGGAACTTGTGACCGATCAAGGAACACATTTCACTAATAATTTAATGCGAGTACTAACGCACACTTTTCAAATTCTGCATAAATTCAGTTCACCGTACTATCCTCGTGCTAATGGCTTAGCTAAAAGTACCAACAAGACGCTGTTGCGTATGCTTCGCAAATTGATCGTGGAATCACCAGAAAGATGGGATCAGTTACTACTTGCAGTCTTATGGGCATACCGGACTACATACAAAGTTGCAACCGGTCTGACCCCTTTCAAGCTTGCTTATGGGTTCGAAGCAATCGCACCAATGGAAATTGTAGTGCCCAGCTTACGCGTGGCCATAACTCAGAAATTGTTACCCAAAGACTCTTTGCCATTTCGGTTGGACGGACTCTAGTAATCACGTTAGCGTCATTCGCTGAAGCATTTCATCTACCCATGGAAGGATTGGAGAATGGTCCTCTCCTTCCGGTAGCCACCATGGTTGAATTATTCCCTCGGCACTCATCGAATGAGTACGCCATTTTGTGTCGCCCTGATCCTGAACGTACCGCCTTACAATTTCTAGTTGCTATCCTTAATTTATAGAAACGTACTTACGGGATTTCATGCCCATTTTATTCGATGATTGACATGGCTTCTCGTGAGCCTGTTAATTTCGCCTCGTTCTATTTCCGGCGCATTCACCGTGAATGCATTACGGTTATTAAGCACGTTAACAAGGGAGATCTTCCGCATTCGCGTCTACCACATATCCTTACCTTTCTTTTCCCAGCCATTCAAGCTGCGCAACCCCCTCCAAAAGCTCCAATCTTGTTCCATGAAGAATCTGCCCAAGTGCTCGAAGACACAGATGATGATGATGAAGATCTCTTCCAACTTCTCCACCGGAAATGCAGACGAATAAGCCCCTCTGAGAGTCAAGTACAAGGCTCCACCGCCGGACATGAGGAAGAGGTCTTCCACGACACCGCAACTTCGATCCACCTTGATTCGTCCGCCCAGTCTTCCCAATCCTTTCCACCACTGATACTGAAGAAAGCTCTTCTCGGGGAAATTCTCAGCAACAATCCCAAGAAGATGTGCAAGTTATTGTTGCGGAAATTCTCGATGAAGTGATCACTTTGGTGGATTCTGTCATTACCAGACCTGTAGTGACTACACAGTAGACTACCGGAATAGTGTTGGTGCACAACACTCTTATACGCACTCCTCCACCAATGCCTCCGATCAAGCCCATTGTACCTGTTCAACCGATTGTTCCTGAAGAACCCGATACCTCACCTTCTTCTCCCACCTATTCTCCACCATCTTCCCCTCATTTAGTCTCAACCTCTTCATCCCAGCCACTTCCTCCTCTTCCTCTTCCGGTCCCCATATTTACTGAGTTAGAATCAATGGGTCGTATGTTGATTCAATTTTTGCAGCAACTTCCAATACAATTGAAGATGGCAACCGATAGTATTCGTCAAGACTTACAACACAAAGTTGATGTATTAGAAGCAGATATTACTCCATTGCAAGAGGAAGTAGATGCAGTGAAAGCTGAAAACCATGCTTTGCAATTACAGATTCAACAGCCTCAAGCTAGAATTGCTCGACAGGACTCTTTGATTGCACAACGAGATGCTGCGTTGGCTTAGTTAAATGCCAAAGCTAATTTATTAAGTGCTTGTGATGCTGTTGGCAGCAGTCAGGGAACAGAAGGAGCTACAAGACGAAGAGAGTCAGAGCGAAGGGACAACACAAGCAGACACGGCAGTCAAAGAAGATCTGGCAAATAGGCCAATAATTTTCCTCATGAAGAAGCAAGTATGAGCATTCACGCAAATCTAACACTTAGGCAACCTTTTAACTTTTCAAAACCTTTACACCGATTAAAAGTGATTTTCATCACTTAACACCATTGTAAATACCATTTCATATTGTTGTAGCTCCATTTTGTGCAAGCCAAGGAGTCCTTGAGCTTGAGGAGCTTTAGAAGTATCTACCTGCCAATTTTCGTAATTTTTGGATCTCGTTTGAGCCCTCAAATAAGCCCTGGAACCTAATTTTTAACTAGGCCGGACACTAGGTCTGAACAGGGCCAAAGCTAGTCAAAAACTATAAAAGGAGCTAGAGAGCTCATTTGTGAGGTTGGATTGTAATTGAAACAAACTTGTAAGAGCATTTTGAAAGTAATCTAAAGAACTCCATTGACTCTCCCTCTTTGTCTTACTGTGTGTGTGCGTGTGTGTGTATGTGTGTGCATGCTAGTGCGCTTCTCACTCACACACTTGTGCCGCCACTTGCTCGAGGTCTTCATACCATCCTCACGTCTTCCCGGATTGACATTAAAGGAGGTGCTACTCATCATTGAGCTACACCAAATTTTGGCGCCGTTGCCGGGGACCGCTCTTTGAGGACGAGCGTGTGATGGTAAGACGTAGAGTTGATGCGTTGGAGTTGTAGGTAATTTCTTTATTTTTCCTATTTTTCTCTTTCTTACCTCACCACCATCATCACCATCATCATCATCACCATCTTCCACCTCCATCTCCATCATCGCAGAAATTTCAGTTTTTTGACTATATCCCCATCTCCACCTCATTTCCCTCATTTCACTTGTGAGAGAGAGCGAGAGAGCGAAATTGCGTGTGCTGTTTTTGCATGTTTCTTGAGCTATCTTGCAGGTACATGTCACATCATCGTCCCCAGCACTCTACGCAGGTACGGATTTCGAAGTAACTGTCTGTGTGTCGCCGACCTCTGACAATCGCGACCGACAGAAAAAATGCTCAAATCATCAAACAAAGTGCAAAACCATGATCTACAGGCCTAGAGCTTCCCAAAAATGTGCTTAGAATTTTGAAACTCCTCAGATTTCTGTCAATCGCGATCGCTCTGTCAATCGCGATCGACAGCCCACGACGGCTCTGTCAATCGCGACCGACAGAGTCAACGACCGATTGACCACGACCGACTGACCATACGCGTGACACGTGTCAATCGCGATCGAGTAATCAATCGCGATCGACTCATCAATCGCGACCGACACAGTCAACGACTGTTTGACCACGATCGACAGACCACGACGGTTCTGTCAATCGCGACCGACACAGTCAACGATTGTTTGACCACGATCGACAGACCCTCGCGACCGACCTGTCAATCGCGATCGACCCATCAATCGCGACCGACAGAGTCAACGACCCTTTGACCACGACTGATTGACTTTTCGTAACCCCTGTCAATTGCGACTGACCAGTCAATCGTGACTGACAGCCACGACGGACCTGTCAATCGCGATCGACACGTCGATCGCGACTGACCTGTCAATCGCGACCGACAGACTTTGCGAACACGTTAGAAGGGCAATTTAGGTCAAATTTTTAAGGTAAAAATAGTGGTCTAAATTTTGGCCAAGTGTGGGACAAACACAAGGGTGTAGCATTGCATTACGAGGACACGACCCAAGTAACTCTAGAATTCCTGTTTGCCTGATAACGTAGCTCAATCCTGTTTTAGCCCCAAACCCTGAACCGGCACAACTTTCTCATACGAAATCCGTTTGCCGTGATTTTTGTTTTGTTGAAAAGCTCACAGGGAGTACAACAAAAACATCGACTGGTTATAGTTAAATTAAGATTAGGAATATTTGCTATGGTATTTTGAAGTTGACCATACCCAGGGGGAACAAAAATTCAGGGATCTCTAGAGTTGTGTCCAAAAGGTCATAGTGTAAATTGGTGAAGGGTTGCATGAATGAAAGTGATTGGTTCTGTCTTTTGAATTTAAGTCTTGAGCTAACAGTGGGCCTTTTACAGGTCCTTTGAGAGAAGCAAAAGGTACGCAAGGCAAGAGTAAGTGCAAGCTTGGGAACGCGCGTCCTGGGCACATCTGGGCAACACCACAAGGAAAGGAACTCAAGGTTGGAAAATCCGCAACACTCTCTGTCAATTCTTAGTTTAGGCTAAGTGCGGATAGTGTTAGAAGTAATTCCAGGGAACGACAGGCACGAGCTAAGTCAAAGACTATCTAAGAAAATTAAGTGCAAGTTAAGAGATAACCTGTGTGTGTGCGAACGTCAATCTTAAAAGGGAAAAGAACCTAACGTGAAACGACCAAACTAAAGTGCGAAACTGAACTCAAGTATTCCTGACGACGTGATATCAGACAAGAGTATAAACACGATAATCAACATAAAAAGAACTAAGTGACAGATACAAAAGGACTCAGAAATGTGGTTGTACTTGGGAAAACATTGGGTTAATCAGTTAGGCATATGAACCTTAGATCAGGACGACACCTAGCAAGAGAGAGTCAAAGCCTTAAGTCTTCCGAGGCTAGCGTCAATCACACTGCAAGGTCTTGGGCCCAGCAGTTGAGCCACCACTCGTACTACCCTAGCTTGGAGACCAGTGAGTCAGAGATGTCTCAAAGCATGGACAGACCTACAGGTAGTTCAGGTGTGCCATACTTGTACAGGGTAGAAGGTCCTTACAAAACGCAATTGGAATACCTTAGGACCAACCGATTAGGTGCTAGCATCTATGAGGACGGCCTAGGAAGATCCGTGGTACAGATCAAGAATCCTGATCAATCCATAGGACTAGAGCACCCAGCCGTCAAGTTTGAAAATGGTGCATACCTGGACAAAGAAGGAACCATATACGTAGTCACCAGTCACCCAGACAGGACAGATGAATTTGGGAATGTAATCTCAGAAGCAGACTTAGGGGACTTAGAGCAGGGAAACATGGGTGCGGAACCTAGAACCCCCCGAGGTAAATCAGTTCTCACAAGGATTATCACGCCTGAGTGGGTGCCCCAAGACAACAAGTGCATAGAATTGCTTCTCAATCGAGAAATTGACGAAGCCTTTTGGAGGTATAAATCTAATCAGCCAACTGATATAGGAACAATCATGATCTACGAGTTTAAGGATCCTGATAGCCCAGGCAGAGTGACCTACCTAGATCACGCTTCAGAACGGATCTTTGTGGTTACGGAAAATGATAGGCATGCTTACACTTGGAAGGGTGAATTCATTTTCCCCCAACCAAGATCGAATGTATCCTATGGTCACCCTGGAGCTGGAACATCCCAAGCTCATGGAACTCAAAGAGACAGAAGTAGAGATAGACCAGAAGTAAGCTTCGCCAACCCTGTGGGCAGAGAAAGAACGAGGACGGAGACGAATAGGGTAGAACCTGAGGTGCTTAGAGCTCACAGGAACCAAAGAAATATGGATGGATTCCCTCTGCCGAGACCTAGAGAGCACACAAGAACTTTGAGACCGACCCAGCTAGTTAAGTCCATGAAGAATTACTTTGATGGCACAGGAGATCCCTATGATCATGTGGCGGAGTTCAAGCAAGTCTTGCGAGCTGAACAAGTGGAGGATCTATTCACGCAGTACAATGCCTTCGGTCTAGCCCTTAGGAACACAACACTGACATGGTTTCAGCCATTGGATGAGCGCCAGTTCAGGAGCATAGACCAACTCCTAGAAGCATTTATTACTGAATTCTCCAAGAGTTGCATAAGACACAATACCTCCTCACTGATTCACAGCTTCAAGCAAACCCCTCAAGAGACTGTGAGACTTGCAGGAAGAAGATTTAGGCAATACCTTGAAAGATGTCCTGTTTCGGAGCTACACACATCTGCCAAACAAGTAGCTTTATTCCTTGATGGATTGCTGAGTACGAAATTGAGATCCTATGTGTATCTGAAAGACCCTAGGACTATAGAAGAGTGTGTACGCATGTGCATTGACATTGAAGATAACCTAGGGGAAGAACTAGAGCTTTCCAAAATCTACAAAGATTCAGATAGTGCATCTAGTCACTCTTCCACGCAATCCACATCAATTGAGGAACTCGCTGAGAAAGTAGCTCAAAAATTAGGGGTAACTAGTAAACAAATCCCCAGGTTTGCCCCTGTGAAAAGGTGCTACACTTGTGGTGGTGACCACATGGCGAATGTCTGCCCCATTACGGCTCAGCCCCAAGTAAATCCTAGTAGCCAGTACTGCACCATAGAACGGAGATATACCAATCACACCGCACAAGATTGCCCTTACAACAAGCAGGCAGTTAGGCAACCCCACCCTCAGCCATACCCTCAGCAGGGAAGATACCAGAACCCGTACCCTCCACAACCATATGGCATGCCATAACAAAATTACCAACCACAATACCAAAACCAACAAAGGCCTCAGCCTGTGCTAGCACAACAACCCCCAGCCCTAGCTAAGGTGATTCCGGTAAAGTATACTGCTGCAGAAGAGAACCTGAATAGAGCTATAGTCCCTGTAACATCCTTGCTTTCTGAGAGTGACCCCGGTGACCATAGCTTCGATTCTACACATTTCGATAGTCCCCAGGCGTACTACATGCAGTCTCCAGAACATGGTGAGTCCTATTACAGCGAAGAGCCAAATGAACCTAGTTGGGAGTCAGATTACACAAACATCATGTATGCAAACCCCAACCCTAGGCCTCAACCCAGGCAAGTAAGACCTCCATTCCCAAGAGGACCGTGCTACAGATGCCAAGGAGATCATCTCATTCGTGATTGCCCCTTACCTCCACCTCCACAAAACCAGTCAGTGACGATCCAAGGCTTTTGCCACGATTGTGGAAAAGAGCATCTCTTACGAGATTGCCCTAAGAATCCTAATAATATGCCAAAAATCACTCCTATCAACGTTATTGGGTTAGTGGTAGATTCCACAGGAAGTGTCACTTCCACTGCTCCCGTACAGGTAGTCACTAGAGCTCAAGCATTGCAGCAGAATCAAGGGGTAAACCAGGATAAGAACTCAGAGGCTAGTGAAACCGAGAGCATAACAAAGAAAAAGACTAGAGCGTGGAAAGATAGTCGAGAAAGAATGAAAAGACAATGGGCTAAAAAGATGAGTGAACTTGAGGAAAGCATAAGAGAAACCAAAGATAGGATAACTGAAATCACCTCTCAAGCCCCCTCTCACACTATCCCATCACCACCACTCCCATCGCCATCCGACCCGCCACCTTCCAACCCACGTCATACGATTCCACCACCCCCTAGAGTAGGATCAGTATTAGCTGATCCCATTCCGGAAGACATAGACATGATGCTTAAAGCATATCAGGCCAGAATTCAAGAAGGGCCAAATGTCACAGATCATGACAAGTGTTACCCTAGAGCTGACCTAGAGATAGAACGGACCAAGCTTTGCGCGAAAATGGTTGCATTGGCTCAGACTATGTTTGAAGCCAGTCGCCTTTTCAATTACTCGGGCTCAGCCAGGACGCAATTACACTTGGATGGACTTCTAGAGAAATTAGAGGGAATAATCGCTAGATCTTCCAAGGAAGAAAAAAATCAAGGAAGGGAGAATGTAAGTAAAATCATGACCCATTCCCCACCGGAAGCTTATGTGCCAAATTCCATGGAACCAGACAATTCCCCCTCCCTAGAACGAATAGAGAGGTTAGTGGCACAATCAGAAAAGGAACCTGCCCCTCAAAGAAAGGAAAGGGCAAGAGAACGGATAAGCAAGCCTCTTCAGGAAGCCCATGTGCCTCCTCAAGAAGCTTATCTTCCCCCCCAAAAGGCACATGAGCCTCCCTCGAAAGCTTGCGTACCTCCACAGGTTGCCTACACTCCTTCTCAGGGAGCGTATGAGCCTGTTCGGAAAAGTAATAGAATAAGTAACCCTCCCCAGGAAGCTTGTGCTCTAGCCATCTATGAGAACAAGGAGAGAGCCAACGATAGGATAAGCCCTCCTTCCCAGGTTGCTTATGCGCCTAATTCTACGGAGCCAGACACTTCTTCTTCTATGAATCGGTTTGCACCAGACTTCCTACGAGAGATTCAAGAAGACAAATGGGATAACGAAAGTGAAGTCGCCCCTCCCTTTGAACTTGTGGATGATGCACACGACCAATTCCCACAAGACATCCCATCTATTTACGGGGAGCATGAGAGTACTCAATCTCACGAGAGATTGGACTTTGAATCTAATTCCATACAAGAGTTACTCCACTTCACAGGACCATGGGAAGCAAAGTCCACCTGTATGAGAGCACCTACAGTCATGGTAAGAAACGAAGACTCAGTCATACCTAGGAACACAGAGGTAGTGAAGAACACTAACGTGCAGTGTAATCTCAAGTTAGAAGAACTACTCAAAGTTAGACCTGAATTATGGAAACATGTAGCCAAACAAGTACCAGAGATAGCAAAACCTCGTTCCCAGGTAGGATCCCATAGGACAGTGCCAGAAATTCCCTTGGATAAGATAGGAGATATGTGTGAAGGTGAAGAAGGGAACACCTATCTTCCCATCACCTACCAGGAGTACACCACCAAGGCAATTTTGGACTCAGGTGCAGGAGTTGCAATTGCCACAACTTCCCTATGGAAGCGTTGGGGCAAGCCGGCACTCAGGCCAACGAGAATGAAATTGCAGATGGCGGATGGTCACATAGAGAGACCCCTAGGATTGCTAGAAGGAATAACTCTCACCACTTGTGGTGTCGAGTTTGAGCATACATTTGCTATATGTGACTTCAGCAAAAATCATGCCTATGAGATGATTTTGGGAAGACCATTCATGCGATAGTTGCAAGTGGTACATGATTGGGGAACCAACTCCTTGTATTTGCAACACTTGGGTGTTACGACCAAAGTCAATCTCAAGGATTATTCTCATAGAGATGTCCCTCCTATCCAATGGAATCCCATCCATAGAGCCAAAGATGATACAGAATCGGTGCATTCCATAGGATCTGGATCCTCATGGATGCATGAAGACACTCACTTATGGATGTGCAAGGTAGCAGTAGAAGAAGAGAAGAGAGAGAAAGCCAGAGAGGTAGGTGCGAAAGAAACCCATAGATCAGTCCAAGACCCAGCCTATGCACCTGTAGTTTTTCCAGACGAAGAATTTGAACCTCACGGTTGGGCAGAAATTTTAGCAACAATGGACGTAGCCATCAATGAAGAACAATGGACACCTCACTGTGATGAGGATGGCTATGACATTTCAGTCTTCTCCATAGAGCCAATCATGGGAGAGGCAGTTCTAGAAGAATGCGAACCTAGCCCTGATGCATTTGAGGATGCAAGTGACTCCGATCTAGAGTCAATCATTATGGACCCACCATTTGCATCAGATGAAGAATACTTCCATGAAGTAGAATTTCAACCCCAGAGGCATGGAGAGGTTACAAATGATGTAAGATTAGCAACACATATGACCCCGAAGGAAGAAGGAAAGAAACGAAAGAAGAAAGAAGTCTCACCAGAGGAGGAAGAATCTTTGTTTGAGGTCCCAGAAAATTTTAAGAAGTATGAGATAGACGACAGGCGAGTCATGATAAGAATGCCTAAACGAGAGGCACAATCAGGAGAGGCCTATGATAACAAAGAAACCACCAAGAAGATTGTAGTGGCCCTAGAAGAAGGAGAGGAGAGATGCACATACATAGGCCATGACCTAACAGAAGAAGAAGAGCATGCATTAATTGCCTTGCTAAGAGAATACAGAGATGTATTCGCTTGGAGTTACAAGGATTTGAAAGGTGTTGACCCCGACATATGCTCACACACCATCCCCATGACCTCAGATGCTAAACCCTCTAAGCAAAAACCCTACACATATAACGATAATTACGCTGCTAAGATCAAAGAAGAGATAGATAGACTGGTCGAAGCTGGGTTTATCTACGAAATTGAGCACACTGAATGGGTATCCCCCATCGTAGTGGTACCCAAGAAGAATGGCAAGCTGCGTGTGTGTATTAACTTGAAAAAGGTTAATGCAGCCACAATTCGAGATAACTATCCGCTTCCCATCACAGAACATCTCTTAGAAAGAGTGGCAGGCAAGGAAGTGTACAGCTTCCTTGATGGATTTTCGAGCTACAATCAAGTAGCCATAGCTCTAGAGGATCAGCATAAGACAGCCTTTGCCACAGAATGGGGCATTTTTGCTTTTAGAGTAATGCCATTTGGGCTTACCAATGCACCAGCTACCTTCTAGAGGCTGATGTGTCATGTGTTTAAGGAGTTCCTGAGGAAGAGTTTAGAAGTCTACGTTGATGATCTTTGCGCTCATTCCAACATTAGACAAACCCATATCCCTGAACTCAGACAAATCTTTGACAAATGTAGAGAATATCAAGTCTGCCTGAACCCAGAAAAGTGCGTTTTTATGGTCAGGCAAGGCAAGATTCTAGGACACATAGTGTCAAAGAATGGCATATCTATTGACGAAGAGAAAGTGAGAGCCATAGCAGAGCTACCTAGGCCAAAGAATGTCAAGGAAGTACAAGCTTTCATGGGGCATTGTGGTTATTACCGACGATTTATACACATGTATGCTGTCATTGCAAAGCCCATGTACGGGCTTCTGACTAACTTTGAGTGGACGGACGAATGTGAGAATTCCTTCCAGGAGCTTAAACGAAGATTATGTTCAGCACCAATCTTGACCACACCAGATTGGAATAAGCCATTCCATGTTCACGTGGATGCATCCAATTATGCTATTGGATGTGTACTTGCACAACCTACTGGTGAAGGTAATATGGATCTTCCAATTGCCTATGCCAGTAGACAGTTGAATGCGGCTGAACGAAATTACACCACTACGGAGAGAGAAGGTTTAGGCATGGTATATGCAGTTAAGAAATTTAGACACTATTTGCTTGAAAATAAGTTTAAATTTTTTACTGATCATCAAGCATTGTTATATCTCGTAAACAAGCCTTGCAATACAGGAAGATTAGTGAGATGGTTTCTCTTGCTAATGGAATATGATTTTGAGGTTGTGGTAAGAAAAGGGAGGACTCACTTGAGAGCAGATCACCTCTCTAGGCTTACATCGGGAGAAGCCCCACAAGGAGTGTCAGACGACCTTCCTGATGCTTACTTGTTTAATTTGGAAGTTGTACCGCAGTGGGCTAAGCCATTGGTACCAGTATTGACATACGGGCCTAACCATCTAGTGGTAAACACACGGAATAGAGAGGTTGTAAAAGCCCAAAAGTACCACATCATGGCAGGAAGTATGTACAAGCACACAAATCAAGGGATCTTGGCTTGTTGCGTAGAAGAGGATGAGTACGCTAAATGGTTGCAATTAGCACATGTAGGTGCGTTAGAGCAACACCATTCAAAGCAACGAACTTTACAGGCCCTAAAGAGACTCGGAGTACATTGGCCAACTATGGAAGCTGATGTCCAAAAGTTGTGCAAGGAATGCCCAATCTGTTGCACTAAACCACCAGTGGAACACGCCACTCTTTATCAAGTATCCATTGTGCCAGATTGGAGCGAACCTCTAGTATCCTTCCTGAGGACAAACACATTCCCGCCAGACATGACTCTGGCTAGGAAAAGGAGTTTAGAACAAGAAGCCCTGGATTACTCACTCATTGGTGATAATCTATACAAGCGTGGTAAAGATGGTTACCTGAGGCTATGTGTCCATGAAAGTGAATATCTTAAGATCTTAGAAACTGCTCACCAAGGTGTAGCAGGAGGACACTTTGGACCGGATCGGGTGATCAAGGCAATACTATTTGCGGGTTTCTGGTGGCCTACCCTTCATATGGATGCACACACCTATGTGAAACGGTGTGATGTCTGTCAGAGGACTCAGTATCCTATACGCAAAGATGAGATGCCACTGAAACCTATGATGGGTGGACGTGCATTCTCTAAGTGGGGAATAGACTTCGTAGGTCCTATTAATCCCCCAGCTAAGGGTTCTCATGCGGAATACATCATTGTGGCAACAGATTATCTCACCAAGTGTGTGGAGGTAAAGGCTACGACAAAGAACGATGCTCAAACAACTGCCAAATTCCTGTTTGAGAATGTATTCACGAGATATGGGCTACCTATAGAGCTTGTAAGTGATAGAGGCACTCATTTCTTGAACGAAGTGATTGAAAATCTACTCCAAGAATTCTTGGTGATACACAAGAAGTCTGCCCCCTATCACCCTCAAGCTAATGGACAAGCTGAGAGCACTAATAAGATCTTATGCAATGTTCTGACAAAATTAGTGAACACTAAACGCTCTGATTGGGACAAACAGCTACACCATGCTGTTTGGGCATACCGAGTGGCCTACAAAACGGTACTCCAAGCCACCCCCTTTCAGATGGTATTTGGCCAAAACGCTGTGATACCCTTGGACTTCTTGATTCCTACATTGAGAGTAGCACAAGAGCACGAATGGACAGGTCATGAGCTCTCCTCGAGGATCTTTGACCTTGAACGATTAGGGGAAACACGACTGAGAGCCGCTGCAGGAATATATGCAGCCAAGAAGAGACAGAAGGCATACTTTGATGCCCATGTGAAGGATAAGGGTTTGAAAGCAGGAGATCTAGTTTTAGTCTACACACTGAAACAACACGTGAGGAAGCTAGAAAAGAGAGGCTACGGACCTATGATCATCAATAGGATCTCCACGAGTGGAGCAGTACAACTAGCCACGTTAGAGGGTGATGTTCTCCCAAACTATATTAGCGGTTGCAGAGTCAAGTTGTATCCGGAGCCCCTCACGGAGGAAATGCTCAGCCGACTCAACACTGCTAAGAAACGCAAAGAGGAAGAAAAGCGAATTCGAGAAGAGGCTCAAGCAGAAGCGTTAGAACGCATCAGAAGGATGAAATTACGAAGGCAAGGTAAAGATCAGCCTAGAACAAATGACTATGCCGATCAAGGATATCATATGGCAATGTGTGAAGTCGCAGGAACAAGCTCACATAGGATAACTGATCGACGTCCTTTCGTAACCTTAGATATAGGACAAGGAAAGAGTGCAAGGACCGTAAGATCCTTGATTGACTCAGGTGCAGCCACTAGTGCTGTTAGAATGACTTACTGTCAAGAGTTGCAGTTAACTGTCAATCCTGTGGAAGCATATCTCATAGGATTGGGAGGCGTGGAAACCCCTTGCATGGGCGAGGTGGAACTTCCCCTCTACATTGATGATGAGGCAATGACAGTTAAAGTACTAGTGTGTCAAGACGAGGATCTCACTGAACCCCTTGTCTTGGGTCAAGACTGGATCTATGACCAAGCAGTCAACTTAAACCTAAGAAGTGGACTTCTTCAGGTATGGGTCAATCATAGTCGAATTACAATAGAGTTAGATAATGGAGCACTCAAAGAATTAGGGAAGGCACAGACTCCTGGTCCCTCCAGGGGTGCACATGAAGTTGACCATGCTGTTCTTGTCCAAAACTATGTGTTGCAGAGGAACGATATTCTCAAAAAAGGAGTCAGGGATGCCACGGAACTCCCTTCTTTTCCAAAGGCCAGAAGGAGGCAGCAACCAAAGGAGGATCAAAAGCAGAAGAAGCAGAGTACTACCCATGCCGGAAATCAAAAGTACCTGCGCAGCAAATTATCTCAGTAAGTGAAACAAGTGTGGGTGCGGAAAGGCGAACACCCGGTTGCACTCAAGCCAACCACACGGGCAAAGCCCCTTATTAGTAAACGACAACACGACACTAATAAGAAGTCTTTCGGAAATTCTTCTGCTAACGTGAAATCTATTTGGGTGCCCAAGAAGTCGATGAAGGCTAGTCCACAATCAAGACAAATTTGGGTGCCTAAGGCTTGCTTGCGGGCACCAATAGCTATGCGGAAGCCACAACCTATACAGCGTAACCCATTCACTCGCACAACCGGCATCCACTCGTTTTCAACACTCACGAACACACCAAGGCCCATGAGCACGAACAGAATCATTTGTAAATGGGTCCCTAAAAGGCCTCATGTTCAAGCTGATACACCTATAATGTTCTCTAGCGTCTCTACGAAACCAAGAGAAAAACCCATCCACTGCATTTGGCAGCTTAAGACCTGTAATAAACCCCCCGACCCCAAATTGTAAATTCACCCCCATCTACTAACTGCATTAGTCTCCTAGGAATACCCAAGCATTAACTACACACACTGTCTTCGTGCACTTACTAACCACTAACTCACCATTTACCTCATGTTAATGTTGTAACGGGGACAACAACGGATTTATTCTGTCCATTACGATGTTAACACGTGGTTCTATATTCTCACAGAACCAACCAGCAAACAGGGCCATGGCAGAAGCAGGTGCAAGTTCTCAAGCCGGAACTGGTGCCCAGATTGTGGACATAGAAACACTCCTCCTCGAGCCACATCTCACCGCAAGGCCGCAAGAACTTCAAGCCGTGCATGTGCTCCCCATTCAGGATCCTCCACAAGGGCACACTTCTCAAGTAGGTAAGCATGCGCATTGGTTCAGTGATGTTGCTGGACCACTGGGCGATGGAACCTATTTCTGGGAAGTAGAATTGGAATTTAATGGCAAATGGGGTCGATACCACTTTTTCACGCGCGATTTTGAAAGCTATCAGAACGCCGAAGTCATGAGATCAGTTTGGATCAAAGCGGGTGTGGACAGTTATTTCAGGGCCCACTTACCAAAGCCGGATTTCTTACGATGTTCATATCTGATTAGTACCATCACGCCAAGCAGGGCCAAGGGAGGCGACAGCACCTTTGTGTTGCCATCACTGCTGCCGGGTCATGAGCTTAAAAGATTCAAGTTGACCTTCAATCTGGTAAGAGAAGCATTGGGCATGTATGGCATGCACATCCCCACGGAAAAGGAAACCATGGTTCCAGGTCGAATGAAACACAAAGATCTTAATAAGTTGAAGGATATGGTAGCGATGACACCTACCATTGCGCTCCACCTGCGGACCATCATGCAACATTTTGCTTTCCCCGCCCAGGAACGATTCACAATGCCCCCGAAGAAAATATGGTTCAGCTTGTATCTAGCAGAGACAGAAAGCCTTCCCATCAATGTGCCACACTGGATCATAGATCAGATCCACCTAGCCCATCAAAGGTGGAACAAGAAGCAGAAAAATGTGCTTCATGGATGTTGCGCTCTAACAAAGATAATCTACCGATGTCTGGCTTATGACGTGCCTATTTAGAGGGCACTCATATGGCCCCGCGCCCAGGAATTCCAAAGAAGACTATCAGTAGCAGGTCCCCCATCAAAGAAGATGAGGGGGGGAGTACAATTACCCTGTGCTCAACCAAGGGGGGCCACCACTACACCAGAAATTACCCCTCCCCAGACACGACGCATTAGGCCATTCACAATCCGGCTACCAAGACCAAGCACAGAGGGGCCTAATCTGGTATTTCCACCCGTCCCTTCAGATCTGGAATTCCCACAAGGTTTTACTCTCAACGATCTCACGGATGAAGAAGTGGCTAGACTGATCTATGACTCTAATCTCGAAACGGAAGCTCAGGAACCACAACCCCAGACAACAACAACAGCCCCCACCCGACCAGAGGAGGTAGAAGTCGACGCCGAGGAACAAGAGGCCGAACAAGAAGAAGAAACCTACGAGGAACAAGAATATGACGAGCTCTCCGAGCTGGCAAGTGCCCCTGCGTATTCGGCACAAATCAAGAGACTATATCGAACCATGCAACTGGTTCAAGAACAGCATAAGATGTCACTGGAATCGGGCAAGAAACTCATGAACCAGTTGCTAGCTGAGGAAGGTGTGGACGAGTTGTTCATTGAGTCCATAAACCTTCATGCCGATGCAGTAGGATTGGATGAGGCCATCCATGAGGCAATGGCCTACATTCACAGATTTGAGAAGAGGGTTCCCGTTCGAACCAAGAGGTCCGGGAAACAAATTCATACCAATGTATCAGCACCAGGAGAGACAACGCAAGCAGAAGAATATCAGGAAGCACCACTGTCACCACCATCCCCACCTCACACTACACACTTCACTCCACCACATGACACTAGCACTATCACGTCCACTACCACTACCATTGTCATGGGCATCCCACTCTCTCCGGGAATCCAATTCGGGGGAGTCACCATGCCCACTTTCACCACTCTGTTCACTGACATCACATCCACTCCACCCACGATCCCCATCTACATTGTCACTCAAACAATCGACACTATGGAAACGTCTCCTGCCACAGCACCGCTCCCTCCCCCCATGCCACCTTCATCTCCCATACCCCCTCCACCCACATCTCCACTTGCATCCACATCATTCACATCTCCCATTCCCGCCCCCATTCCCCCTGCATCTTCACCCCTCCCAACATTATTTAATGTAAATAGCATATTTTTAGCATTAAATCAATGTGTATATCAGCTCCAGCATGAGTACAGAGCTCTGGACGGCCGGTATCAACAACTGACAACACACCATCAGAACTTACAAAGGTAATTTCACATTCTACAAACAGAAAATGCAGAAGTGAATCAACGCTACACAACGCTTGAGCAGGCTCACCAAACATTATTGGCGGCACCCCAACCATCGACAGAATCAGGTGTCAAACAACTAGAAGCTTTGCTCGAAGTATACCAGACCGATAACCTGCGAGTCAGACGCAACTTGGCGCTACTACAGAAACATATGGCCACAGCACTGGAGGAGAACAAAAGCCTACAAAAACAAAACGAAGAGAATCTGGAAGCATCAATGGAAGGCTCCCCTCACGAGATAGATCCAGAGCAGTTCAAAGCAGTTCCAACGGAGACGATGAAAACTATTTTGGAAAGCTATGCAGATCTCTTGGAAGCCCATGATGACTTGGAAAGAGAGCGTGACACACTTCAGAGCAGGCTGAAGGAACAGGAAGAACAACCGAAGAGTGTCCCATCAACCTCCACCTTAGACGAAGTAAAGGCCTTAACCGAGCAGGTAGCAGAATTACAAAAGAGGTTACTGACATACGAGGGGCAGCCATCCCCTGTGGTAGAACCAGAGCAAGAAGAGCTCGTCCCTATTGAGGTAGATGATTCTTACGAGGAACCGTATGTTCCTATGCCAATGCCAGGCGGGCGACGAACCTCAGAGGGGCTAGACACATTGGAAGTGGAAGCACCCGAGTGGCTTCAGACACTGGAAAGGACAGCGAACACTCACGAAGAACGGGTGGCAATTCAGATCCAATCACTAGCGAATTTAGAAGAGACCGTCATAAAGTCTGAATACTTCAGAAGCATGTCTCACCATAGATGGATCGGCACCAATAATGACCAGTATGTGCCATTCTGTATACTTTTGGCCGATTACAACGCGGAGATTCAACGACAATGTGGCAAACTTCCCACCTTTGCTACACAATTTGGTCCAGATGATCTGCCGGAAAGTGCTCAGCGTGGGTCCATCCATCAACCCACCTGGAGAATCAGGCTTTTGGAAACGTATCCAGAAATGGTTCGAACCTGGAATAATATGCCGTTGTTTATTAAGTACAACCCTTGTTACATTCCAGTTCTGCGATGACGCACCTGGCCTGAATTCACTATAGCTGTCAGAGATATCAAAGCCTGTGCAAAATGGTTGAATTATGTTTATCTAGCGCCTCCACGAGGACCTCCCACAGTCAATTACATGATTTCTACAATCTGTCACTGGAGTACTAGGCTACGCAATAATCCTGATGTGATGGCCCAGATGTGCATGAAAATATTTGAATTAATGCTAATCACTTTCAGGACGTTTAAAAACATTAAGGACCCTCACTTCTCAGGTGCAGGCTTTATGACAGGAAACCAAGATCTAGTGTATGATATGAGTACCACCCCGTCCATTGAAGTAATATATGCTTGGCACGCCAGAATCAAATACCTCCCAGCCTGCTTTAAATAGACCTTTGAGGAGATGTTCATCACCGGATTCTGGGAATATCACTCCGAAATCTTTATACCCAGACCATCCCATCTCCTCCAATTATTTGTTGTGGAGAGAACTATTTACTCAGAACAATTGAGGGTGCCTCATCCAGATGTTCCTGGTCCTGTGAATTGGGATGATTTGCTCACGGATCTAGCACGCGGATTGCGACTCGAAGAACACCACCTAGCCTCCGATGTCGTCCAATACTATGTTCAAAAATCCTCTAGACAAGGGTCTGTCAGGGGCGACAGACGCGAGAGTGGGGGGGGGGGTGTTGGCAGCAGTCAGGGAACAGAAGGAGCTACAAGACGAAGAGAGTCAGAGCGAAGGGACAGCACAAGCAGACACGGCAGTCAAAGAAGATCTGGCAAATAGGCCAATAATTTTCCTCATGAAGAAGCAAGTATGAGCATTCACGCAAATCTAGCACTTAGGCAACCTTTTAACTTTTCAAAACCTTTACACCGATTAAAAGTGATTTTCATCACTTAACACCATTGTAAATACCATTTCATATTGTTGTAGCTCCATTTTGTGCAAGCCAAGGAGTCCTTGAGCTTGAGGAGCTTTAGAAGTATCTACCTGCCAATTTTCGTAATTTTTGGATCTCGTTTGAGCCCTCAAATAAGCCCTGGAACCTAATTTTTAACTAGGCCGGACACTAGGTCTGAACAGGGCCAAAGCTAGTCAAAAACTATAAAAGGAGCTAGAGAGCTCATTTGTGAGGTTGGATTGTAATTGAAACAAACTTGTAAGAGCATTTTGAAAGTAATCTAAAGAACTCCATTGACTCTCCCTCTTTGTCTTACTGTGTGTGTGCGTGTGTGTGTATGTGTGTGCATGCTAGTGCGCTTCTCACTCACACACTTGTGCCGCCACTTGCTCGAGGTCTTCATACCATCCTCACGTCTTCCCGGATTGACATTAAAGGAGGTGCTACTCATCATTGAGCTACAGATGCAGAGATTATACAGTTAAAACAGTTAGTACAGGATAAAGACGACACTTGGAAATTTATTGGAAGAAACGCGAGTACAGCTTGATGAAGTCGTGCAGAGAGGCCAGGAGATGGCGAATTTAGCAAAGCAGACTAGTGTATAACTCTAGAACGCAAATGCCAATCTGTTTGAGGCAAATTCTGCTCTCAAATCCCAGATGATCTTAACTAGTCAACTTCAGAAGGAGGCAGCAAGGATTCGAAAGGAAAGAGATGCCTACTATCAGACCATTCAATATCAAGCTCAAGAACTGGAGAGAAGAGAAAAGCAATTATGTGGGCAAGCTGACATACTTTCAGAGTCGATAAACAGATTGAAGATATGAAATTGAGTCGTGACGCAGCCCTAGCAAATGATTTCTACTTGCAAGAGGCATTTTTGTAGACACAGGCTGACATCTTAATGAGTCAAGTGATTGTCGCAAGCTCTGTTCGCACTCACGCTCAGTTAGTCGAACCAGAAACCTTAAAACTAATGCTGGATTCTTTGAAGTAGAAGATTTCCAGAACTTTTAAATTAGCTCGCACCATGTATATACAGGGCATAGTAGACGAGCCCTAAAATGTTGTTTCCATTGTGGGTTCAAGTCCACCGTGCATGCCAGTGTAAGCCGCCGGATTGGCATATTGTAATTTCACATTTTTCCTATACTACACGAACCGAAAGGTCGTTGCGAAGTGATGTATTTGTTTATCGATCAATGAAAAGACATTGCGGTGACGCTCCGGCAACGACGAACAGTATCGCCAGACTGTCTGTCTGGGCGATTGCGTTCTGTGGATTCACCGTAGTGTAGTATTCATGAAGTCTTGAGTATTGTCGTTCTTACCTTTGCTTAATTACATTAACTTGTGATTAACACAATAAGGTTCTGTTGTCGATATACGTCTGTGTGATGGTAATCAGTAATTTCTACGCTATGTACTGTGAAAGGTATAAATGAGTATGAACAGTGAAACTATATAAAGAAGGCGATACCAGAATATTAACGTACTGCTTAATTGAGTATGTTAATTGGGAAAATTAAGATACAGGGCCTCTGATTTATCAGACCCCTACCACTCCCAAGAACCCGATAAAGAACTTAAAGTGCCTGTGACGTGAAACGCACGTTTAACACTAGTGCATTTTAACACCATCAATCTCTAGATCCAAGTACTATGTGTCATTCATTGATGATTATAGCAGATGGACAATACTTTGTTTTATGAAGCATAAAGATGAAGTGTTCTCTTGTTTCAAGAAATATCTAGCATTAGTAGAAAATCAAATGGGTAAGACTTTGAAGAGGCTAAGGTCAGATGGAGGGGAAGAATACTTCTCCCATGACTTTGATTCTTATCTCCAAGAGAGAGGGATCAAAAGAGAGATTACAACGAGATATACTCTAGATCAAAATGCAGTAGTAGAAAGAAGGAATACAACCATTTTGGAGGCTACAAGGTCAATGCTAAATGAGAAGAAGTAGCCCAATTATATATGGGTAGAGGTTGTGTCCACAACAACCTATCTAATCAATAGGATCCCATCAAAAGTGCAAGATGGTATGACACTTTATGAAGCATGGAATGGAAGAAGACCTAGCCTTGATCATTGCAGGATCTTTGGGTGCATAGCATATGCACACATACCTTCACAAATCAAAGGCAAATTGGATCCAAAGGCAAAGAAGGCTATGACCTTAATAAAAAAGGTTACAAGCTAAATAATCCAAGAAATAAAGATTTCATTTTTTGTAGAGATGTTGTGTTTGATGAAAACAAATCTTGGTTTGAAGATGATTGCACGAAAATCAAACTTTCCTATGACATAGAGGAAGAACTCCAGCATTGTCAAAGAGGAATGAGCATACTCATGAAGACTCAAGTGATTCTGATAATGATCAGAAGACTCCAAGAAGAGAAATCAACTCCTTCAAACTCCAAAGGCAAGGCCAAAGTCCAGGAGATGAGGGATATAGTAGAATCATCTCAACAAACTATAAGGATATCTACTAGAGGCAAAAAGAAGCCAAAAAGGTATGGTTATGACACATCCTTGGTGATTAAGCATTCTATTTATATTGCTCAGGATACAAACTCAAAAAAACCATCAACATATGAAGAGGCCAAGGAAAAACTAGAATAGGATGCCATGGAAGAAGAAATAGAAGCTCTACAAGAGAATCAGACTTGGGAATTGGTTCCCAAGAAAGCATCTATGAAGGTCATTGGTTCAAGGTGGATTTACAAGGTAAAAAAGAATTTTGATGGATCAATCAATAGGTACAAATCAAGGCTTGTGGCTAGAGGGTTTTTCTCAAACCCAAGGTATTGATTATGAAGATGCATGCTCACCTATGGCAAAGATGCCTACAATTAGAGTACTCATGTGTGTAACATCTTCTAAGAATTGGAATATCTATCAACTAGATGTTAAAAATGCTTTTCTAAATGGTTGGATTTCAGAGGAGGTATACAAGGCTCAACCTCCTAGCCTTGAACATCAATCATATCCAGAATATGTATGCAGGTTGAAGAACGCCTTGTATGGCTTGAAGCAAGCTCCTAGGGCTTGCAATCATAGGTTAGTTACCTATTTGCAGGATAAAGGATTTATGGTGAGCAAAGCAGATCCTTCTTTCTCCATAAAGAGGAACCACTCAAAGGTCATATACCTCTGTGTGTTCAAGATCAGTGATGTTGGCTTACTCACATAATTCCTAGGTTTGGAAGTGGTATATACAGACAAAGGTATGTTCCTAAATTAGAGAAAGTACATTGGGGATATGCTTGCCAAATTCAAGATGGAAAATACAAAGGTTGTAGGTACACCCATGGAGGTAAACAAGAAGCTAAATGCTCATGAAGGTGAGTTAATTGAAGATGTGACTAGTTACCAAAGCTTAATTGCAAGTTTGAGGTATGCTAGTGTAACTAAAGTGGATATACAATATGGACTTAGTGTGCTAAGTAAACCCCAAGGAAAACTAACATGGAAGCAGCCAAAAGAATCCTAAGATATTTGAAAGGCACAATCAATGAAGGGCTGTATTATCCTTACACATCTGATATAGATGTCAAATTATTTTTTGATGCAAATTGGGCAGGTTCCAAAGATGATAGGATAAGCACATCAGGCTATCTCACATTTGCAGGTACCAAATTGATCTCATGGTCTTCAAAGAAGCAACTTACAATTGCTCTCTCATCAACTTAAGCTGAATATAGAGGACTTTCAAATGCTACTCAAGAAGATATGTGGATCAAACCCTTATATTTAGATTTAGGGTTGAATATAACCAGTGCGCAAATATTTGGAGACAACATTAGTTCATTACATCTTGCTACTAGCCCGATCTATCATGTCAGAACCAAATATATTGAAGTTCACTACCATTATGTTAGAGAAAAGATCATGAGTAAGGAGATACAACTCTCATATGTATCCAAACATCAACAATGTGTAGATATGATGATAAAAGCATTACATGAAAGCAAAGTGAATAGGTTCAAATCAATGATTGGTTTGCAAGAAATTATAAAGGACCAAAGACTCAAGCATCTAAGGCTTGAGGGGAAGCTATTGGTACATTTAGCAATCCTAAATGCTTGGCTAAATATTCAGGACTACTTCTCAATTCATGTATCTTACATGGACCACATATGAACACCTTCTTCTCAATTTACGAGTATTTACCTTTGGATAAATGTAAAAGCAAGATAATATGGAATCTCATGAAGTTATGGTGCTGAACCCACGACTAATGTGGTAGAAGGAATCAATTTAAACCACCCCTAAAGTGTAGCAACACTTTTAGTTGAGGAAAATTCAAAATTCAAACTCACTAGTTGAGTATAAATAGAGAATACTTTAGTCGCGAGTAAAGAGAATCATTGTGAGAGCTATTGAGCTACATCATTGAGCATACCATGAGCTCAACATAGGTATGAGTATTCCACTACACTTCTCTTGTATCATATGTTTATTAGCTTACACAATGTGGAAGATTTCTTCATGTTCATTTCTATCTATAGTTCTTTGTTGCATCTTCATCATTTTAGTGATTTTTGTAGAGGTGATTTCTCTGTGTGTACTAAACTATTTGCTACATTTTAACTTGGTATAGTTAGATTAATATGTATAATATTTACATATCAAGTCTCATTATTTTTAGTTCAGAAAAGCTTAAGATATGAACTAAATAAGTCAACTATGTATGCACATCTTCATGCTCCTAAAATGTCAGGATGACCCCCCTGAGTTGCTAAGTTTATTTCACAATATATGATGCCTCTAAATTCATGAAATAAATTGTGTTTGTTAGCTATAAATTTGAATTAGATGTGTGCAAAAGTGCTTTGCTCACTTCATACCAGGTATTGAGCTCTAAGAAAAACACTAAGCACCTACATTCCCAAAATAGAAGGTTTCTTCACATTTCTAGTACATACAAGTTATGTGTTTTGATGCAAACCTTTGAAAGGGATGTTCCAAATGTAAATGCATTATTGTGAAGCCAAAAAAGCCCTATTAAGCATTCCTGGAGTCAACTTGGTAAGTGTAGAGCAGGTTTTGTGCAATACCACCTCATATCTTGAGCATACCAATCCATCTCTTCAAATCGTGCACCCTAGCTCATCTTCATTCCACCACCGCATTTCTAGTATAGTGTCATGTTGAGGTTGTAGCAAGGAATGACCAAAATCCCTCACCACCTTGCATGGAAACAAGAAGGAAAGCTCAAGAGTGACTCTCCTCTCATCCACCCCTACCTCCCACATGTTCAAGCCATTGGCATCAGCCCCATGCTATGCCACATGCTTGAAACAAGGAGAATAGGGAGTAAAGGATCCTAGTCCATGAGGAAAAATACAAGAAATGCAACTACTCTACTCACACAAAGGAGAGACATGCATAGGCACACACACTCCACTCTCACACACTCACAAAGACACAAATACATGTAAATGTAACTAGTCTTGGAGTAAATGACAACCTTCTTCCATTGATAAGAGATATTACATGAGAGCACGTCGACCAAAAGCCCCCTTCTTTACAAAAATGAGCTTCTATATATAGGCTAAGCTCTATTCCCCATGTGCTCTTTTGAAAAGTCAAAAAGTGGATCTCTCTCTAACTAACATATCTTCTAGGATATTCTGAGATCAAATGTGTAACAAACAAATCTCCAAAAAAGACATGCGTGGGATTTTCTACGTGGGAATTCCTTAGAGGGGCAAAAAAGATGAAATATGAAGAGTCTTCTATACTAAGGCATAAAGAAATATTAGTGCCCTAAGAGAGTGTTCACATGTGACACTCAAGTATATACAAGGAGGGTTATTCTTATCGTCTAGGGAGGGTTCTCATGCACAATTGAGGATGTGTGCATACCCTACAACCAAACACTCTTCCCCCCCTAGACTTTGTCATCTTCGACAAAGCTAAGATGAGAGGATCATACATAACTGATCTGTTCCAAGTGGGAGTCTTCAAATCTGAAAATCCTTTAGGTCTTCAGATTTTGCAATTCTTCATTCTGCAATGCTTTCAGGCTGCAAATCTTTAGGTCTTCAATGATCTTCAATTGTGTAGCCCTTCAATCTTCCAATCTTGAATCTACAAATCTTCAATCTTCAGAGCTGGGCGACACAATCCCCTTGGGGGGCAGTCAGCCCAACATGCATCCCATTGCGTAGTCCCATGTAGGACTGGTGAAGCTTTTGCAAGGAGCTCCTAAACCTGAAATTTAAAACATACATAGAGCAAGTAGACTGCTTCTCAAAAATGAAGTATACTATGAACATTCACTTCCAAATTTAGTTTCCACTTCAGGGATCATTCATTCCTACAAGACTTGCTCTTCTAGAGAGAATTCTGCGTGAAAATCTTCTTGTCCTTGCGATCCAAAAAATGATAGCCCAAAAAAGCAAGGGGCCCAGTAAGGATTAATAGTGCCTATCTCTTATATCTCTGTGATGCCTGATGGAGAGTGTTAATCTCCAAAAGAAAAAGCTATCAGGCTTGATGTTAGACCACCTCTATCAAGAATAACTTTAAAATCCAACTAATTTTTGAAGACAATCACCAAACTATCAAGAAATTAGCTAACTGTGAAGAAAGTCATTTCACCGAAAAGTCTGCTGCACATTAATCACTCATTGATTAATCATTTGAGTAAAGTTTCTGATGAAACTTTTTAGGATGTGTCCCCTAGAGTTTGCGCACCTCCTCCAAGCTAAAACACTTCAAAAGCTTTAGTAGATTATGAGAAATGCTTCAAACAATCTACCTACATCTGAAACTGCCTTCCTGTAAAGTCGATTTTGACACCTGCAACTTCTAACACATAGTTCTCCTAATCTAGAACCCGTTTAAGCAAATGCTTTTAGCCATAGATGGCTTACCTTCCAACTTAGATTTTGACTCCTCATTTGTGTAAAATTTTACATTGTTCACTGAGAACTGATCATTTCTTTGACCATCGAAACTGCACCTGTTTCAGAAGACACTCAACACTTTCTCACATATAGATGTTCCTACATAAAATTCTCTCAGCCTGTTTGCAATTGAACTCTCAAACTTTAACCATAGATAGATTAACTATGGAACAAGATGTTTACAAAAGGATTTTTGATAAAATCAAACACAAAAGGAGAATTAGAGAAAAGATCGATGCGCAATTCTCTGAACATTCTTTCTATTCAATTCTTCATACATCTGATGGATGATACATCCAATACACCATCTTTTCATCTATGATTCATCTTTCTTTTTTACGACCATCTACACGTATCTATATATATACATATGAGTATTGATTCGTCATTACTTGAAGTATATTGAAGTATTTACAAAGCTAATGTACATATGTTTTAAAGAACTTTACTATCTGAATCTTCTCTTTACTCCATGAAGTTGGACTTCAATCTTTTCTTCATTTCTTCACTTCTAGGCTTTATATAATCACAATTTTTGATTGTCTTGCACCAATAGCTCCCCCTCAATCATCAATTGTGATTACCTGCATCTTCTTTATTCCTACCAGATCTTTAAACCTCTGCAACTTTGGTCCATCCAAGCTTTTTGTCATCATATCTGCAAGTTGATCTTTTGTGAGAGTATGCATAACTTCTATTTCTTTATCAACAACCTTCTCTCTCTCAGAAAATGATACTGAATCTCAATATGTTTAGTTCTAGCATGGAACACAGGATTTGCTGCCAAATATAAAGAACTTATATTGTCTCCACAAATGATAGGAGTACTCTGAACAATATCAAAACTCTTCATAAGAGTCTTTAACCATATTACTTCCTTTGCAGCTTCTACCATGCCTTTGCATTCTGCTTCTGTAGATGATAAAGCAACTGTATGTTGCTTCTTGGACCACCATGAAATTAGCTTATCTCCCACATAACACAAGTATCCATGTGTTGATCTTCTATCATCACAATTACTTGCCCAATCTGCATCACTATATATTTTGACTCTTGTATCTGAAGTAAATCCATAATACAGACCTTCTTTAAGTGTGCCCTTGATGTACCTAAGTACCCTTTGTCCGGCAATCCAATGTTCCTTTCTAGGACAATGCATGAATTGAGATAGAACTCCAATTGCATATGATAAGTCAGGTCTTGTTATTGTAGCATAAATTAGGCTACCCACCAAACTCTGATAAAGCTTCATATCTTTGAATTCTTCTCCTCCATATCTACTCAATCTATGATTCACTTCCATTGGAGTTGGTGCTATCCTGCAATCTTCCATTTTAAATTTGGTTAGCAAATTTTTGAGATACCTTTCTTGAGTTACATATACTCCCTGTTGAGTATATGAAATCTCCATTCCCAAAAAGAATGACAGATTTCCCAAATCACTGATTTTGAATTCTTTCTCCATCTGCTTCTTAATCATGTGTATAACTTTGTCATCTGTTCCTGTAAGTATTATGTCATCAACATAAATACAAACATAAATAAATCCATCCTCACTTGCTTTGACCAACAAGCTACTATCTGCCTTTGAAGCTTGAAATCCAAGTTCCTTCAAGAACTTTACAAGCCTATAATTCCATGCCCTTGGGGCCTGCTTCAACCCATACAAAGCTCTCTTGAGCTTACAGACATGATTTGGATACACTTGATCCTTGAAACCATCTAGTTGTTCCATGTAAACTTTATCTGAAATAAAACCATTCAAAAATGCATTCTTCACATCTAATTGAGATAATTTCCAACCTTTACAAGCAGCAATTGCTATGAGAGTCCTTATGGTTGTCATCTTTGCAACAAGACTATAAGTTTCATCATAGTCCACACCATATGTCTGTGCATATCCCTTTACAACAAGCCTGGCTTTGTACCTAGATACACTTCCATCTACAAACCTTTTTGTTTTGTAGACCCATTTACATCCAATGATCTTCTGGCTATTTGGTTTAGGAACCAAATCCCAAGTCTCATTTCCCATCAATGCATCATATTCCTCTTGCATAGAATTTTCCCAATTCTTCTTTCCTTTAGCTTCATCATATGTGGATGGACCTTCATATGCTTTTAACATGTAAGCATAATCTTTAGTAGTCAAGAATGAAGTATCATAGCTATACCTTGTAGGTTGCCATTTGTGCCTAGATGACCTTCTGAGTTCTCCATATCTTGAAGTTTCTGGTTCATCATATTCTGGATCAAACCTTGGCACTTCTTCAACTTCAACCTGTACTTCATTATTCTCCTTTTCATCAAATATCTGAACCTTTGATTTACCTTTCTTTTGATTCACAACTTCTTCAACATCTGCATGAACATTAAGTGTACCTACATACCAAGTACTATCCTTAGACACAATTGCTTTGTGGATGGACTCCACAACCTATAACCCATCTGCTTGTCATCATAACCAATGAATACATACTTCTCTGCTTTAGGTTCGAATTTATGCCTCAATTGTGATGGCACATATGCATATGCCAAGCATCCAAATATTTTACAATGATCCAAGGTAGGTCTCTTACCCCACCAAGCCTCATATGGTGTCATACCCTGCAAGACTTTACATGGTAACCTATTGACCAAATATGAGGCTGTGTTTACAGCCTCAACCCACAAATAATTAGGGAAATTTTTCTCCTTCATCCTGGATCTTGCAAACTCAACAAGAGTTCTGTTTCTTCTTTCTGCTACTCCATTTTGTTGAGGAGAGTACCTACAAGTAACTTCTCTCTTTATACCTGCATTCCACAAATAATCACTGAACTCATTAGAGAAATACTCTCCCCCTCCATCTGACCTTAACCTCTTCAATTTTTGACCTGTAATTCTTTCTGCATATGCATGATAGTGTTTAAATCTATTAAACACTTCTGACTTGTCTTTGATCACATAGATTGTAATCCACCTGGTAGCATCATCAACATATATGACATAATATCTTGAACCATTTATACTGAAGTCCTTTGAAGGACCCCACACATCTGTACATCTGTATGTCATGTGTTGACCTGCAACATTAGGCAATCCAAGCATTGAACCATTGTTAATCATTTCTTTAATACCTCTTTCATTAGTGTCCAAGTATTTTATGCCAAAGATCCAATTCAAACACCTTTTGCTCTCCATATGTGAACATAGCATGTCCAACATTACCTTGTATCTTTAATGTGAAAAGCCTTCCTTCCTTCTTCCCTGTAACAATTTGTTTATACCCTTGACTAGGGTATTCAACATAAACTCCATCATTCGTGAACCTTACCTCATATCCTTTTTCCACAATTTGTCCTACACTGATCAAGTTCTTTGGAATTGTAGGAACATACAGAACCTTACTCAAGAGAGTACTTCCATCTTTGGCTTTAACTGAACCAATTGACTTTACTTTGTGCTTTGTATTATCACCTGTTTGAACTGTATGATTGATTGCCTTATGATCTAGATCAGTCATCAAAGCAATATTTCCACTCAGATGATTACTACATCCTGAGTCAATATAAAATACTCTCATGTCTTTATGTGAGGCTTCACAGGTTGCATTCATAATAAGAGTTGAATCTTCTTTCTGATCTGATGCATAATTGTAGTAGGTGTTATTATAGGATTGATTTTGGAAGTTTCTTCCTCCACCTCTTCCAAAAGAATTCCTACCACCTCTACCTTTGAAGTTTCCTCTCTAATATCTGCCACCTCTTCCTCTTTGATTAAATATCTGATTAAAATTACCATTGTTTTGATTATTATGCCAACAATCATGAGATAGATGATTGGTCTTACCACATATCCAACAAGCTCTGACATTATCTTTGTTATTTCTGCCTCTTCCTCTACTTCTGCCACTTCCTCTTCCTCTTAGGAAGTTTGCTTGACTTGGAGTACCTTCATCTTCAACTGATTGTTGCTTTCCTTTGCTAGCTTTCTTCTTTTCTTTAGAATACATTTCATTGTCACAAGGAAGGAGATAAGGAAGAGAGCTCACACACACACTCTCACTCTCAAGGAGAAGCGCCCACACAAATTGAGACAAGGAAGAATAAACTTCTTCTTCTTCTTCTTCTATTACATAAAAGGAATGTACAAGAATGACCTAAAAACAAGAATACAACAAGTGCAATATATAAAGACCAGTACATAAGGAAAAACCTAATGTCGGTGAATGAGTGAGCTCACAAGAAACAAATGTGCCATCACTCTCGATAGATAAATCCAATAAAGCTCAATGAAATATCCCTGACATATACCGACGTGACCACTATACATGTCAGAGAAATGAAAAATTGGTACGTGTCATCCTAGATCATCACATGTTGAGCTTGATATCTCAACACTCCCCCTCAAGCTCAACGCCATATCCTGTAATCCAAGCATCTTCTGAAACTTCTTCAACTTCTCAGCTCCAAGTGCTTTAGTGAAAATATCAGCAACTTGCTCATCTGTTCTCACATAAACAAGATCAATATCACCTGCTAATACCTTCTCTCCGATGAAGTGATAATGCACCTCGATATGCTTTGTTCTAACATGGAAAACAGGGTTCCGTGCTAACTATATGCTACTAAGATTATCACAATAGATAGTGATAGGCTTTTGCACTTCCACACCTAAATTTGCAAGTAACATCTCCAGCCATGATGCCTCACATGCTGCCATTGCAGCACCTCTATACTCAGCCTTTGTACTCGACAAAGCAATAGTGGGTTGCTTCTTACTGCTCCATGTAATAGCTACACCTCTAAGTGAGAAAAGAAAGCCACTAGTAGATCTTCTATATGGAGTACTACCAGCCCAATCTGCATCGGTGTATCCATGAACCTGCAAGTCTATACCAGCTTCATAAAACAATGCATAATCCAAAGTAGCACTCACATAACGTAGAGTGTGCCTCAGAGCATCCAAATGTGGCTTCCTGGGAACCTGCATAAACTAACTTTCAAGTCCAACAGTGTAGCTTAAATCAGGACTTGTAATTGTAAGATATATAAGACTTCCCACAATTTTCCTGTACATAGTAGCATTTTCCGATGCTTCACCTGATGTAGTATCCAATTTCAAATTCTGATCTAAAGGCATAGAAATTGGCTTACAATCAGCCATACCGTACTTTTGCAGCATATTCAAGGCATATTGCCTTTGTGATATCCATATACCTGTTTCTATATGTATAAACTCAATGCCCAAGAAATAGCGTAGCACACCAAGATCTTTCATGTCGAATTCCTCCATAAGAAGTTTCTTTACCTCTTTGATGATTTCTTCATTATCACCACCTACAATCAGGTCAGCAACATAAATAGCCACAATAGTGATGCTATCATCAGCCTTCCTTGCATATAGTGAGTGATCTACATCACACATAGAAAGCCCAATGCTGGTTAAGTAATCAAGAATCCTTGCATGCCATGCACGCGGAGCCTGCTTCAGCCCATACAAAGCCTTTTGCAACCTGCAACATATTCTGGATGCTTTGAATCTTCATATCCTTGTGGCTGGTCCATATATACTTCTTCCTGTAACTCACCATGTAGGAAAGCATTCTTCACATCCATCTGATGCAAAGTCCATCCTTTTGCTATAGCTAATGCAACAAGTGTCCTAACAGTAGACATTTTAGCTACAGGGCTGAATGTTTCCTCATAATCAATGCCATATGTCTGTGCATATCCTTTAGCTACCAATCGTGCTTTATACCTGCTTATGCTACCATCAACATTATGCTTTACCTTGTAAACCCATTTATAGCCTATGGGTTTCTTTCCTTGCGGCAATGGAACCAGCTTCCATGTATCATTTCCATAAAGTGCAGCCATCTCCTCATCCATAGCTTTTTCCCAATCTGCATTACCAATTGCATCTTCAAAACAAGAAGGTTCAGTGTCTTGTATTACCTTTGTCATGTAGGCACAATGGCAAGCCATGTAACTATCATATGTCAATCGTTGCACTGAATTACGCATCCTCCCAGATCTTCTTGGTCCTGGGTCACTTCTCCTTGTATCATCTTCATGTGCCCTTCTTACTCCTGGAGTCTTCACAGAGGGCAATCCAAGTTCCTCATCAAGACTCTTTTCTGAACCGCTTGAATCTCCATCACCGTCTTCAAAACCTGCACATGTTTTATGATCAGCAGAAAGCTTTTCTTTACCTTTTTTGGATGTATTTGATTAATTTGCTGGACTGAAATTCCCACGTAATCTTCCACTCCATGGATTTGAGTTGGAACTATTGCTTGGTGATGCATCCGGTCCACTCAAAACCTGAGATTCTGCACTTGATTTTTCAGCATTTTCTTTGTCATTTGGTTCAAGACTCAGTCCTTCTTTGGCATCTGCATAGAAGCTTGACATTTCATCAAATACCACATCTCTGCTCACCTTTACCTGTCGTGTGAGTGGGTTATAACATTTATATCCCTTTTGCTCAAGGGAGTATCCAATGAAGACACACTTTTCTGCTTTTGGATTAAGCTTCGTCCTCAATTCATCTAGGACATGTACATATGCAATACAACCAAAAACTTTCAGATGTGATAAGTTTGGCTTTTTACCTGTAAACTTCTCTTTAGGTGTAACTTGATGTACAGTAGTAGTCGAAGTTCTGTTCATGATGTATACAACAATATGCACAACTTCTGCCCAATAACAATGAGGCATATTCTTCTCAACCATTAAGGCTCTTGCTATTTCTGCAATATGTCTGTTTTTGCGTTCAGCAATACCATTCTGTTGTGGTGTGTACCTGCATGAAAATTGACGCCAAATTCCATGATTTTTTAGAAAACTGCTGAACTCATTTGACATGTATTCACCTCCTCCATCAGATCTTAATGTCTGAATGTACTTCCCTGTCTGCCTTTCCACCATAACTTTAAAATTCTGGAAGTGAGTAAACACCTCGCTCTTTTCTTTCATGAAATATACCCATACTTTGCGTGTATGGTCATCAATGAAAGTAACATAGAACCTGCACCCACCCATAGATGTGGTCTTTGCTGGACCCCAAACATCTGTATGTACTACTTCTAGTACATTCTCACTAACATGCTTGTCATGTGGAAATGATGCTCTTGACTGTTTTCCAAATTGACATGCTGCACATACCTTTTGCATTTCTGCAACTTTGAAACTTGGTAGTCCATGGACAATCTCCTATGACTGCATCAGTTTCAGCCTTTGCAAGTTTGCATGTCCAATCCGTTTGTGCCATATCTCTATATCTGCAATAACTCCTGCACCTTTTGCAAACATGGCTGCATTCATTTCAGGAATCTTCACATTTAAGGTGACCATCCTACCCACTTTGTTTCCTTTGGCAACCAATCATCCATCCTGCTTGTACTCTTCTACATATAATCCATCAGCATTGAACCTGACTTGTAATCCTTGGTCAACCATTTGTCCAACAGAAACCAGATTCTTTGTTATATTTGGAACATGCAGCACATCAGCGAGATGTTTTACCTTTCCATCCTCCATAGACAATGCTATGTTTCCTATATGCTCAATAGGATGCGATGTATCATCACCTGTTTCAACATATCTAGGAACTGGCATTTTCTGCAAACTACTAAACCATTCTGCATGACTGGTCATGTGATTTGAAGCACGTGAATCAACATACCAGACATTATCATTAGATTTTGAAACATCAGCAGACATCGTATTCATCATGTGATGTTGAACCATAAACAGCTTCTTAGAATCATCTGCACTTGTAGATGCATAGTTGTTTTGCTGCCTTCTGATATTTTGATTCTTCAACTTGCAATCACGTTCAAAGTATCCAGGTTTACCACAATTCCAGCATCCTTTACTATCATTACTTGAATCATTCCTTTGGAAATTTCTGCGACCTCTTTGACTCCCCCTGCCTCGAAACTGTCCTCTTCCTCTTGCATGATTCTGTTGTTGACCTTGGTCTTGGTTATTGTTTCCTCTTCCACTTCCAAAACCTCTACCTCTGCCTCTTCCTCTGCCAGAGTAGAGTACCTGCTCAGAACTGGGCTTTCCTTGGGAGTTTGAATCCTCACCAAGATTCTTTTCTTAAATAATCAGCATAGATACCAAATCAGCAAAATTCAAAATATTTTCCCTGGTCTGTATAGAAATTCTAAACTGCTTATATGCAGCTCCTAAACCACGAAGGCACACTTCCACCTTATCATCATCATCATCTACATTCACGCCAATAGATGCAAGTGACTCACATATGCTTTTGATTTTTAGAGTGTAGTCACTTACCGACATGCTCTTTTTCTCCAATGTATGCAGCTCGTTCTTGAGTTGCAATTTCCGTGCCTTTGTATTGGTCTCGTACAAAGTGACCAAACTGTTCCAAGCCTCTTTTGGAGTCTTGGCATCCTGTATGTGTCCAATCATGCTATCCTATATCCTAACAGATAGCCAATACATTACCTTTCGTGCTCCTTGATTCTATGCTCTTAACTGTCATGCAGTCCGATTCCTTTTTGGTAACTGCGGAGCATTTTCATTCTCTCCTTCGATGTACTTCCAGTAGCCTTTTCCCATCAGGAAATTCGTCATTCTGAATCTCCAAGCATGGAAGTTGTTCTTGTCTAGCTTATCGCTCATAAGCTGACTCATTCCATCTGCATTTGCCATTTCTGCAACAATTCACGACACTGCAACACACTACAAGCAACACTTCTGCTTGAACACTGTCGCACTATGACATGACAGTTCGATCTCAGAAAAACACAGTTTTCGTGTATCAACAGTACACGGAATCGCTTGAAATTCTGGATCTGGAATATATGAGTGTCGCCGAACACAATGCAAGTTACAGTTTCTGAAACTGACCTGGTTTTTCTGTGGGCCCCACCTTGCGGGCTCGAAACGGAGGTCGAGATGGCTCCGAAACTTCGATCTGACAAAAACAAGTGACCCTAAAGGCCTAAAGGGATAACTCACGAACATATTTTGAGGTCTTCTACCTTCATGCTGATTTTCGTAGCAAACAGAGGCCGTTTGTGAAATCGCGTTTTCTCCACGCCTTGCCGCGCAGTCTTCATCGTCGCCTTCTCCACGAGCTCTCTACAGCCACGTTGGCTCTAATACCATGTCACGAGGAAGGAGATAAGGAAGAGAGCTCACACACACACTCGCACTCTCAAGGAGAAGCACACACACAAATTGAGACAGGGAAGAATAATCTTCTTCTTCTTTTTCTATTACATAAAAGGAATGTACAAGAATGACCTAAAAACAAGAATACAACAAGTGCAATATATAAAGACCAATACATAAGGAAAAACCTAATGTCCGTGAATGTGTGAGTTGACAAGAAACAATTGTGCCATCACTCTCGGTAGATAAATCTAATAAAGCTCAATGAAGTATCCCTGACATATACCGGCGTGACCACTATACATGTCAGAGAAACGAAAAACTGGTACGTGTCATCTTGGATCATCACATGTTGAGCTTGATATCTCAACATGCATGACCTGCACTCTTATCAACATCTCCTTTGATATCATTCTCAAAAGTTAGCATATGTCCTAACAATTGATTCAAATCAAGAGTGAAATGATCTAATGAAAGTTCTGTAGACAAAATAAAAGGCATCCACTTCTCATCTCCTCTTAGCCCTGTGAGAATTTGTCTTACCAACTTATCTTCTTCAATATCTTCATCAATTGCACCTAAAGAATCAGCAATGTCTTTCATCTTTGTCACATAATCAGATATTGATTGTGAAGCCTTCTTCTTGAATGTAGTAAATTCTGCCCATAATGAAGCTTTCCTTGATTTGGTTGTATTTTGGAAATGCTCTTCCAAAGCATTCCAAATGTCACTTGCACTTTCAAGTCCTCTGATATGAGGATGCAAATAATCATTCACTGCCATGTAGATTATGCTCCTTGCTTGAGCATCCTTCTTCATCCAAATCTTTATATCTGCAAGCTCCTCCCTAGTTGGAACACTAGGATCTTTGAACTCTGGCTTTTCTTCCTCTCCTGTGATGTATCCCATTAGATCTTTGCTCATAAGATGAGCTTCCATTCTCATAGACCAAGCTGGATAGTTCTCTCTATCCAACTTCTCCATTTGGAGACTCTCTCCCATCCTTTCTTCACCTGTACTATCAAATCTTTAATCCTTATAAGGAATGAATGTACCTTAGCTTTGAATATTGCTCCTTTTGATCCTTTGATAGCCTTTATGTGTCTTCCTTCAGTCTTTCTTCCACACTTTATCCTTTTGAACCTTCAAGGTGTGAAATTTGTATATCTGCAGCAGTCGACGTCTTCATTTTCCTCCATTTTGATACTTCTTGCTCTGATACCACTGATGGAGAGTGTTAATCTCCAAAAGAACAAGCTATCCTTGATGTTAGACCACCTCTATATCAAGAATAACTTTAAACTCCAACTAATTTTGGAAGAAAATCACCAAACTATCAAGAAATTAGCTAACTGTGAAGAAAGTCATTTCATAGAAAAGTCTGCTACACATTAATCACTCATTGATTAATCATTTGTGTAAAGTTTCTAATGAAACTTTGTAAGATGTGTTGTCTAGAGTTTTCGCACCTCCTCCAAGTTAAAACACTTTGAAAGCTTCAGTAGATTATGAGAAATGCTTCAAAAAATCTACCTATGTCTCAAACTACTTCCTGTAGAGTCGATTTTGACACCTGCAACTTCTAACACATAGTTCTCCCAATCTAGAACCCGTTTAAGCAAATGCTTTTAGCCATAGATGGCTTACCTTCCAACTTAGCTTTTGACTCCTCATTTGTGTAAAAGTTTACACTATGCACTGAGAACTGATCATTTCTTTGACCATCAAAACTCTGCCTCTTTTAGAAGACACTCAACACTTTCTCACATATAGATATTCCTACATAAAATTCTCTCAGCCTGTTTGCAATTGAACTGTCAAACTTTAACCATAGATAGATTAACTATGGACGTAGATGTATACAAAAGGATTTCCGATAAAATCAAACACAGAAGGAGAACTAGAGAAAAGATCGATGCGCATTTCTCTTAACCTTCTTTCTATTCAATTCTTCATACATCTGATGGATGATACATCCAATACACATCATCTTTTCATCTATGCTTCATCTTTTTTTTAACAACCATCTACACGTATCTATATATACATATGAGTATTGATTCGTCATTACTTCAAGTATATTGAAGTATTTACAAAGCTAATGTACATATGTTTTAAAGAACTTTACTATCTGAATCTTCTCTTTACTCCATGAAGTTGGACTTCAATCTTTTCTTCATTTCTTCACTTCTAGGCTTTATATAATCACCAATTGTTGATTGTCCTACACCAACAATGCCAAAATTTGTTATTTCCAAGTGAGTGTGTGACATATTGCAATGAATAGCATGAGATGAATGTGGTTTCATGATTAACTTATGTTCTTGCCATCATTTATAATATGCTCATATCAGCAAGCTTGCTAATTGGCATGGGTATTATGCGTTCACAAAATGATAAGACAATAGTGCAACGTTATTACTCGTATCATTCTATAAGCATTCATGAAATTCAAACAACTTATCCAGAGTTATTCCTGCAAAGCATAGTAGCAAATCATCTATAGGAGGTAAGAAGGATCAATGCTGAAGTTCTTACTGTGTTGGCCTAGAATGCATTATAAAGAATAAGCCTTAAATGAGCATTGTAAAACCAGGGAGTTACTTCCAAAGCAAAAAACATCCTTTGGGACTTTCATACTTAAAGACTATAGAACAGGTCTGAATCCACATAGTGTTTCCAGCTTTATTGGAACAAGATATCCTCCATACATATTGAGCAAGTAGTGTGTAAAGCAAAAAGTAATCAAGTTTTTTGTTTTTCTTCTTTTTTTTAAAAATTTTTTTCTTTTTGTTTGAAAAGAGAAAGGGTTTAGATAGATGACTACCCTTCCTTTAATCCAAGACAAGCACCCACATTAAGAGATGACAGAGATAGGGGTGGTGCTACAGTGTGTGTGTGTATTGAGGTGTGTGTAAATGTGAGAGTGAGAGAGATAAGGGGTTTAGGGGTTGGTCCTGTGAAACATTCAAATTGAACTAAAACTACCCTACAAAAAGCAAGAAAATGGGGAACTAATTGAAGGGCTTTGGTGTGCAGAACAAGAGGAGGAAGGAGGAGATGGAGGGAGATAGAAGAGAGGAGAGACGCGCAGACATGCGTGGGAGCCTCGAAACCCACATAATGATCTCTCTTGAGGCAATGCTCTATATATGATGTATATATATGAATATGGGCGTAAGGTCACATGAGCCTTACATCCCCAACAATCTCCCACTTAAGGGTCAATGTGACCATAAGTGGTAACATATACAAAGAATGATGTAGGACTATACAATAATGTACAGGAAGAGTCCGGATCTCTACCCATACTAGATCAGCCTACACCAACCGCCTCGAACAAGGTGTATCCATGCACCTCAAACTACTCTAGACTCATATCGACAAGAGTCGAGCTCATATCTGACTGGTGCAAGAACTGATGAAGTTCTTGCAAAGCTCCCACTCGCTCTATGCCTGTGTCAATCATCGAACAACTGACAACTCCAAGTGCAAATGCTCCAATAGCAACTGCAATATCTGGTCTCGAGCATAATAACTCATACATCAAACTCCCGAATGCTGACGAACCATGTGCTATCCTGGCTAACCTAAGTATGTCAGCCATGCCTATATCCAAGGCATCCAAAGCACCATCATCAAGACCACCATGTCCTGACATATCTGTGTCAACATTTGGCATGAGCGAATCTAAGAATGACTGCATAATTGCTGACTGATCAACATCTAAATCAGTCATCCTCTCAACCAAGGATGTGTCTAGCTGTGCACCGTGAGAGCTAGTATGCTCTGGCATACACTGTGTATCATAAGAGCTATCCTGCTCTACCACACCAAGTGTATCATCATGCTCCACATGAGCTAACTGCACAACATCAACATCAAGATTAAAATGATGATCAAACTCTAACTGAGTATCATCACAATGCTCTACATGAGCATCCACATCATGCTCTAAAGCATCCAACTGATCATCTAAAGTGTGCTCCACAAGAGCATCCACATGATCAACCAAACCATGCTCTACATAAGCATCATGAGCATCCAAAACATGCTCTAGATGTGCATCCATCTGAGCATCTGAATCTTGCCATATATATGCAACATGAATGTCACTAGACCTATGTGTAGGTAGACAAAATGAGACATGATGAGTCTCACATCGCACATAAGGCTGAACTCCCACTGAGACGAGACTGTCTCTCACATGAAGTACCTGTAGTGGATACCTGTGCCCAATCCTGGCACCTCTGACAAGCATAAGCTGTCCCAACTGCAACTCAAAATGATGCTCACCAAGGAATGCATAACATCTACTCTCCTGTAACTCGCTAACTGAAATCAAGCTCATAGGGAGTGAAGGCACATAGCATACATGTTTGAGTATAAGTGATGCTCCACTGGGTAGCATAAGGCATACATCTCCTGCACCCTCAATATCATATGTCGTACCATCAGGCAACTGCACATATCCACGACTCTCACCTGAGAATCGACAAAACCACTCACGATATGGAGTAACATGAAAAGTGGCTAATGCATCAAGCAACCAAGCCATATGTGTGCTATCCAATGAGCAAGAGGAATCATGAGATGAACCATAGGAGAAAGTGATATCACCATCACTGGCATAATCAACTGCCATAGACTCTCTTGAAATCACTACCTCACCTGCATCACGTGCATATCTCTGACGTCATCCTCGCATCCGCCTGAAGCAATGTTGTCGAATATGGCCCTCATGACCACAATGCCAACATCAAAATCGTTGATGTGATCTATGTCTCATATGATGTGATGGACTCACATACATGTCATGTAGTCTCTGCCATAATGCACTACTCGTCTCCTCATACATAACAGACTCATATATAGAATCCACAAGTTGTAACCAGATAGTGGAGCTGGCCAATGCATCCATATCCATCCATATGTGGTCGGGCATGTCACGAGGCCTCTGTGCATCTCTATGCACATACATGTGTAACTCTGCACGAACCAATGTATGCCACATCTGAGCTTTCCATCTCAGAAAGTCAGTCCCATCGAATCGAGAAGACACCATGCTGGCAATCCAAGACTAGCAATGTAACAAGAGACTAGAACAATACTCTATCCTCAATAGGATCACGTCTGCATATCCATATGCATAACTCACATCATAAATGTCACGATGGAGAAGGAACCATGTGAACCACCTGTCACATAACCATGCATCTAGCATGCACATAAAACCATGAGCATAAGCCTACTCACCAAGTCTCCAAAGTGATCAAATAGATGTGAAAGAATCCTGGGAAAATTTTGGCAGAGTATCCCTTGTTAACTAAGCAATCAAACAAGATAACCAATAACCAAAGAACAATGAGTAATCTGTCACCGCATGTCACTGATCCAACCAAAGACAATGGCAACTACATATGCCAAAAACTAATAGCAATACATGCCAATACAATGATGATGTATCTCCCACTTAAGAATGAATCCTACAAGATGGTCCAACCTATCACAAATAACCTGTGACCAAGTCCAAATGAATGGAGATAATCAATGATCCAAAGCTATCACACAAGCTTCAAGATCCACTAGAGCTCCTTTCTAACATAAAAGCCAGTGAAATTTCAGCAACATCTCCTCTGTAAAATGAACTCTAGAACCAAAATAACCATGTGGGAATCACCATCCACATATGCCAAGAATCACACTGGCAAATATATATTAATCAATGACCAAATGCTAATAATGGTGACAAACGAATATGTAACTGAGGCTCCAATCTGGATCCTGTACCTACAAAGAAAACAAAGATACAAGTACCAACTAAGATCCAATGTCAACTCTCACAAAAGTATGTGCAATCGGAAAGTAAATCCGTAACCAAGTGGCATAAGCAAGCTATAGACCACAATGCCACTATACATCCATGATCAAACTCATGATGACATAAACCTCAAAAAAGGGTATACCATAATGTCATCTTACATGCCAAACGCGTGACAAGATCATGCTCTAGTCTCATATGGAGGAGCTACCACAATGATCATACATGTACAATGCTTTGAAGCTCTGAAATTAAGAGCTTGCACACCATAAATTCTCTCTCGAAGAAGTTCCAAAGCAAATTCAACCTCCAAGTGCAACTAGGGTTGTTATGACAAAGATGTGTTGCTCTGTGTTTTGCTATTTCAGAGGTGATAACCTCTGAATCTGAATTTGGTTCTTCAGCAAACTTCAAGATCTGATTCTTGGCTACGTAACGAGATAAAGAACACCTGGAGGTGCATAGCTCAAGATATGCTCAAAACAAGCACCTGCTATCAATATCACTTTCACTTGCAACAGTACTGCTCTGTATTCTGCAATTTCGGCAACCTAAAACTCAGAATCTGGATCTGAGTTCTTCTACAAAGTTGTAGCTATTTTTCCAAACTAAGTACAGCAAGTTGAATCATCAAATTCCGATATGTAGAACTCAAGTTATGATCCAAAAACTGACCTATTGTCCTATTGAATGTAGATTCACTTTCTAGAGCAGTCTGCGTTTTTCGAATTTTTGGCAGTCTAAAACTCCAAACCAGGTTCTGCACCCTTCTGTGAAGTTGTAGCTCTCTGTGTTAGCTACGCACAAAACTTTAAAACGCATCAATCCGAGCTTCGTAGCTCAAGTTATGACCAAAATACTGAACAACTGTCAAGAAATGCCGACCTGCACTTCTACCTCTTCTCACCTAAGCTTCCATTGAAGCTTCTTGCACACAAGCCTTCAGCATGCTCTGATACCAATGAAGGGCTTTGGTGTGCAGAACAAGAGAAGGAAGGAGGAGATGGAGGGAGAGAGAAGAGAGGAGAGACGCGCGGACATGCGTGGGAGCCTCGAAACCCACATAATGATCTCTCTTGAGGCAATGCTCTATATATGATGTATATATATGAATATGGGTGTAAGGTCACATGAGCCTTACATCCCCAACACTAATGGCCCAACGCAAGGGTGAAAGTGCCAAGCAAGAACTCAAATCCTACGTAATTGAGCAAAAAGAAATTACAACACAATACTTTACTACATGTTCTTGAGCTCTCCAAGTGATGAAAGCGACCAATCCCGGCAATGGTGCCAAAAAGGGTTGAGGTTATAGCAAGAAACGACCAAAAATTACCCTCACCACCTTGCATGGAAGCAAGAAGGAAAGCTCAAGAGTGACTCTCCTCTCATCCACCCCTACCTCCCACATGTTCATGCCATTGGCATCAGCCCCATGCTATGCCACATTCTTGAAAACAAGGAGAATAGGGAGTCAAGGATCCTAGTCCATGATGAAAAATACAAGAAATGCAACTACTCTACTCACACAAAGGAGAGACATGCATAGGCACACACACTCCACTCTCGCACACTCACAAAGACACAAATACATGTAAATGTAACTAGTCTTGGAGTAAATGAGAGCCTTCTTCCATTGATAAGAGATATTACATGAGAGAACATCGACCAAAAGCCCCCTTCTTTATAAAAATGAGCTTCTATATATAGGCTAAGCTCTATTCCCCATGTGCTCTTTTGAAAAGTCAAAAGGTGGATCTCTCTCTAACTAACATATCTTCTAGGATATTCTGAAATCTAGGTGGGATTTTCTACGTGGGAATTCCTTAGAGGGGCAAAAAGGTGAAATATGAAGAGTATTCTATACTAAGGCATAAAGAAATATTAAAAAGTGCCCTAAGAGAGTGTTCATATGTGACACTCAAGTATATACAAGGAGGGTTATTCTTATAGTCTAGGGAGGGTTCTCATGCACAATTGAGGATGTGTGCATACCCTACAACCCAACATATCACAAGAACCTGACCATCCTTTTCCTACCCCTTCCTCCTTCCCCAACACAACCTGCATCCTTCACCACCTTAATTTTCCAACCAATCCCGGTTAACCCTTTGCTAGCTCCTTCTGCTTCATCTATTCCCTTCCCTCAGCAACCTATATTCAACCCACAAAGTCTAATTAATCTTTCATCAGTGTTACACCCCCACCCCGCCATACTAATGCAACCATATCCTATTCATAATTCTATGTTTGAACCTTTCATGTAACATATTTATCGACCTTTGTAAATCTAGTGTCTACACCTACACAATCACCCATGGTCATGCCCCTATTTACGATCAGTTCATTAAACCAAACTTCCAGTGACATGGATATTTTGCCATCCACTACACCTCCACTCACATCCATCACTACTACTCACACACCCATGTCCACTCACGTTTCCACCATTACCCCAACATCCACACTCCCTTACCCAACCCCCATCCCCTTGCATTACACAGTACACAACACACATTTTTGAGAACCCCATCATTATTTTCATCTTTCACTATAGATACAACATTTCAAAAAACCTTTTCATGTATGCATCAACTTCGTGAAGATTTTGCATCATTAGGACATCATTATCAGGACTTCCACTAGGAAACCACTCAATTACTAGCCAACTTCAACTCGTTGACTATTGAAAATGCATCCCTTAATGCACACCATCAAGAACCTCGTGATGCTTATCATTCAATAGAATTAGAGTTGGAAAAAAAGACAAAGGAAGCTATTGCAGATGCTAAAGAACAGTTGCAACAATAGGTTATCATGAACACTCAACTAACATGTGATATGGGACTCCTAAGATGCCACCTAATAGCATCCAAAAAAGAAAATCAGCATTTACAATACAGAATAGGGAAAATTTTGAAGCTCCATTGGACAACCCAAAGGAACCAATTAATCTGGGTCATTTCAAGATGACTCCCTAAAAGACAATGCAAATACTGCTAGATGATCATGCACAGCTTTAGAAGATTACGAAAGACTGACCGAGGAGTGTCAAACACTAAAAAATGATAATGCCAATTAATGACTCAAAGAATCTGTGAACCCACATGCCATACAAGCAGTCACATGGCCTAAAATCCAGGAAGAATTGAACACATTAAGAGCGTGTGTACTAGAACTTCAAGGTCAAGTACTACATCACTCGGAGATCCCCAGACCAGAGTCACCATCGGACATACCCATGGCAGAAGAAATGGTCACCATCTAGTGGAGGCCACCTTTGAAGAAGAATATGAACATCAGCCTACCATTGATGGTCGCGTTAGAGAGGAAGGGAAGGATACATTTGAAGTACCTACCCCTGCATGAATGAAGATAGTAGAAGAGTTAGGTAAGACTCACTCAATGCATGTTGAAGCTCAGTTATAGGCTATGGAAGCTATTGAGAAGACAATTCTTCACTCTCCTTATTTTGTAGAACTAGTGCTGTGCAGGCATATTCCCATTAACAAATTACAATATAAACCTTACTTCATGTACATGGTTGAGTATAATTTTGCTATTGAGAAAATCATGAGAAAGAAGCAGACACATGCAACCCAACTTGAACCCGCCGATCTACCACCAAATGCCCAATGAGGTAATATTTTTCAACCAAACTAGAGGAACGAGCTCCTATAAGAATATCCGAAAATGATGTATACATGGACCCAGGCCCCTTTGCACTTAAAGTACAATCCATGCTATGGTCTTGTACCTCACCGTCTTTTCCGGACCACATTCACAACCAAAGTACAGAATAATAAGCAGTGCCAAGACTGGCTCAACCACCATCCAACATTGGCTCCCTCGTCTTCACTGAGTGATAGACATTGCCGCTTAGATGGGCGTAAACATTTTTTATCTTATTTAGACAACATTCTAAATCTTCTGACGCATCCATGCCCCACAGGTGTCCACCCTGGGATTCGAGCACGGTAATGGAGACTTGGTTTATGACATGAGTACTACATCGTTGCTCTGGGTGTGTTATGCTTGGCACTGCCACATTAAGTATTTACATGCATGCTATAAATTAGCATTAGAAGAAATGTTCACCTCGGGATTCTAGGAATATCACTAAGAAGTATTCATAAGCAAGCCCACACATTTGCTACAACTTTTTTCCCATGAACAAATGGTATACTCAATGCATTACAAACTCCCACCCCATGACAAGCCTTAGGCAGTTGATTGGGAGAAGCTGGAAGCAGATTTAGCATGAGGCCTTAGAATCATAGAATCAACCCTTGCAAAGGATCTCTTACAAAATTACATCACACAAGCCCTACAACAAGGATCTATAAAGGATGAGAGATGCGAGACAGAGGGGGGTGTTGGCAGTAGCACCAATGAGAGTAGTTACAAAAATCGACGCAGAGGAAGCATGTAAAAGGAAATGCATGAAGATCAGGGGGAGGCGAGGTTCATTGTTTTTCAAAATAGGTTGTTTCATTATAAGTAATCAAACTCACAAGAGTGATTTTAATCACTCATGTAACATATGTAATATAGAAAACCCCAATTTTCATGAGCTACTCCATTTTGTGCAAGTCAAGGAGTCCACAAGCTTGAGGAGCCTAGATACCAAGGTTCATATTTTTGCACTTCGTTTGAACCTCCAAATAAGCCATAGAACCCATTTCTTAACTAGGCCGAACACTATGTTTGAAATCGGTCAAAACTAGTAAAAAAACTATAAAGAGATCTAGAGAGCTCATTTTGAGAGGCTAGAAGGATTATACAAAGTGACATTATAAGAGTTTGAGTGTAAGAGTTATTTTTAAGTAATAGAAGTGTAGTTCTCACTTTCCATTGCATCTCCTCATGTCTCTACCTTGTGTGTGTGTGTGTATGTGTGTGTGCTTGTGTGCTTCACTCGTTCAAAATCTTCATATCACCCTACCTCTTTTGTGGATTGAAAATTGGGGAGGTGGAGCTCCTTGACATGGTACTTGCTATTGTCCAGAACAACACTAGAGCACAAAAAGGAGTAGCAATGATGCCTCTCATCCCAACATTGTGGATATGACTACTCGCCTTCATAGAAGCTAAACTTGATGGTACAAACTACATCCTGTGGAAGTTTAAAATCACTTCTATCCTTGATTTACATGAGCTTCTCGAGATTGTTCTTGGGACTAATCATGAGCCCCCAAAAAAACACCTTATTCAAATAATCTTGGTCAAATGATTCCTCCTGATGGTGATCTTCTACGTGCTTGAAAATGTGGAAATGCAGATGCACTCTGTGCTCTAGTTACAAGTACTACTGATAGTGTTCTGACTCTCATTCTACATACTACCAAGGTGTGTGAAGCATGGAATATATTGATAAATCAATATGAAACTCATAATCAGAAATGGATTTAGAACTTGGAGAATTAGCTAGCAGTGTAAAGGTTTGATGATGTGGAGACTACTGAGATGTTTATCACTTGCATAAAGAATCTATGAGATCAAATGGAGGGAGAAGGTGTACAAAGGTCAATTGAGGAGCTAACTCACCATTGTCTTTGAATCTGCCACAAAATTTTGATGGTTTGGTAACTCCTCTTAATACTCAAATCAGACCTCAACCAGTAATGTTTGAATAATTATGTGCCTCACTCATGGAGGAGGAGCTACAACGCAACGCAAGGAGTTGTGGAAGCAAAGGAGATGTTGCATTCACAACAAATACCAAAATAGGCAAAGTGGACTCTTCAAAAGATGGAGACAAAGAGAAGAATGAAAAAAAAGTTCAAGGGAGAATGTTTCTACTACAAGAAGAAAGGACACAGAATCCAAGACTCTTGCATGAAGAAGGTAGAAGAGAAGAATGACTCTTCAAAAGCTGGCAAGGGCAAGGAGTCTGTCAACACTGCAAAAACAAAGCTTGAGTTATTTGTTATGATAGAGGAGGTATGTTCCTCGAATGAATATTCAGGAATGGATGACTCATGGGTTTTGGACAATGGTGCATCTCATCACATGATGAGCAGAAAAGACCTTAAGAGTTCCTTACAACCTCTAAAGGAACCTATCACAATAAACATAGGCATGAATGCAAGATGTCCTCTTGAGGGCGAAGGTATGGTTTCTTTCATTAACTCTAATGGGGATGTTAGAAATATTTAAAATGTGTTTTATGTTCCAAAAATCAAATCAAATCTACTTTCAGTAGCTACTATAACTGGTCAAGGTCACCAAGTATCTTTCAGTAAGGCAAGAGCTAAGATTATGGACAATAACAACAACGTTTTGGGGACTAGCATAAGGAGGAACAACCTGTATGAGTTGTCTAGTCGTATTGCAAGGGTATGGTTGCACACCTACCATCGATTGTAGACATAACCATGTGAAGCTTGCATGATGGGAAAGCAACAGAGGGATGCATTTCCACAAGAAAGCAAGAACCAAGCAAACTATCCTCTAGAGTTGGTGCATGTTGACTTGTGTAGAAAAATGCCTACACAAGCCTTGGGGAGATCTTCCTACTTCATGTTAATTGTGGATGACTATAGCATGAAGATGTAGGTGTACTTCCTTCACAATAAGGTTCAAGCTTTTGGTAAGTTTAAAGGATGGCTTCAGCTTGTTGAAATTGAAACAGGGAGCAAGATGAAGAAATTCAGGATAGAGGAAGGTGGTGAGTTCACATCAACAGATTTTGAAGATTTATGCAAGAGTGAAGGAATCAAGCATCAACTCATAGTGGCAGATACCCTCAACAAAATGATGTTGCCAAATGTCAGAATCGAACTATCATGGAGATTGCAAGGTGCATGTTGAAGGGAAAAGGTTTTCCTAATCAATTTATAGCAGAGGCTATCAACATTGGTGTCTACATCTTGAATTGAAGCTACACTAAGGCACTTGATGAGAAAGACTCCACAAGAGGCCTACACCGGTAAAAAGGCATATGTTTCCCATTCCAAAGTGTTTGGAAGTGAATGTTATGTACATGTTCTAGATAGGAAGAGAAACACGCTTCAACCAAAAAGCATCAAATGTATCTTCTTATGGTACAACAAAGATAAGAATACTTATAAGCTTTATGATCCTGAGGCTAAGAAGATCATGGTGAGCCACAATGTGGTGTTTGAGGAGGATCAACCACATATAGTGGGGGCGGAAAAGATAACTTCCACTTTATCATCAAGTGAAGGAGCAATCCACTATGAACTTGGGCCAAGAGCTATCTCTTCTACATAAGAGAAGGAAGTAGCATCTTTAGATGGTGAGTCTGAAAGTCACCAACTTGCAATCACTCAAGCAAAGAAGCCATTGCCACATTGGATGAGGCACTCTATGATTCTACAAACCCCATCCCAAAGTCACTAGAACATGTTGCAAATGGACCTAATGATCACAATTTATAGAGGAACAAAGACAGGCAAGTGCCCATATTGTAAACACAAGCTTGATGGTTGAGCTCATTCAAGAACAAGCAAAGGAAACAACCAACATGGAAGAGGCACTCCATGATCCAAATTGGAGGGCTGCCATGCAAACATAATACAACAATATCATGAAGAATGGAACTTGAGAGCCAGTGGATCGACCTTCTAAGCATAAAGTCATTGGGACCAAATGGGTTTGGAAGCTAAAGTACAAGGCTGATGGTACTCTGGAAAAGTACAAAGCAAGAATTGTTGCATAATGCTACTCATACGTTGAAGGCATTGAATTTGGTGAGTCATTTGCCCCGACTACACGGATGGCTACTATCCGAGTAGTACTAGTTGTGGCTACACATAAGCGATGGCCAATCTATGACATGGATATCAAATCAACGTTCCTAAATGGATACCTAAGGAGGAGGTATATGTGTCTCAGCCACCAGGGTTTGAGGCTCCCCATTCAGCAAACAAGGTATGTAAGTTGAAGAAGGCATTGTATAGGTTGAAACAAGCCCCTAGAGCATGGTACCAGTGAATAGATAAGGTTCTCTTGGATCTAGGTTTCAACAAATGTGCTTCCGATGCTACAATTGTAGATGAACTTGTGATTACAGGAAATGATGATGCTCTTCTTCAACAAACAAAAGACACCCTGAGTTCAGAATTTGAAATGATGGACTTAGGCTTAATGCATTAATATTGCTTAGGCCTTGAAGTTTGGCAAGAACCAGGGAAGATTTTCATCTCTCAACTAAAGCATGCAAGAGAGATATTGAAGGAATTTGACATGGAGGATTGCAAGGGAATTTCTACACCTATGGAGGTCAATAAAAAATTATCTATTGAAGGTGTTTCACCCCCATTGGATATTGGAAGATACAAAAAATTATTTGGAAGTCTCATCTACTTGTGCAATAGCAGGCGAGATATCTCTTATGCAGTTGGAGTAGTAAGCATGTTCTCTATTAAGCCTTGCCAAACACATTTGAAGGCATGCATGCGGATACTCAGGTATGTGAAAGGAACCACTAATTATGGTGTTCTTTATGAAAGAAGGATTATCTTTGGTTTGATACTGTGACTCAAATTGGGAAAAAGATATTGATATGAGAAAATTAGTTTTTGGATATTTCTTTTCTTTAGGATCATGGATTTTCTCTTGGGTCCGTAAGAAGCAACCAATTGTAGGATTATCTTCTATTGAAGCTGAGTACAAAGTAATGTGTCCTGCAACATGTGAAGTAGTATGATTGAGGAGGATCCTACGGCACATACGAATACTAGGATAGGAGGCTACAAGGTTGAAGTGTGACAACAAAAGCTGCATGGCCATCACCAAGAATCCTATTTTCCATGCACGTACCAAGCACATAGAAATTTAATATCACTATGTGTGTGAGTTGATTGAGGATGGGGTCATGGAGATAAGATATTGTCCAAATAAAGAAAATTGAGCAGACAACTTCACCATGGCTCTTGGGAAGAGCAACTTCATCGACACTTTCCAAAGCTTGGCATTGGATGAAGGAGGTAGTTCACCACAAGGTGGACATTGAAGGGGGGGTGTTAGAGATGATCAATACTCCACCCTCGAATGACAACAAATGATCCATGGTGCTCTAAGTTGTAATGCCCCCATTATGAGGAGAAGCCATTGTGAGAGCCCGAACATTTGTGGAACCGTAACTTCCAAGTTAGATGAGGTGTATGTCTGACCATTGATGGTAATAGATGATCTTTGTGAGCCTAGCCATCAAGCTAGGTAGGGCATAAAATTCGGGGCCATTGGGATGCCATTCAAGTCTAAAATAGAGGCCTTTGGTGCGACGTGGTTTCCCTGTAGAACCTTAATGGGGGGAGTGTAGAGGGGGCTTGCCCCCTTCTATGCGGTCCGGGGGCCCTATCCCTTGGCCTATAGGGCCAAGACGGTAGGACTTCTGGTCGTGGAGATATTGTGAAATTGTATATTTTTTTGAATATTTTGTATCTCATGACTAAGTTTATCTATAACAAATCCCCTTGTAAAAGCTATATAAGCATGGCCAAGCTTGAGCTCCACAGAGCATTGTGCACTAGTAAGCCCTTCATATAGAGTCCTTCAAGATTTCAATCTAAGCTCCATGTTGGGATCACACACCTAGATAGCACCATTGTTGTAACTACATTATGCTTGGTAATCTAAGAATTTGAGTTCTCTATCTCTTAGTCTGCATCTATGTGTGTCTGCATTTTTCTCTCAACTTTGTCGACTAGTCTATTCCATTGTGTTGCTATTTTCTTACACAAGTAACATCCATTGCATGGCCGACGCTCCTCCATCAAAGCCATCATTTCCAATTCCAAATGGTTCCAAATAAAGGGAAACTTCAAATAGATCCTTACATAATCTCAAATAGAATTGCATCATGTCAAACCTCATAAGGATCATTCAGGATAGTAATCATCACGGAGTAATACCTCAACATGTATATCCCTTTGGATTCTACTGTGGCTCCATGTATCATGAAGGAATGAGAATCAATTATAGCATTCTTAGAAATGGTCTATAAGTATTATTTCTGGTTCCAAAACCAAAAATAATACTTATAGACCATGTTCGGGAATGCTTAGATTTGAGGACATTGATCCAGTCAAACGAGTGGACTATGAAGAATGGCATCTATTGCAGAGCAGATTCAATGCTTGGGAACGCTCGAAGACTCATGTCCTCATTGGTCAAGACTCTTCTCACCCTGAGGGTTTGAGATGGGACAATGGCAATAGCCTTGAGAGAATTATGAGATTGAAGAAGGTGGGTTGATCTAGAGGTGGGTCTTTGATATCCAATCCCTTTGGCACCCCCTCATTGAAATAAAAAAGTCCATGCTTATGTGAAAAATCCTTCATCGTGGAATCTAGACCAATGTAAAAGCTAACAAAATTTATAGGGTCCCCTTGTGGTGCAAACGATACCTTTGGCACTCCCTCATTGAAATAAAAAAGTATGTGCTTATGTGGCAAATCCTTCATCATGGAATCTAGACCTATGTAAAAACTTACAAAATTTACGGGGTCCCCTCGTGGTGCAATCGATACCTTTGTGGCATGGAAGACTTGGGGCAGTCAAGCCGCCAAAAAGGCAAGGTTACATCAGGGCATTAAGGAGGGCGCACATTTGGCTCCTTTTCCACGACACGTACTTTGGAAAGCATGTTGTGCACAATTCTTGGAATGCCCCTCACAAAATCCTCCGGAAGCAGAGAACGAGTTTGCAATTCTCTCAACAGAATACTCTCCTTATTCATATTTTCTAGGCCTCAAGCACCCTTCACTCATCCTCCTCATTACCTGCACCCACGACGTACGAAAGCATCTTTGTAAGGTGCATGCATGCACAATGCTCAAAACTCTCCTTGTTCCTTGCCAAGCTTTATGGATTCGAATGTACATACACATAGTTGGGAATATACACCTAAGCACGCATGCGAATTCATATATATGTACATGTCTGCATTGCATATACTTATAGACTCATGCGTACACATGTATATCGTACATAAATGCATGCACACACATACATACAAACATCTAAAACATAGATTCAAGATGAACATGGACTATCATATGATGCTTAACAAGAATGGACTATTATATCATGTTTAACAAAAAGTGGTGTCTGACTTGGATAAGGTTGTGTTGAGATTTAAAGTTCATGTCTATTTGGCACCCCCTAATTGAGATCAAAAAGTTGATCCTCATGTGGTGAATTCTCCAACGTGCTATCTAGACCAATCTAAAGGCTAGCAAAATCTGTGTTGCCCTGTCGTGGTACAAGTGCTAGCGCTGCAACATTAAGGATCTGGGTCACATCTTCTTCACGTGCCCCAAGTCTTTCTGGCTCTGGTGAGCCCTTGGGAATATTTTGAGACTACATGATCAAATAATTTAGAAGCAAGCACTTTTGGACGAGGCGAAAGGCTTTTCAATGGCATTGTGGAACGCTATAAGAGTGGAAACCCTCTAGAAGATTTGGAGGGAGCAGTGTGCCTTCATTTTTGGATACCCTCCTAAAGAGTGGTCGATCAAGAAGTCTCTGTTCCACCTCGACAAAAGAATCTCCAACTGAAGCGATTCCCAACCTTTAAACATCATAAAGTGTTTCTCATCGAGAACAAGAAGCTTAAACCCAATTGGGCCCTGCATGAGGGGGACGAGAGGGTTATTAACCGCCTTTGTAACACTCTCTAGATCCGAAAGTTCTGCCCCTGCTTTTCGGGATTCGAAGGCACTAGTCCCATTCAATTGCAACTTGTTCTTCTTTTAATTAAAGTCCGAGAGAGTAGGCCAAGGTCGAACTTCCCTTTTGCAAAAAATAAAAATAAAAACTGAAACATACATACATCTGAAAGACATACATGCATTCATGCAAGCATACACACACATATGCATACACACATTTATTTACACATACATACATGCATGTGTACGTGGATATGTATGTACATGCATTTCATGCCCGTAAATAAATACTGAAACTACTAAAATATATCAATAAAATTTCCACACATATCATTATTCCTCATCACCGTTATCCATATGAATATATTTAAAATGATATACAATGGTATGAGTAATATCAAATATCATAGTTCAAAGTCTTATATAAACATAAATATTGACAATTGGGGAGAGTAGACAATAATCTACCAACAGAAATTTCACAACATTTTTGTTCAAGTGCAAGTAAACCTTGACCAGGTTTTATAATCAGATCTCATTTAATGCTATCTATTTTTCATAAATAAGTTGGAGTTAGGTGGACAGAAGACCATGTTATCCATTCATACCCAACTGACACAAGAATATTCTAGATGACTTCCTAAAAAGAGCCAATAGTTCTATCTGTTGATTGTAACTTTCATAAATAAGTAGATTTGTAGTCAGCGCAATGGATCTAATGATATTGATCAGTAAACAAATCACAATTCGCTATTGTTTACCTCTGTAAAATCCACTTTTTCATTTTATAATCCTTCCTTATATATTTCATTCCTTGCATCATAGTCTACTTCTACACTAGAGCAAGCAATACTCTCCTCAAGATGAGACATTCAGAAGATATCACAAATAGTAAAGTGAAAACTTTGCATAAGAATGAACTTCATGTTCCCCAAAAAACTAGCATAATGTGATTTGTTAGTTTTGAGAATAGGTGCATCACCTTTACAAAATAGGGCACACTTGCACACTTAGTACCACTGCCACTGAACTACACCAAAATCACTTGGCTACCTCTCAATGTCTTCTTCTGTCCAAGGCATAAAAGTGGTATTCTACTATCGCACTTAGACAAGCTGACATATGTGAATATGCATCATCATGCCCATTGTATGCATAACAATCTGTCCGTCGTGATTTCTGAAGTAAACCTTGGCAGGATCATGCTCATGTGCCCTCCAAAGTGTATGAGGTGTACTAACTGGACCATCTCATGAATATGTGGCTCCTGCTGAGGATTGAATAGATGAAACAACATCATCAGCGGAGGCACAACATCCGCTAACACCACTAGACCGTCTGCAACGTGCCCGATGTCATCTGGCTGAAGATGAATATGGTGAGCAGGAAACTTCGTAACCTCTATGTCATATAGATGGTGAGGAAGAAACTTCGTACTGAGTACTGTAGGTATAGTTTAAAGCTCGTTTTGCACAAAGCTCGCCTAGTATTGATTCTCAATGGCACTCGTCGTCTATGTCGGAACATGTGGCATCACAGTCTTCAATCTGCCTTGTGTTTGTTGATCACCGTCATCCCTCCTGATCTCGTATGTCCAGTGTTGCAATACTACAATGGAGGCGTATTGCGTGCATGTTCAGCCTTTCTCTTTGGCTTGGGTCCGTTTGTCACCATCATCGTCACTTCTGGTCTGCTATGCACTGAGTCGCAACTCTCTTGGGTCTGTTCGTCACCATCCTCATCACTTCTGATCTGCTAAGTGCAGAGTGGCAACTATGCAGTAGAAGACTAACGCGAACATCTCTATGTACTGTTTATTATCGTCATCGTCGTGAACTCCGATCTGCTGCACGCCCGCTGTCTGTGACATCTCACAGATGTCCATTGGCAGACGAATCAATGATTGCAGGATTAATGGTAAGTTCATCATAAACTCTAATTAAAGTGAAAATCCATTTGCCGGATTCATCAGTCAAAGTTCTTGAGTTATTGTCGTTGCGACATCTCTGTCACCTCCATTGCTCAACCTTCCAGCATTCCTATCCCCACACTGACAGACGATCCCCCAGCCCCAACTGCAGCTTTCATTGCAGACATTCTCCAATCCTCGCTACCATTTAGGTCTCCTCCATTAATGAATCAACTTCATGCTCAGCTGTTATGGAAAGCTGAGATTGATTGGGATCGTAACATATGGTCAATATTTTTGAAGATACGCGTCAGAGAATGAACTCAACACGAAAAATGCACGTTTTAATCTGAAAAAAACATCAAACACGAAGGCATGGCATTGTTGGCAGTCTATCTTGTCAAGGGCTATTTTCATTATTAAAACCAGTTCTTTTCTAAAGTTTCTGTAACATGTTTCATTGGGTAACTTTCCTGTAATTTTTTTAATTTGCATATATATAATTTTTATATAGATAATGCACATCACATGCTCTCCAGAGTACTCTGGAGAGCATTAAATGGGATCTGGAAGCTGATTGGAGGAGAAGCAGAGAAAACTTTTTCACCTCTTTCAACAGAACACTGTCCTGCCATTCAACAGAACACTGTATGTATGTGTTTACGTCTTTCTGATGTATGTTGTACATAAACACATAAATACATCTGAAAGACATGCATGCATGCATGCATACATACACATGCACATACATACATTTATTTACGCATACATACATGTATGCATGTGTACGTGCATATGTACATACATTCATTTCATGCCCATACGTTAATACTGAAACCACTAAAATATATCAATAAAACCTCCACACATATCATGATCCTTGATCATGGTTATCTATACAAGAATGTTTAAAATGATATCCAATGGTATGAATAATATCAGATATCATCGTTCAGAGTCTTATATAAACAAAAATATTGACAATTGGAGAGATTAATCATAAGCGTATGAACAGGAATTTCACAAAATTATTGTTGAAGTGAAAGCAAAAGTCGTTTCTAATTATCTAGTGGGCGTGGTTTAGTGGATGTGCCTTGTACTCGTAGGCAGATGGCCAGGGTTCAAGTCTCATCTAGTTCTGGATGCCTCAGTGTTCCCCAAGATGGGTGCCTCTACCTTACAAGGTCCGGTGTTTGTGTCTTTCCAATTCATTTTACTCTCAAAAAAAAAAAAGGTCATTTCTAATTTGAATGGTATCGATGTATAAACTACAGGTAATCAAAGAGGTTTTGTAGCCAAATCCCATTTAATGCTCTCAATTTTTCATTCATATGTTGAAGTTAGGAGATGACAGGAGACCATGCTATCCGTTCAATATACTCAACTGACAGAGAGATATTCTTTTACAGCAAAGCTATGTTTGAGATGAAATAAAGAATGGAAAGTAGTGGAAAAGCCTTGCAGTAAGCGCATTCTAATAGGATGGGTATGTTGCAGAACAAACCAATTGACCGCCATTAGCTGAAAATGTTCTCAAAAATGACTCAATGCTGGATGGCTTCTTCAAGGCACTCGAAACAATGCATTGGTTGCTGTGGAACTTGTAAGAACAATGCATTCTATGTACAGAAAGTCTTGAATAAAAACATACGATAATTCTATGTAGTGATTGCATGTCACTTGCGTGGATCAGTATACTGTGGTCAGCGCAATTGATCTAATAATGTTGATTAGTAAACAAATCACAGCTAACTATCTTTTACCCCTCTACAACCAGCTTTTATTTATTATTATTATTATTATTTTTTTGAGAGTACAATGAATTGGAAATACACACTCACACACCCAACTTGTAAGATAGAGGGACCGATCATGAGAGACTCATAGACATGTCCAGCCAAGACTTGAACTCAGGACTTCCTCCCACAATTTCAAGGCATCAGCCACTAGGCTATGCGGACTCAGACACAACCAATATTTAAATTTTATAATCCTTGATATTTTATTCCTTGCATCATAGTCTACTTTCATGACTACACCATCATAATCTCCACAACCAACAATGTTTGCACTAAAAAGGTGGGCTGACAAGGTTGTTACCTATCAAGTTTGGAGGGCATTATCTCCTAACAAAAGTGGTTACATGGCTATCGGTAGAACAATTGGAAGTCTAGTCTAGAGCACTTTTAGGAGCCATATCATAAAGGCACATCAGCAACCCAATCGATGGCACAATCAAGAGCCCAATCAGTAAATAAAAAAAGTAAAATAAATAAAAATATGCATCAAGTTTCTTGTGCAAGTCATGTAGAGATTCAAAATAGTGAACAACACAAAAATATGGCTGAAACTTGGAATCAAGTTATACGACACTTTTGTTTTTTAAATGTAAGACACACATATATATACATAAACACGCACATAACTATTGAATTGATTCATCATCCATTCAACAATAGAGCTTTGAACAGAACTATCCATCCTTCAACTATTGTGAAGTATCAATAAACATGTCTCATCAAATTTTGTATAAATGTGCAAATATCTAAATAACTAATCACCTACACATATACATACTTGCACATCATAGCATGCATATAGACCAAAAAAACAAGTGATATAAGTCTAGAAAACAATAAAATCAAAACAATGTAATAACAAAATCTCTAAGATTAACTTTGATTCAAATAAACGACATGATCCAAATATTTGCAGTAATACATGACTAAAATACAATACATGGTTGAAATAAACATCATGACTATAATAAAACATGTTCAAAAAATACATGTCTGATATAAAAATAATGTAAAAAATAATACTTTTGTAGAACGCAAAAATAACTAAAATAGAAATCTAGAATAAAAACTATCATTAGTGAGTGTTTCCTAATGAATATTCATACCTTTCTCTTCTAAATCCAAAAGTTATGTGTATGTAGACCATTTTTGTAGCCATCAACCTCCTCTCCATGATTAGCTAGACATCCTATAGCAATCTTCTATATTTAGAGATAAAACGAATTCGAATTCATGAAGAAAAGGCGTGGTCATATCCTCAATAGTCTATATAAAGACTCCAAAACATTTTTACATTAAGTAGAGTGTTGATTTGAAGCAATACATATACTCTTTGATCATTGCTTGGTGCCACTTCTATTCTCTTCTACTTCTTCCTTAGACTCGGTTAAGTTGTAGAGATTGCTTCTGTCTCCATAGAGCTTCAAATCAAGTGTTTAAAGATTCATTGGAAAGGCAAAACTTTTTAGTTTATGTTTAAAATTTTTACAAATCATTTTGTTTAGTAATTTTAGAAAAATATGAGTTTTACAATCTCCGGGTCATTGTCTGCACATCCCTAAAAAATTGAGGTGACATCCAATCAGTGTTAAGGTGTTTTCTCCTTCATTAATTGATATGAATTAGGGCTTTTGTGCATTTTAGCAAGGCAACCTTATGTATGAAACCCTCATAAGAGGAAGTTTTCCAATTGTAACTATGCTGGTTGCTCTCAATGTTTGAAGTCATAAGTTCCATCCATCTTTAAAAGGTTTTTGTGAGCTAGTCAAGGTGCAAGTTATCTGTTTTGCATCAACTTGTTCTTGTCCATGTGACATTTCCTTCCCCTTAATTCTATTTTTGTCCTCAAAAATGGTATTGGAAGGTCTGATAGAAAGAGAGAAATAATAGAATCACCACTCCAACTATATCCCCATGTATAGTAATACATGGTCATATCTCCGTGTTGTTTCCCCGTATCCTTCCCCTTAAGAAGACTCTTGGGAAGGTAATCTAAAGTTGGGAAACCGTCTCTGAAGGGTGCTGACCTGCTCTCATGTAGCACTATCTTCTGAGCTATCTTTCCACTTTACTAGACACTCTTTATATAAGTGACTTCTAGTCTGGTTTTCTCGAGTGCGTAGTATGCTCTCAGGTTCATGTGGAATAGATTGAACAGAAATAGGTTCTACTACCTCACTACCTGGAATGAGGTTGTCAGATTCACCCATCCTTTTCTTAAGCCAGCTAACATGGAAAACTAGATGGATTTGACTATTCTCTGGAAGTTGGAGCTGCTAAGCCATCTTTCCTATTCTCGTAAGTATTTGGAAAGGTCCACAATACCTAGGAGATAGTTTTGGACAAGGTCCTGTCTTCATGGTTTCAGAACCTAGATGGAACTCTAAGATAGACCTGCTCTCCTACCTCAAAGTTGATGTCTCTCCTTTGAGGGTCAACATAGGCTCTAGCCCTATCCTGAGCTCTCCTAATGTTGTCCTTAGCAAGTTCAAACATATCGTTCATCTCTTCTAAGAAATCCTTTGCAGCTTAAACTTTCTCATTCTACAATCCTACTGCATAATGATCTCTTGGCTGAAACCCATACATAAGCATAAATGGACTATGCCCAGTGGAAGAGTAGAGTCATCTATCATGACTCGTACCTTGGTTCTGTATATACTACCATGAAGTTTAACTAGTTCATGTGGTCGAAACTGTGGCGACCACAATGACTAAGTGAAACAACAGGTGTGCTCTATATCCTCGTGCATCACCTCCACTCCCTTGAAGCTAGAGCTGCCATGAATAGGAAGTGTCTGCACTAGGTGGACTGCCTTTTTGCCCTTTTTAGGGGGCCCTACTAGTCTCTGGTCCTCTCTTCTTTTCTTCCCCCTTCTTGAGTGGATAGTTTCACTGTGAATGACTAGGAGACAAACACCTAAAGCATAGGTTCTCCTTTTGGCCCTCTCAAACTAATCTATAGGTAACCTAGGCCCTTGTGATCTTTGCATTTTAATGAATTTTTTTTCCCTAATGGAAACTTCTTCTTGAAATTAGTCGTGCTTGTTGATGTGTGAAACATCACAAGAAATGAATTAATGTGACACTAGAACACCTCTATGGTCACCATTAACTCATTGCCACTCCAAACTTTGAGAAATGATAGCCTAAACTGAGAACTTTGCTTCTACAGAACTTTCCAGTCACTAAAATGACATACCTTCAGTATGTTGCTAATTTCTCTTAGCAAAAATATTATTTCTCCAACATCTTTTGGTGGATGAAAGTAGAAGAGAAGATCTTTCCAACAAGCTATTATTTGCAAGAAATGGGTCTCTAGAACCCAAGTTAGGGCCTTCACAAGATCACCCTGTATGACTTCCCAAAACTAGAAATTTTGCCTCTTTTAGTAAGTCTGAGTGTCTAAAAATGAAAATTCGATGCCAAGCATCGACTTGCAACCAAAAGTCGATGCCAGGCATCAACTTTTGAGCTTTTTTAGCCACTTTTTCAGCACCTAAAATGACCGCTTAAACACAAGATATGAATAAAGCACTTTTATGCTAGAAGTCGATGCCAGGCATCGATTTTATGCTAAAACTCAATGCCAGGCATCGACTTGCTCCATAAACCTCATGTTTTCAAGAAGATTCAACAGCAGATAACACTCAGAGAATGAAAAGAATGACTTATCAGCACAAACTCGATGCTAGACATCGAGTTGCTTGGAAAACTCAAACTTTTGAATTCATCACACAGTAGGCAAGCATGGAGATGATAGAGAGAGTCTCATACATAGAACTTTAACTATTTCTTCTCATAGCTATGAAAAAGCTCAGAAGTTTTACAGGTGCTTTCTCACTCAGAGAAGCCCGACTCTATTTAGTCATACAAAATGAACTCATTCTCACATTCTATCACTCTCTTCCACTTTCTCTCTCTTCGCGTTAGTTGATACAAACTAACTTATATAGATTTTCTCATTCTCGTGATTTTAAAAAACTTCTAGAACTAAAGTGAACTAACTTTACAAATACAATACACTTGTGAATTTGTCCCTTCACATAGGCATGTGGTTTTGTTCTAAAGACCTTCAAATATATGTCCAATTAGTGATTGTTTCTCCAAAAGCTCCCCCTCAAACACTAATTGACATTCTCTATTTCTTCATATCATCTTCTTTTCTTTTACTCCTGCCATGCTTTTGAATCTGTTGGTCTTCACACCATCCAAGCTCTTTGTCATTATGTATGCTATCTGGTCTTACTCCACTTCAATTTCTTTCTCCATTACCTTTTCTCTTAAGAAATGATAATGTATCTCTATATGTTTTGTTCTTGCATGAAGTACTAGATTTGCTGCAAGATAAAGTGAACTCATATTATCTCCATGCATTGTAGGTATACCTTGATCAATTCCCAAGCTTTTGAATAATGTCTGCATCCATATGACCACCTTAGCTGCTTCCACAAGTCCTTTGTACTCAGCTTCAGTTTATGATAATGCTACTGTATGTTGTTTCTTTGAACATCAACTTACAAGTTTATCACCAATATATATCATGTAACCATGAGTTGATCTTTTGTCATCCTAGTTCCCTGCCCAGTCTGAGTCACTATAGGCTTTCAACTTCAAATCTGATGTAAAAGGATAATATAATCCTTCCTTTATAGTTCCTTTGATATATCTGAGAACTCTTTGACCTACAATCCAATGTGGGTCCTTTGGACAATGCATGAATTGTGACAAAAGTCCCACTGCATAACTAAGATCAGGTCTTGTTAATGTAGCATAAATCAAACTACCCACAAGAGATTGATACTTCCTCATATCTTTGTATTCTGCACCATCATATTTACTGAGCTTGTGATTAACTTCAAGTGGAGTTAAATCTTCTCTGCAATTTTCCATTCCAAACTTCTTCAACAAGTTTAGAAGATATCTTTCTTGTCACACATATATGCCATGATCTGTATAAGTAACTTCCATTCCAAGAAAGTATGATAACTTTCCTAGGTCACTGATCTTGAATTCCTTTTCAAGTAATCTCTTTACCTCCTTGATTCCTTCATTTGAAGTACCTGTAATTATAATGTCATCTACATAAATACAAATGTAGATTGTACCTTCCTCTGCTCTTTTGATGAGTATACTTGGATCTTCTTTTGAAATTTGATATCCAAGTTCATTAAGATACTTCACTAGTCTATAGTTCCATGCTCTTGGAGCTTGCTTCAATCCATAGAGTGCTCTTCTCAACCTGCAAACATAATTTGGATACCTGGAATCTATAAACCCTTTAGGTTGTTCCATGTATGCCTCATCTGATATGTATCCATTCAAGAATGCATTCTTTATATCTAGTTGACTCAAAGTCCATCCTTTTGAAGCTGCAATAGAAATAATTGTCCTTATAGTTGACATCTTAGCTACAGGACTGAATGTCTCATCATAATCTGTGCCATAGGTTTGGGCATAGCCTTTCATCACCAGTCTAGCTTTGTATCTGGCTACACTTCCATCTGCAAGCTTCTTCACTTTATAAGCCCATTTATTTCCAATTACTTTCTTACCATTTGGATTAGGAACAAGTTCCCATGTCTTGTTCTCCTCTAGTGCATTGAATTCTTCCTTCATGACTCCTTCCCATTGCTTCTTACCTTTAGCTTCATCATAGTTCTGAGGTTGTTCATCATCTTTGACCATAAATGCATAGTTCTTCTGAGTTATGTAAGAAGTATCATAAGAATACCTTTCTGGTTGCCTTCTAGTCCTGCTTGACCTTCTTGGTTCACATTCTTCATAAGTTTTTGGATACACCTCTTCATCAAATATAGGAGCTTCTTCATTCCTTGTTAATCCACTTCTGGATGTACTTGCTTGCATATAGTCTTCATCTCTATTCACCTACACAATTGATTTTCCTTTCTCACATCTTCTTACCTCTTCTTCCAATTCTTTTCAGCTGTATTACTTTGATCTGCATACCAACTTTTTTGTTCATCAAATGTAACATCTCTAGAAAAAAAAAATTGTTTGGTTAGAGGATTCCACAACATGTAACCCATCTGCTTTTCATCATAACCAATGAACACATACTTTTTTGCCTTTGGTTCAAGTTTATGTCTAAGTTGTGATGGCACATAAGCATATGCAATATCCAAACACTTTACAATGATCTAGTGTTGGTTTCTTACCCCACCAAGCTTCATATGGAGTCTTTCCATTCAGAGTTGCACATGGTAACCTATTCACAAGATATGGAGGTGTATTTACAGCCTCAGCCCAAAGGTAATTTGGACAATTCTTCTCCTTCAGCATAGCTCTAGCAAACTCAACCAAAGTCCTGTTCCTTCTTTTTGCTACACCATTTTGTTGTGGTGTATACCTACAAGTTATTTCTCTCTTAATACCTGCATTCCAAAGATAATCATTGAACTCTTGGGAGAAGTATTCTCCCCCTCCATCAGACCTCAGTCTTTTAAGCTTTTGACCTGTGACTCTCTCTGCATATGCATGGAAATGCTTGAAAGCTCCAAACACTTCTGATCTTTCCTTCAAAACATATAATGTTATCCATCTTGTAGCATCATCAATGAAAAGAACATAATACCTTGAGCCACTAATAGATCCTTTTTTTGTTGGTCCCCATACATCTGTATGAATGAGCTCTAGTAATCCATCATGTTTGAATCCTTTCTTTTGAAATGGTAACCTATGTGCTTTTCCCATTTGACATGCTTCACATTTATAAACCATATGTTGACTCTGCACATTTGGTAGTCCTACTACAGACTGATTAGCAGTCATAGCTTTAATTCCTCTTTCATTGAAATGACCTAATCTCTTATGACAGAGATCAAGTTCTGTAATCACTCCTTCACCATGTGTGAGCAAACCTTGACCAATGTTCCCTTGAACTGTTAAAGTAAAGAGCGTACCTTCTTTCTTACCATAGACAATCTGATTATATCCATTCTCTGGATCTTCAACAAATACTCCTTCATTTGTAAACTTGACTTGAAAACCTTTTCCAACTATCTGCCCCACACTAATCAAGTTTTTAGGTATTGTAGGAACATACAAAACATTGGTTAGCAAATCTGCTCCACTCTTGCATTTCACTTTTCCAATTGAATGTACACTATGTCTTTTATTGTCACCTGTTTGAACTCTATGACTAGAAATGCCTTTTTCCAATTCTGACATCAATTCTATGTTTCCTGACACATAGTTAGAACATCTAGAGTCAATGTAAAATACCTTTAGATCTTCTTTATTGTCCCCTGTTTGAACTGTATGACTAGAAATGCCTTTTTCCAATTCTGACATCAATTCTATGTTTCCTGACACATAATTAGAACATCTAGAGTCAATGTAAAATACCTTTAGATCTTCTTTATTTGTAGTAGGTGGTGTTGGAGGATTGATTCTCTCCCAACTTCTTCCTTCACCTCTACCATAGCGTCCTCTTTGACTTTGTCTAGCTCTATCAGAGTAACTTTGATATCTTCCACCTCAGCCTCTACTATTGTTGTTTTGATTCTGGTTTGATCCTTGTTGATTATGCTAGCAGTCATGATCCAAATGATTACTCAATCCACAGATCCAACAAGCCTTCTTATTGTTATTCCGATTACCTCTTCCTCTACCTGTGCCTCTACCTCTTGCATAATAAACTTGAGAACTTGAATCTTCTTCATCCTTTGCTTTACCTTTATCTCCTTTCTTCTTATTCTTCATGTACATTGCAGAACTTTGACCTTTATCTCCATCTTCCTTGATCTGTGCATACTTGATCACCTCTTCAAATGTCTTAGGTGCATTCCTTCTTACCTCTCTCTTGATCTCTTTATCTAAGCCTCTAACAAACCCTCTAGTTTTGTGGAAATCATCTAAGCCCTTAAGTTTCAAAATGATCTCCCTATAGTGGGATATGTAGACCGTCAAAGGCCTACCTCTGTGAGTAATCCTATCCCACTCATCCCAGTACCTCTCCTCTTCATTCTCAGGAAGAAACTCTTTTAGAAAAAGAGTTTCAAACTGAGTCCAATCTGTAGGGCTTGAGTTCGCCTCCTTGAGACTCATCCACCACTTATATGCATGCGAGCCAAGCGAGAGACTCACCTCTAGCACACAGTACTCTGGTGGAGTGCCCTTCAATTGATGCAAATCATGCCACTTTTGTAAAAAAGTGTAGATTGCATCCTTGTTTCTATCTCGGTCATCCCTCATAAAGGTAGGTGGCTTTAAGTCTTTCACGAGGGGAGCTTCCCTAGAGCTCTCTCCTTTGTGCTTACTAGGAAGAGAAGTATCTCTCCTAGTCAGCTCTAGAGGAAGAGTAGGGATTTCTCTTTCTTTCCTAGCTAGGAAAGAGGTGACGTGAGTCTCAAGTGAGATCATTTGAGACTTAAGCTGCTGAATGAGAGATGTAATGTACCTATCTCTCTCTTTGACCTAAGGGTGTGTTCCTTTAAGTTTACAAATTGTTCATGAGTAACAAACTCATCTTAAAGTTCCTCATATGTATATTCTTCTTGTTGAGGCTGTTTCTCTTCTAGTTTTTCCTCTACTTCGTGACCCATTTCTACTTCTTCCATTCTAAAATCAGGATCCTCTAGTTGCTCTTTAGATGGAGAAGTGTGTTCTATTATTTGTTTCCCTTTATACTCCATGTTTCACTTCCCTTCCCCCGTTTGCTAACTAGAGTATGTGAAAAGAAATGGAAGTAAACCTTGAATATGCAAGAAGAAGAGAAATATATCACAAGAGCACTTCCCTAGTACAAATGAAGCTGCGAAAGCGAAATCCAAGTGATCTTTGAAGCTTGAGGTTTCTGATTTTGAATGCTCGCCAGGCCCAAACAAAAATTTGAAATGTCTAGTTGTTCCGGGGAGGTTCTAATCACCAAAAACCAACAAGAACAATGCCAAAACCATGTAGCAATAGCCCCAATCAAGCAAACTGAGTGAAACTGAAGCACTTTTGAAATTTGACAATTCTCACCAATCCAAAAAATGTAGTTTAGCACCTGTACCTCAAAGATATAAAGCTATCCCAAGTGAGAAAAGTAGATTTGGACACTGAATGATGGAAAACCAGGCCCGGAAGTGACTGCCTAGTTGCTGCTGAAGCGCTATAGAGAGATTTCGGTTGAACAAATGTTATCCAAATCAAACATTGATGGTTTCTGAGCGAAGCCTATGCAGCTTTGTAACGTGAAAAAAATTTCTAAAATTGGATGTCGTATGAGCAAGCTATGGTGCGGAGAAGATAGGTATGTCATGGGTGACTTTGAAAACCTATAACTTAGAATGTGAAGCTCGTCAAGATAAACCCATGACCCATAGCCCTTTTCCACAGTCCATAATACATATGTGCACCATTTCTTCCTCAATTCCTTAATTCATAGTACCACCTTTGTCCTCCCAAATTTAGAAAAAAAACTCGAATTTAAACACTGCTGTACCTTCTCGCTATCCTTCTCCAAATCATAGAGGGCTTGCCATGAAGTGGCTTTTTATCCCACATAGCAGGTTGGAGATGACGTTTTTGTGTATAAAAGGAGAGTTATACTCCTTTTGCCTTCACGCAAGAGGTGGGGAAGAGGAGAAGAGCTCTCCCTTTGTGGGCTTGCTCCTGGCACGTGGGCTCCATCGCGCGTGCAACTTCTTCATGCGTGTGGCTCCGTCACGCGTGTGGCTCTGTTAATGTCGGTCGTCTTCAGCTCTGATACCAAGCATTAGTTACCTCCAATGAACCCCTCATTTTGTAGGGTTTGTCTTCCTCTGTACATGCCTCCCGAGGACGATACAACATGGAGATTCTCGTTGATGATGCCGCCCAACCACGTAGTGATTCTCTATATTTCCTCTCACTCTAATTACCCATAAAGGGTAATACTCATGGTCTCTCATATGGGTGCCACTTGGCATTCATGTGAGTATCATTCTTAATCGATATAAGAGATGGTTCACACCTCTTACTCATAGCTAAAGAATAATAGTCCATGTGACACCTCCACATGTTATGTTTCATAAATAATAAGATTCAAAAGCTTCCATATACTATTTTTAGTAACTAATAAGATAGATAAACCTAAAAGACTACTTTAGAGCTTGTTTTTATGTAACATTGCCCCCCCTCAAGCTCTAAATCCAAAGCTTTGACTCCAAGTAGAACTTTGATTTGCTTGAACCTCTAAGGATCCACTACTTTTGTGAGTATGTATGCTAAATGATCTTTAGATCCAACATGTTGAATATCAATATCTTCATTCACCACCTTCTCTCCAATATAATGATAGTGTACTTCAATGTGTTTGGTTCTTGCATGGTACACTAGATTAGATGCGAGTTGTAATGAACTTACATTATCTTCAAAGAGTAGTGGATGTGATGTAGATAGATTCATGTCTTCATAAAGCTTCAAATATCACATAATCTCACATGTTGCATTTGTAAGACTTCTATATTCAGCTTCCATGCTTGAAAGTGCTATTGTAGGTTTTCTTTTAGAACTCCATGAAACCAAATTATTACCTACAAATATTAGATATCCACCTATACTCCTTCTATCATCCTTATTTCCGGCCCAATTTGCATCACACTATGCTTTCAAATCCATAATTTCATGATATTTATAGCCCAAACCTTTATTTAACGCCAGACATGGGTGTATCCAATGAATGCAAAT